>CM064963.1:55066026-55077437 GCA_032847665.1 Solanum chilense | reverse complement strand
TTCTACGTGTCGGTTCGTGACACCCGTCCCACTAATACTATGTGTCGGAACGTGACACTCCGATCCACTAATTCTATGTGTCGGAACGTGACACTCCGATCCACTAATTCTATGTGTCGGAACGTGACACTCCGATCCACTAATTTCACTATCCGTTCATCAAGCCTTCTCTATACCAAGGCATCATCAATCCCATTACTTTAATTCATCAAGCCTTCTTTTATACCAAGGCATCATCATTAATGAAGTATATTAAAGTTTCTTTCAAGATTTGGGATTCAATAGTTTTCATCATGCTTGCTTTATCAAAATCACACAATCATATTCATGCAAGCATACAATTAAGCATATAGCAGGGTTTACAATACAATAAATACATATCATTCACTATCAAGAGTTCACTACGAATATCGTAAAAACCATAACCTACCTCCACCGAAGATGGGTGATCAACAAGAAATTTCCCAAGCTTTGCTTTCTCCTCTTTGATCGACTACTCTCTCTCCCTCTATTCTGTTCTTTCTCTTTTTCTTATTCCAAACCCTCTTCCTTTTACCCTAATTAGTATATAATTAAGAACAAAAGGTGGCAATAATACCCCACTAATTAACTTAAGGTTACCTCTTTTAACCCCCAAGTAATTAGACTTATTAATATTAACCCTCTAACTTTATAATTAAGGAAAGAATAGTCCAAATCGTCCCTTAAAACTTAACCAGAAATCCGACTCCAACTGGGATTACGCAACCTGTGACGGCCCGTCGTGCCTGCGACGGTCCGTCATGCAGGTCGTCGCAGCATCTTAGAACTCCTATTTTTCGCTAAGTAGACTGTGACGGTCGTCACGCCTGTGACGGTCCGTCCTGCACTTCCGTCATGACATTCAGAAACTCGTTCCCTGTACCAAATTCTCAAGAGTTGAAGTGTTTTGCAATGGAATCTCACGACGGTTCGTCGTAGCTGTGACGGTCCGTCCTGCAGGTCCGTCACAATTCACAGAGAATCGATTTTAGAACACAAATTTCAGAATTCTAAGTGTTCTGGGACGAAACACCCTCGACGGTCTGTCGTGCCCATGACGGTCCGTCGTGGTGACCGTCGTCTCAGCCAGTTTTTCCAGAAATAAAATCTGCTGCTCAAAACGACTAAACAGGTCGTTACAACAGTACAAAGTAAGCCCTTCATATTCCTTCACCATGTGCCTACATGGGATGTGTCAAAGTTCTACCATTGGCAAGTAGAACACCCTCAATCGGAGTAGGTTACAACTCCGAATTCCATGCTTTTTTTTGATTGTCTGTGTCAGCTATTTCTTATTCTTATCATATATGGGATACCTACTAGTATTGGAGAATTTCTATTAAGTTTAGGTGGTTGTATGGGACGCCATCTAGACATTGCACAATAGGCTTCAAAGATGTTAGTGAGAGTCCCTAGGTCTTCTCCAAGACATTACTTGAATGTCCTTTATGTTATTAATGAGTCTTAAATGAACTAATGTATATAATGACATAAGTAAAGAAAGCATGTTAAATTAATAAGTACTTAGTTAATGTTGAAGAGGTCAATCATGGACATTCTCTTCGTTATTTATTTGAGTAAGTCTTTTCGTAACCTTTATGAGGAGAATGTCATAATCTATAAATGCTATTGTGTTAAGTGAGAATGATAATATCCTAGGAAGTCAAAACGATATCTTAAGTGTGTGTGAAAGGGATTGTATCGACGGTCGTTGCACTACTCATTCAAGTGAACCTTAGAATCACTTGGTAGGAGGATCACATGTTCAAATGTTTGGTGTATAGTAAGTATGTATATATCAATATAGGTGGTCTTAAGGATCATTTAAGTGTGCCTACAGAGGGTTTATGAGTGGTCTCTCTTTGTATAACTCAAGTCATTCTTAGCATAGCTTTTAGTAAGGGGATTGCATGCTAGCAAGTGTTAATTGTGAAGTGAAAAACAGAAATGAAATAGTGAATTAGTCACTGTAAAGTGACACAACTTTACCATAAGGTTTTCAAAAAATGTGATAAATTGATTAAGTTATTTCTTATGAGTTTCTAGGTTTTTAAATGTTGTTCTTATGCTTATATTATTATATATAAATCTAAAGATGCATATTTCCACCAAATGTTTGTTTTCATGATTTTGATGCATTATGCCATACTTAGTACATGTGGTTGTACTAATTCCATGCTTTATTAATATCTAAAGTGATTCATAGGTGAAGGTGCTTGTTGAGCTAAGCCTGGACTATAAGATCATTAAAGCAAGTTGAAGTATGTTCTCATTTGACTCGAGGGCATAAATGTCTTTTATTACTCTTATTAAAGTATTGTTATAGACTTAGTAGTATTATATTTCTATTGTATGGGCCATATCCCAAGTAATCTTGTGTCGAGGATTTCATTAAATGAGACTTAGTATTTCCTATGAGTTTTATATGAAAGAGATTTAAAAGACTATGCAAATGTTTGTGAAATTTTTTAATTCTGCACTACTTTTCATATATACATATGCGATGAACTATACTAAAGGGCTTGTACGAGACCTCTGAAAGGTCAAGTACGCTGGTAGCAATCCGAGAGTAGCATATCTTCTAGGGTGGTCTCGGGATGTTACAAGCTTGGCATCAGAGCATAAGTTATGAAAGTGATCTTAGGAATCAAAAAGTCTCATCAAGTCACGTCTAGTAGAGTCTTGACCATTAGTGTGAGTCGCGACACGTCTATGCGAGAGAGGCTATAGGATAATAGAGTTTCCCTTCTTTTCTACTCCTATGTTGTGCCGTAGAGTAAAATTTCTGAGTACTCTTTTCTTATGGTTGCCCTTGTGTTATAGGAGATGAATATGAGGAGGACACCGGCTCGGAGAGTTTAAGAGAATAATGTGAATGAGGAGATTGATCCTCAAGTTGAGAAGCTTGAGCAAGTTTCTAAAGGTGCTCAAGGTTATCAAGTCCCTATTGTTAGTGGAGGTAATGATGTTCTGGTGCTTCCCTCATAAATAACTAATGGCGATATTCGAGACTCTTTCATTAGTTTGGCCCGAACTTCGACTACCCATGTGAATATGGGTATGGCGCCTAGAGTGATGTGGAGAGCACTATGACATTTAGATTAAGAGATTTTGTGAGGATGAATCCTCCTATCTATCTTGGCTCTAAGGTGGGAGAGGATCCCCAAGAGTTCCTAGATGGTGTGTACAAGGTGTTGCGTGCCCTTGGGGTGACTTCTAGTGAGAAGGTGCAGTTAGATTCATTTCAATTGAGGTAGGTTGCTCAAGTTTGGTACACTCAATGGAAAGATAACAGGCCGGTTGAGTCGGTTACTATTTAGGGGGAAGAATTTAAGGAAGCATTTCTAGGAAAGTACTTTCCCCGTGAGAGGAGGGAGGTGAAGGTAGAGGATTTTTTCAATCTCAAGCAAGTCAATATGAGTGTTGAGGAGTACCCTTTGAAATTAACTAGATTTAATAGGTTTTTATATTCCTTGTGTCTAACCCTAGGGATGAGAAAAGTAGGTTTGTGACTAGGGTCATCGATCGAGAAGAATGTAGTACGGCCTTGCTACATGATGATATGACCCTAGATAGACTCATGGTGTATGCTCAATTAATTTAGGAGTCTAGACTTGGTAGGATGTCTAGAAAGTTGAAATGGAGTGGTTCAATTGATCAAACTCAACCTAGGTTCAAAAAGAGGGCTCAAACTCAAGATGGACCTAGTTCTCCTAAGGTGAAACTTTGTAAGGGTAGTGGTTCTCAAAATGGAAACCCTTCATATGTTACTTGTTGAAAGTGGAACTATGGGGAATGCCTATTGGGTACCGGGAATTTCTTTTGATGTGTTAAGGAGGGACACAATGTGACGGATTGTCCTACTATAGATTGTAAGCAAGTTACTCCTAATGTTCCGAAAGACGATGCTCTAAAGAAGAGGCGTTTTTATGCACTCCGGACTAGAGGAGCAAAATCGGATCAGGGTGATGATGATGATGGTAAGTTCTTGTATTTCTCTCTTTAGTGATATGAGTTCCTTCTAAGTGGGGGAGTATGACTAGCGTAAGATGATTATCACTTTAATTCAAATTAGTGAGCTATATTATTAAGAGGATATATGAATATTATTTAAAAAAATTCAATAAAAATAAAAATAATAAATAAATCGAAAGATTAATTTAAAAAAAAAACATGAGAAGAAAAAAAAAAATAATAATAATAATAATAATAATAATAATAATAATATAATAATAATAATAATAATAATAATATAATAAAAGAATAATAATGTTAACAGAAAAAATGATAAAAATATCATAGAAAAACCAGAAGAGAGAATAAGGCGTAAAAAAATAAACCAAAAAGTTTTTAAAATATGATAAAACAGAATGTTAAAAACATAGAAGAAAAAGGAAAAAAGGACAAATATACGCACGAACTACCATAAATGGTAAGCAGATACCCTCCTTCATTCTTTTGGGACATTGGTGTCCCTGTCGTCCATAAATTAGAGGATATATACCCTTCACTCAAACGAAGGGGCAGGGACACCAATATCCCCAAAGTATAACGACAGGGGTACCAATGTCCCAAAAGTATGACGACAAGGGCACCAATGGCCCAAAAATATGACGGCAGGGGCACCAATGTCCCAAAGGGTATTTGCATACCATTTACAATGGTTCGGGGTATATCTGTCCTTTTTCCCAAAAAAAATAAAGAAAGAAATAGCATGCAGTAGAAAATGATTAATAAAAATTAACAAGAAAAGAATAACGAGAAAAAAATTAATAACGTATAACAAAAACGGAAAACTTTAAACCAAAAAAAATAAGAAGAACAAAACATAATAACAATAATAATAAACAGAATGTTAACAAAAAATGCATAAAAATATTGATATATTAAAAGATAAAGAAAAGGAAACAAAACTTAAAAAAGAATTTGATAAAAAAAAACTAAATAAAACGAAGAACATAACGTAAAAAAAACAAGGGTAATTCCTTTAGATCTCCTGCAACATAATGAAAAAAATAAATAAAAATAATGATAAAAATGGTTAAAAATAACTTGAAAAACAAACAAAAGGGAAAAGAAAAAAACAAGAAAAATAAAAAGGAAATCTTTTTTAAAAGAGTTCTAATTTCTATAGAATTTTTGCAACAACTAAATACCTACATATATATATATATATATATATATATATATATATATATATATATATATATATATATATATATATATATATATATATATTCTATCCATAATAACATAATTAAAAAATATACAAATACATGAGGAAAAAAAAAAAGAAAAATAAATTAGGTGCATTTCAAAAAAAATCAAATTTCTAAATATCCTTTTTTTAACTTTACTTTAATATTTTTTAAAAAAATAAATATATGTGCATATACATATTTTTATTAGTAGACATATATTAATAAAATCAATAAATTTTTAATTTTATCATTATAAATAAAATAAGGGCTTTAATATATTAAATCATAACAATACTAATAATATATCCAAAACAGAAAACAATATTCAAAATTAATACGAGTCATACTAGAGACAATAAAGTAATCCTTCTAGAACCACGGGACTCGAAGGGTGCCTAACATCTTTCTCTCGGTTAACAGAATTCCTTACCCGAATTTTTAGTTTGCAGACCAATAAAAGTAGAGTCAAATTTATTTTTGATTAGACATTTATATAAAGTGACTTGGAACACTAAAACTCAATTACAAGTGGCGACTCTAAATAAAAGAATAATCTCTTTTCAAAATGTCACTTTAATTGGAAAAACTCTTTTTCTTTAAAAACACATAAAATTAAAGTTTAGAAATTAAAACGGGGGTGTGACATATGGCAACTCCACTGGGAAATTACTAGAATTCGAGTTCTAAATATTGATTTATGTAAGACTATTATTATTTACTATTTTTATAATATTTGAATCACATATAACAGTCCTGTCCTGCGCACCATTCTAAGTCTTCTATGATAACAATATGGGAATTGCGACTGCGCACCCCGCTTCTATAAAGATAGCCAGTGGATATTCGATCCATGAAGAAGGATTTTTAGTCACACATATTTAGGATGGGCATTACCCATGAACAAAGTCGTAAAGCGCTGCTACCGGTACGTTGCTACTACCCGACTAGAGTTGTCTGCTCGTTTTAACCCCAATCTAGATACGTCTCTCCACAAGTGAAACTTTAGTAGAACTGAAACCTTCAGACATGGTATCCTTACTAGGCTCACATTTATTTGAATCATGTGCATTTAACTTAGAGAGACTTAGCATGGGACTCCAGTCTGTCTAGGAAAGGGACCTTTTCGTGCGATCATCACATGCAGTTTTTGTGCTGCTTGTTGCATCGTGTGGAAGACTATAACAAATGTTGACTGGCTTTCGGATAATCGACTAAAGGAAGAAATGTGTATATTTATCCACTTTCGATAAATGATACAGGATAAACAAATTTATATATATATATATATATATATATATATATATATATATATATATATATATATATATATATATATACACACACACACACACACACACACACACACATATATATATATATACAAACACACATATATATACACATATTCTCAATTTTATTTTCTCTTTTATAAAAATAATGCATAAAAAAAATATATGTGTATGTATATGTCTTCTAAATTGTACATATACACATTGTTTTATTTATCTTTTTCTTTTATTTATCAAAATTATATCTTTATTCGGTCATTCTTTTCGAAAATAACCCGAATCTCCCCTAATTGAGGTCTACAAAATTTGTTTTCAAAAGAATGACCACTTTAGGCATTCTGAATCATTTTTTTTAAAAAAAAATAATTACTCCAACAAATTCGAATTATCAAAATTTCTTAATTGAATCTGATTTTAAATCCGGAGTTCCTTTTTCTAACTAGGTAATCATAAGATTTATGAGGTACGATAAAAGACCAAGGAATGAAGTAGTCAAAATGGTCAATGATCCCCCAAAGTTCATGATCATGGATAAAACCCCACAACAACTCACGAATTGGTGGAACGATATGAATGAGTTTAGGCGATCTGAGATATTCAAACATCTTTGTTTCCGTACAATTTTCATGAGGTTTAGTCTTGACAGAGATTTAATAGAGGCTTTGAGTTCATCTTGGGATGCTAAAAAATAATGTGTTTCGCATCAGTGATTTGAGTTGACGCTTACATTGAAATAATTGGGTGGTTCAACGGGGTTGGGCAAGGATCTCCGAACTAAAACACTGATAGCCCCAATGAATGTTAGCGAGAATAAATTTTTAGAAAAGATGCACATCATCTATCCTCATTAGGAGTGATTATATAATTTACTGGTTTCTTAAGAATTCTTGTACTCAAAATATTAAAAGAAAGAAGGATTTTCAGACTATGGAAAAAACTTAAAAATGGACAACACCTCCCTACTTGGAAAAAGCATAGACTTGAAGCATTCACCGTTGCATTTTTGGTAGCTATAATTTTTCCAAGGAGGGACAAAAAAATCGATAATCGTCTGTTTGAAATAATCAATGTTATGATTAAGAAAAATAAATCGACTATCTTGACGATGATGTTAGGTGATATTTATCGTGCTTGGACTAAATTTTGAGAAGGGGGAGACTTTTAAAGGTTTTAGCATTCTATTGTAAATTTAATTTCTTGAGCATTTGTTTGCCATCGTTTTGAGACAAATTTCAAATCTGATCGGACGAATTATATTATGAGGCACTCATACTAGATGAAAGAGTTAGGAGACAATTTGTAAAAAGGGTCAAACAATGGAGACATTATCTTCTTAAGTTGATAGCATCTAAGATTACATGGAACTATTATTGGTTCCTTACTAATGAGGTAATTGTTATGTCTTCCTATAAACCATTCTTTGTTCTGACAGGCCATTGCGGGTTCCAACCATATATACCCCTTCGGGTGATACTCCAACTAGGACAAATCAAATTTTGCCTGAGGCCAAGAATACAGAGAACTTCGTATGGGAGGTTGCATTTGAAGATAGAGATCGGGAATCAAAAGCTCAAAAGATTTAGGGTGGTAGTCAAACCTTATGTTCGAAATCTATGATAGATAATCACGTTGAAGGATAAATAGACCCTTTATACCTCCATTTTTTCTTTGATCAAGCCCCTCTCAAACTAATGCACGAAGGATCAGTGCAAGAAATCATAGATCGAGAAGAGGAAATTGAAGTCAGAATCAAGCAGGAGCGACTCGAGGTGGAAATAAATTATAGTTCTACTTTGGATATCCTAAGTAAATGACCAAAAGAATGCTACAGAAGAGTTGGCTAGGCGTGATGCAATATTCGAAGAGAGAGTTACATTGATTGAGAAAAGGGCTAAAAAGAAGCATCTATCTACTCTTTAAACCCTACATGAACATTTGGGCATTGACAAATGTGTTATGGAGCAAGAGGAGGAAGAATATAACAAATAAAATATCCTCGTAATGCATGCACAATCCAAGTTACAAAATCAATTAAAATCTTAGATGGGACGAGAAAGGGAAAGAGCAACCCGTTTCAAATTGTATCAAGCACAAGTGGAGATTGAAAGGAACCAATGGATGGAAGAGTGTGGATAACTTCATAACCAAATTGAAGCGATTCAATCACATGACGAGCATTTGAATGACGCGTTTGTTACTACTCAAGAATGGTTGCAGAATTTTCACAAGAATATGGAGGAGGCCAAAGTACAAGTGCTTCAGTTGACAGAAAGCTTTATTGATGCTTATGGTCATTATCTCCATTGGAGTGATGAGAGATTGGGTGGAGAGGCGCGTGCACTTGTTCCACATCTGCCGAAACCTTTATTCAAGGTCTACTCTAGACTAAGGGGCCATTGATGATCAAGAAATGTCAGTTATGGACTTTTTATTTTATTTATTTTAAGTTTTATTTCGACGAATTTTTTTAATCTTTAAGTACTTTGATGCTTTATTTTGGTCATTTTGATTTATATTTGATGTTAAATAAATATCGTATTTTCTTTTAAAAAAAAAATTCTCTACGCAAACTACGTATTGATCTGATTCATGTTCAAACATGATACGTTGACAACATTTAATAGGTACGAACAAAATGCATTCAAATTATTCAAATGAGTAATGTGGGGGACCAAAATACATAACCAAGTCGTCCAAATCCAGGATGAAACATAAAAGCATTCCAAAACTCATTATAAACATAGGTGGATAACATACGACGTGTGATTAATATCCTCAAAGTGTTAAATCCAACCACATTTTGTTCCTATATATATCAAATAAAGAGTTTAAAGGTGGTTGGTTTGTGCGGAGAGATGACATCTCATCAATATAACACAAGATCAAAAGGAAAAGAAAAAATGATACGTAAAGACGAAACAGAGTCGGAAAATGAAGAAGCATAAACTCAAATGGTTGTGCAAGAATCGGTACCTATAGAAAAGGTGAAAATGTTGAGACAACAGATGACCAAATGTATGAAGCTTGGATGAATGACAAGCTCATCCGCCTTCAAGTATACTTTGATATGAATATGTCATTCCCCATCCAAGTGTCAACAAGCAAGACGATTTATTTACTTGGGTATGGACCCTACGTTAACACATCTAATACTGCCAGAAATTCCTTTGTAAACCGGTTGAAACCATCAATGATGAATAATCCACTCTTCATGGCAACTGTGCAAATTAATACAATTCCTCAACCAACACAAGTACAAAATCCCAATGATGACCCTAAAATCAAAGATCAATACGGCCATGGTCATGTCCCTAAATTAACTTTCAACATTCCTAACTCTTACGACCAATAATAAAGTTCCCCCGTCAAGGTTGAGAAAAACACTAAGGATGAGGAACATGAAGAAATTGCAATGAAAATGTGGAGTTTGAAACAAAACATAAGAAGTATGCAAGGTCTAGACAAAAAAAAAGTGTCTCATTTAAGGACTTATGCAGGATTCCAGATGTCCACTTACCTATATGGTTCAAACTCAAAGGTTTGATATGTATGGTCATGGTGATCAAGTGGTTCATTTGAAAATATTGTGTAATCAGTTGAGGGCAGCCGGAGAAAAACAAGAACTTCTTATGGCTTACATTGGAGAAAGTCTAATGGGTTTATCCTCAGAATGGTTACCGATCAAGACATTTCTCGTTAGCAGATCTGGGATGACATAGCGCAACATTTTGTTCAACAATTCCAATCAAATATTAATATTGTTCCCGATCGCAATTCCCTAGCTAACATGAAAAAATTCATCTGAAAGTCTTAGGGAATATGCCATAAGATGGAGGGAGAAGGCGTCTAGAGTCAAACTGCTGATGAAAGACTACGAATTAATTGTTGTTTTTCTCAAGGATCAAGAACCTAACTACTTTCATTACCTTCTCACCATAATAAGCAACACTTTCGCCGAAGCGATTAAGATCATATAAATGGTAGAGAATGACATAAAGTCGGGTAATATTTAAGTCAGGAATCCATTAGAGCTACCACACAAGCAATATAAAGTGGATCCGGTAATTTTACAAATTGGAAAATAAAAGAGGAAGGTCCATGATGGAATCAGGATTGAGAGGTATTCAAATTCGCATGAAGCATCCTTATGGTCAAGTCCAACAAGAACAATCTAATTCTCCTCAGCATTATTACCCATCCCAATACACAGTTCTCAACACTCAAGCATATGTTTGACCTCCTTCTCGTCAACAATGGGGGTGTCCTGCCCCACAAAGCTCTTGCCCCCAACAAAAAAAATTCCAAGCGCCATACAATTCACGTCCGATGACAGAGTAAAAGATAGAACATGGTCGAAAAGAAGATTGTACTCCGATTGTGGAATCATATACGAGTTTGTTGTGGAAATTAATATAACTGAGTCTAGTTGAACCTGTCAATCCCTACGTTGTCAACCAAAATGGAAGAGGCTTTGATCCAACTGTTATATGAGATTATAACTCTAACAATCAGGTCATAGCACAAAGAATTGTTGGACCCTAAAAAGAGTCAACGATAAGTTTATCGAGAATAAGTTAATCAAGATACGCAATGAGGAAGCACGGAATATCACCAATAACCCACTTCGTGCTCACAATAATGAGTGTGTTATGGGTATGGAGGACATTTTTGAATATTGTGAGAAAACAAGTAGAACAAACGTGGGAAGAAAGGTTTCAAAAGAAGAGTCTAGTATTGTTTTAGAACACATACAAACGAACTGATAATTTTTAAAGGTGCACATTCAAATTTTTGAAGACTCGAGAAAGCTAGTGTTGTATGTCCGTAGAGCCATAAAAAAAAAGGAGACGTACCGTAGAATGGACCAAAATGCTACATTCCTGGTAAACTTTTGTCACGA
>CM064963.1:55000926-55065926 GCA_032847665.1 Solanum chilense | reverse complement strand
ATGTGATGAGACCAACGAACCAAATGCTCTGATACCAAGTTTGTCACGACCCAAAACCGAGCCGCGAGTGGCACCCACACTTATCCTACTATGTGAGCGAACCAACCAATCTAAACCCCAACATATTGAATGAAATACAATGCGGAAGACTTAAAACTCATTAATGAAATCAATTAAATAACTTCTTACATTTATAACTCATTATCCCCAAAATCTGGAAGTCATCATCACAAGAACATCTATCCTCAAATTACTAAAACTAAGAGTATCAAAGAAAGCTAAAAAAAGTACAAGCTAGTCCATGCCGGAATTTCGAGGCATCAAGACATGAAGAGGAAGATCCAGTCCAAGCTAGAAGCATTAGCTCACCCTGAAATCCGGTGTAATGAAGACTGGCTAGAGTTGCGGTTGAATTGAAGACGATGGCACGTTTGCTGCACTCCACATATAATAAAGAAAGAAACATACAAGTAGGGGTCAGTACAAAACACAAGTACTGAGTAGGTATCATCGGCCAACTCAAAATAGAAAACAGTATATATTAGATAATATCATAAATCAACTACAATACTCAACATGTAGCAACAACAAGTACTATAATCATAATTAAGTACCGCCAAGTTCACCTGTGAGGACTCAAGCCTCAATACCATACTCATTTGGGAATTAGGTTCATTAGATTGAGTATATTAACATCTTTCAAGATTCATTATCTTTATTCCTCTTGTGTCGGTACGTGACACTCCGCTCCCCTACTACTATGTGTCGGAACGTGACACTCCGATCCCCTAGTTCTACGTGTCGGTTCGTGACACCAGATCCCCTGATACTATGTGTCGGAACGTGACACTCCGATCCCCTAGTTCTACGTGTCGGTTCGTGACACCCGATCCCCTAATACTATGTGTCGAAACGTGACACTTCGATCCCCTAGTTCTACGTGTCAGTTCGTGACACCCGATCCCCTAATTCTATGTGTCGGAACGTGACACTCCGATCCCCTAATTCTATGTGTAGAACGTGACACTCCGATCCCCTAATCTCATCACTTTAGTTCATCAAGCCTTCTTTTATACGAAGGCATCATCAATCTCTTTACTTTAGTTCATCAAGCCTTCTTTTATACCAAGGCATCATCAATCTCATTAACAACGTAGATTAGGGGTTTTCAAGATTTAGGATTCAATAGCTTCATCATGCTTATTTTATCACAATTATATAATCACATTCATGCAAGCATACAATTAAGCATATAGAAGGGTTTTACAATACTACCAATACATATCATTCGCTATTAAGAGTTTACTACGAATAGCATAAAAACCATAACCTACCTCCACCGAAGATTCGTGATCAAGCAAGTAAATTCCCAAAGCTTTGCTTTCCCTCTTCGTTTCTCCTCTTTTGTTCTTTCTATTTTTCTTATTCAAACCCTCTTTCTTTTACCCTAATTAGCATATAATTAAGTATAAAAGATGAGGAATTAACCCACTAATTAACTCAAGGTTACCTCCTTTAACCCCCAAGTAATTGAGTTATTAATATTAAACCACTAACTTTATAATTATAAGCATGAATAGTCCAAAATGCCCCTTTAAAATATTTACAGAAATCCAACCCAGCCTGGGATTACGCAACCTGTGACGGCCCGTCGTGTCTGTGACGGTCCGTCCTGCAGGTCCGTCACAAAGTTCAGAGACTAATTTTCTGTGGAAAATTTGTGATGGTCCGTCCTGCCATTCCATCCCAAAGTTCAGAGAGTCGATTTCAGTACCCAAATTTCAGAATTCTAAGTGTTTTGGAATGAGACCCCCTCGACGGTCCGTCGTGCCCATGACGGTCTGTCGCGGGGTCCGTCGTCTCAGCCAGTTTTTCCAGAAATAAAATCTGCTGCTCAAAATGACTAAACAGGTCGTTACATTTTTTTTTCAAATGAACATGTGTTTTTATAAAAGTTCTGGGTGAAAGTCTAGTGCTAATTAAAAGGAACGTGATGGAGTGGAATTAGAATTTAGGTTAAAATAAAATTTTGTTGAGAATTTTTAGTTTGAGATAAAGGAAGAAAATAAAGTAGATAAGTAAATGAGAATAATAATATTACTAAAACAACAAATAATAAATAAAAATAAAAATAAAATATAAAGATGTTAGGAAACGTGTGAAAATATTACTTACTGCTATTATTATTATTATTTTGAAAAAGTTCGTGGAATAAGAACAACAAAAATAAGAATAAAAATAAAATAAAATAAATTAGAAGGAATCAGGATTTTTAGGAAATAAATTAAGAAGTTGGGAGTAATTAGGATAAGGTAAAACAATATTTGAAATTGGTAGGACTCCTCTTTTTTTTTTGTGTTTCCACTTTTTCATAATATTTTCTATATTATTATGTTTTTTAGACTAGATAGAATTAACAAATAACTTAAATTCACACCTTCTTTTTATCATTATTAAATTATAAATGATTTATAATTTGTATTAATTTCCAATTTATTTTTAATTTTTAATTTCAAATATAATCCTTTTAAAATTGGTTTAAAATCTTAATGTTTTGGCAAAAAAATAGGTGTTCACAGTATGCCCCTCGTTGCTTGAAAACATTAAGAAATTTCATGTCAAGACGTGAACAATGTGACAAATTTTGGATTGAAATATTCATCCCAAAATGTGAATATATAAATAAAAGAGATGAGGTTTGACTGCGTCTTAACTTTTGAAAAACTACCTATCATGAGTTGATGATAAGGAGTCAGACATGGTTCTAATGTGTTAGATAGTCGAGTGAGGTTTGTCGAGATTTCGATTTTTAGCTACAACTATTACATTAAAAAGAAAAAATGCAGAAAGAGAGAAAGGAAAGATATGAAATCTTATCTATTCCAAGAGTGCTGAATCTTCAATTTGAATATTCGATTATTGCTTCACCCTCTTTGGTAGGTTCATCGATTCCGAACTTTGATATGGATATCTTGAAACTTTATGGCTTGACATCAACCATTGACGTTCTTCTGGATGATATTATTGATATTTCTTTTCTTGAAAGATGGAATTCTTGAATTTAAAATTTATTTACTACGTAAAGACCTGCACAGCATAAAACAAAACAAACAAAATGAAACAAAATTTTTTGCCCAGTTTGAACTAGAAAATTTTGTGAGTTATTGATAAAATTTATAAAAGTTTATAATAACAAAAAAATAATGTTTTTGTAGCACTTACGAAATATAAAAATAAAACAAAATGGAATTTTATGCCCAAAATGCAACCAGGGGTTCTAATACTCTTGAAGACTTGAAAAACAAGATAGGGGTTATTGTACCCTATATACAACCAGGGTTAGTTGTGCCCTATGAACACATGAAAAATAAAATAGGGGTTATTATGTACTATACGTAAATAGGGTTATTCTGTATTATACGTAAATAGGGGTTATTGTGCCCTGTGAAGACATGAATAATAAATTAGAGATTATTGTACCCTTTATGAAACCACAGGTTATTGTGCCCTATGAAGACATGAAAAATAAAGTAGGGGTTATAGTGTCATATATGCAACCAAGGGTTATTTTCCCCTATGAAGACATGAAGAATAAAATATGGCTTATATGCAACCAGGGGTTATTGTGCCCTGTGAAGACATAAAAAATAAATTAGGGTTTATTGTGCCCTTCATGTAACCAGGGATTACAATGTCCTTTGAAGACGTGAAAAATAAAGTAGGGTCTATTGTGTCCTATATGCACTCTGCAATTATTGTTCCCTGTGAAGACATAAAAAATAGAATACGGGTTAGTGTCCTATACGCAACCAAGTGTTATTGTTCCCTATGAAGTCATGAAGAATAAAATAAATTATTGTGCTCTACATGCAACAAAAGGTTATTGTGCCTATGAAGACATGGAAAATATGATATAGGTTACTGTTCCCTATATGTATCCAATGGTTATTGTTGCCTTTGAAGTCATGAAGAATAAAATAAGGATTATTGTGCCTACATGCAACTTGGGGGTTATCGTGCCCTGTTAAAACATGGAAAATAGGATTAATGTTATAGTGCTTTATATGCAACAAGGGGTTATTATTTCATGCGAACATTCTGACCCATTACCATTTTGTGCATGTTCTGTGGTTCATTCTTTCCCAACCATCTCACTTGCTTCATAAAATTTTCACACAGTGTCGATTTATGATATTTATTTTTTCAATTGGTTCAAAACCCTAGTCAATACGGTGCATACCCCCAATATTAAACTAGAAATATTATGGTCAATTATGCGGCTTTAATTTTATCTTTTCGCTTGACAAGAGTTGATGCTGAGAAAAACTAAAAAAATTACAAATACAAGCACAAATAACACTAATGAAAGGGTTATGAAGTAAAAGTTATATCTTTAAAAGTATTAAATAAATACGAGAACGTTTAAAATGAGCAAAAAGAATCTTATCTAAAAGTACGTGATGACTTTAATTAAACATGACATGTATTTGGATCGAAAGTTTGATCTTTTGAGTTGTCTGAATATCAGCAAACAATGTATTACCTTTTAGTCTATTCTTGACTTTTATCATGATTGTTCTTATGTCAAGATAGTCATCATTTGGTAAGTAGCACCTTTCGTGATTTTCCACCAGTAAGACTTTCTAATCTCTGTCATTCAACTAACCATTGTCTTATAGTTCCCTTGAGGGTTTTCACTCATAAGACTCTCATTTTTCTTTATTTTCTTCTTTATGATTCCCCATAGTTCGCAATATCCTGTCTCAAACTTTGGAGAATTTAAGAACATGATTATCATTTTATTGAGTGATTAGACCAAACCCCGGTGAAGGACTGCCTACATATCCTTTTAGGAATCAGGTCAAACATAGTTCAATAACTTCTTTTGTTCTTTTCTATTTTTTTCAAAGATAAAGCACTTGGCAAGTGGTGTTTGAGATAAAAGAGGATACATTTTAATCCTCTCATCTTTAGAATGTCAATCATGTCAAGGAGTGTTAAACGTAGTATATTTTGAATGAATCTGCATTGACATTTTTGTCGATCGCCTTTCCCTCCTTATGTGCCAGTTACAGAGCTCCTTTGGATAACACTTGTTTAATAACATAAGGGCCTTGCAAATTTGGGGCAAACTTTCCCTTGGGCTTGTCTTGATAGGGAAGGATGTGTTTCACAAGAAGTTGACCCACTACAAAATTTCTTGGGCGTACTTTGTTACTATAAGTATGAGCCATCCTTTGCTGATATAATTGACAAAAGAATTAATGTCAACCGTTTTTCGTCTATCAATGCTAATTGTTCAAACCCTGAGTTAACCGATTATGTATCCTCGATTTCTACTTCAACAATGGGATTAAGAGAAGGGATTTCAACTTCTGCGGATATGAAAACCTTAGTGCCCTTAACCAATAAGTAGGGAGTTCCACCGAATGACGTACAAACAGTCGTGCGATATCCCATGAGAGCGAAAGGGAGTTTTTCATGCAATTGTCTAGATCCTTGCACCATTCTCCTAAGAATATTCTTAATGTTTTCTTAATTACTTGTACCATTTTCTTGGGGCCGAGAAGGGGTTGAATGACTGATACGGTCAAACTTACTTCTCAAATAAGAAGTAAAGCGGTCGTGTCAAGTAAATAACCCAACTAGTGAGGTTGGGATCGTTCCGACGAGGAAAATAGGTTAGACTTAACTTCAATCTATTATTACTATTGTTCAGTCAATTACTTCCTTGGAAATCAAAAATGATAAAAGGGGGGATTTTCTATTTCTAAATAAACAATAATAACTAACGAATTTGAAAGAGACACTTAACAGCTTCAAATGTTGGAGTTTAATCAATTAATGAAAGTAACTAGGGTTTACGTGTTCCCCACAGGTTCATAACTTGATAATTCTACTTATAACAATTCTTTCCTCGTATCTTGCATGCAAAGTGATAAAATATGTATTTCTAAATCATTGATTCGGCATATAGAAAATTTCACTCCGCACCTTGGTCCGGCTACATGTGTTGGTATACTAACCCTTATCTTTACCTCATATTAAGCATTGTATTCGATATTTGACTAGGTTATTACCTTGTACCAATCAATACTAGCCTATTTGATTGTTAAAACTAAATCTATGTTGATAATTCTTTTCCTATTATATACCTCCTTGGTCCGGCAAGTAGAATTAAGGTGAGTTCTAACGGTGGTCATCCGTTAAAAAGACTTCTAAGCGAAAGAATTATCTATGCATGCATGGTACTATTCTATAATTGTTATTTTAGTTAGGTTTTACCTCATTATTCGCCAATGGTTCCCACAAACCTAGTTATGGAGTTTTGGTTGCCCATAGTCATAATCACAATATTCAAATATATGATATAAGAATTCATGCACTTACTTCGATGAGAAAGAGTAAGATCCAAAATTTCACTTGATTAATCAGCAAAAGTCACCAACAATCAATTAGAAAAGTCTCACAATATTCAAGGGTCTCAAAATAATCAATATTCTTTCCAAGAGTCTAAAATATAATCAAGAGTCCAAAAATATTCAAGGTTCTAACCAAATAATTCAGAGTCTAACCTCACAAACGAGGTTTTTTGAACTATTTATAAAAAATAAAAACCTAATTAAGTAAGGACTCTATTTGCTGGAAATCTGTCAAAACGCGGCTGGGTAAACGGACCTCGCGACAGATCGTCGTGGTCACGACGGACCGTCATGGACTCTGTCATCCCATACTTGTGCAATTTCTTCTGCTGCTCTCTTCACCACCCTCGACATCAGGTATGACAGATCGTCATAGGTACAACGGTCCGTCGGGGGGTCTCCGTTCCAAAACACTTGAACTCTTGGAATTGGGGTATTTGGACTATTTCTCTGAACTTCATGACGAACCGCAGGACGGACCGTCATGGTTACAACGGTCCGTCACGTACTCCGTAGCCCCACACTTGGTCAGACTTCCCCATTTTCCTTTAGAAGCGGCACTACGATGCCACCTATGGACCGTCACGAGCATGATGGACCGTCACAGGTTCTGTAGGTGGTCTCTTTGCATTTCTTCGCTCAAAAACCACCGCATTCATCTTTGGAAAGATTTCTTACAAATAAGGAGAAACTTATATAAAAATTAGCACAAAAAGTATTTTGGACACACTAAACTTAAGGAAAAAGTATTAATAATACCGTGAAACCATGGTATATCAACACCCTCAACTAAAATTTGTTGTTTGTCCTCAAGCAACACACTATGACTCAATATAAAATCCTCGTACAATAGTATCCATGTTCTATCCTTCGCAATCATTTGGCTATCAATACCGATCAATCCCATCATATTTATGCATGCTATTGCTATTAGGCTTGAATTATGTGGAATCAGACCATGACACAGACTCACCATGAACTAACACCTATCCTCTTCAATTTCTCACCGAGGTGGTAATATTTACGGTATTGCAACTAGTGTCCTCACTTCAAAACAAAATCCTCATTTTTCACACAATGATTCCAGTTTGAGTATAAGGATTATTTTTCAACACTCACTCTCAGAACAAATTCACACTCATTCATACATATCACCATAAGCTTGCCCTTATTTTCACTGCTTTAATTTCTCTATACAAATCTTAGGATCACGATAGGACTTTCTTGGCTTGTAACATAGGCTCAGGGTCGGGTAGGTTATATTTAGGTATACTTTAGTGACTTTTTGCCCTCCTTGATATATCGGCTAAACATACCATTTTCTATTATTTAATTTTGCCCAGTTTCTCATATTCTTTCACCTTGGTATTTTCCCTTCTTTCTTCATTTGTGTAAGTGACTCTCTTCTTTTCTTGCTTGTATTTTTTGTACATTTTTTTTACTTTTCTTTCAACTAGTTCTTGAGTCACTTTACTTTTGTTCTTTGTCTCTCTTTGTTCTTTCAACCCCACTTTCCAGAGCATTCCTCGTAATAGCCACCCTCAACTCATGGCTTTTCTTTGAGTCAAAGTACACAACACCCAAAGTTGGGTCAGGGCCATAAAAAGGGTTGTTTAATGCATTAGCCACCCTCAACTTATGCTTTTGGCATAAGTTGAGGTGCACATGTACAAGTAGGGACCAGGACCAACACATTATTCTCAGAAAAGATCAGTTAAGCTCAAATCATTTGGATCAAAGAAGGATAAATTTCATTTGGTTTTCTTTTAGTTAGGCTAAACAATGGGCTATATTGAATAAGGGCTATGATCCTTTCCTAATTGTCTATTACAACTTACTTTTAGCAAGACTAAAAAGGCTAGTTTTAGCTTAGTACAAATAGTGGACCATCCAAATCTTCCTCACACTCACTTGACTTCTCATTACTCTACCAGATTATCAAACACCTAATTCGACTTTTAGACTTAGGGTCATGTAGTGGTGTACCTCTATTTCATGCTTAGAGCCACACATTTATCAATTACTATGCCTAGTCATGCATCATTTTAAATTTTATCAGGATATCATTTTAGCCATCATGCTTCAGAATTAAACAAAGTACACAAGATATAGACATGCCGGTTCAACAGAAAAAGTAATAAGTCTCTTGGGGAAAAAGAACACAGGCAAGAAAACCCCAAAACAGGATAGTGAATTACGCTACTCAAACTTCACCCTAGCACTCACTTTTCATTTACCCCACCCCCAATAAAAAGACATGCAATTTTCCCCAATGCATAAAAAAAGATTGAAATACAATAGTGGTAGGTGAAGCAAACCTGGGGCAGAAAGTGCCGAAGATCCGCAAGTTGGTGGGTCCGGTTCACCGAAACCCACTACCTCTGTAATTCTGGACACCATCAGTAGTGTCCTCAGCATCAATAGCACTATCAGCAGTGCCTCCCGCTATCTCCACATTTCTGGAGTTAGACACCCCAGCAACTAACTCTACTGCTCTCCACTGACGTGCCTCTTCATCAGCATGTGAGGCTCTCCTCGCAGCCTCCACCTCACGGCGCTCCTTCTTCCTTGCTCGCGCCTCATCCTCCTCTCAAACCCTACGCCTCTTGGCATGCTCTCGAGGGGGAGGTGGTGGAATCTTTGATGAAATGAATAGGGCCGCCATCACTGTGTCTTCAGCAAGCTCTGCAGAAGGGGCCTCTTACTCAGGCACCCTAGCCTCTAAGATCATATCAATATCTGCGCGAAGACTGTCGGTCAGAGCCTGAAGGGTTGACACATCCATCGGAGGTTTTGGACGGGCTAGCACCCGTTACTCAAAAGTGTCCAAGCACTTATGAAAATCAACGATCTTCCTATCTGTGTGCTGGACCATTCTCCGCTCCAAGCACTCTTCTGCCTCAGCAATAGACTTCTGCATCCAACGTTGGATGTGATGCAGAAGTGTAGCCATCTGTGCCTCTAATTTCTGTACCCTAGCAAGCGGGGTCAGAGCGGAGAAAGGGGCTGAGCGAGAGAAGCTTGGGGCAATGCTACTACCCGAGATAGACTTGACCGGGGTAGTGTCAGTAGAAGCCCCCTGCGTAGCCTTGCAGGTCAGTGCTACTGTATCAGCCAGATTTTCACCAAGTGGAGTCAACTCTAGACGAGGCCCTCTGCGTGGAGCCAACTCATTGGCCTCATCCCTGATGAGGCCGATATCAATAGTGCCCAGCGGGGTCTTGAGCTGATCAACGTGCTATATAGGCACACCTGCGGACCTGCATAGAGAAAATATCATGCAGGGAAAGGGTAAGTACTTGTGACCTTAAAACCCCTCTTGTGCATGACCGCCTGTAGAAGCCATAGAAAATCCACCTCAAACCCGGTTATCATCGCCGCCATCAGTACTGCTCGATCCCATGTGACTATATCATTAGCAGATGTGGGGAAAAGGCAGTGGCGGACAATCTACCACAAAAACTTCGCCGTGAAGGTTAGGTTAGCCTTCTTGATAGCTTCCTTCGGCTCGGTCACCCAGTCAGCACCCTCTCCATCAACGGACAAGTGTAGGGCCATCCACCTTTTGGTCGACTCTCTGAGCGATGGCTCATGGAGAAATTGGCCATCTTTGACAATCTGCCATCGGTAGTAAAACTAGGTAGTCAGAGGGGTCTGATTAGCATCAACATTCTCGCCTTTTAGAAACCGGCGGATGGCACGCAGGGAAATGTCAACCTAAACTCCACGTACGCGGACCTGCTCCACTGGGGCCTGTTTGACGGGGGCATCCAGCCTATTAATGTGTGATCTGAGAGTCGCTACGTAGGAGACATAGAACTTTCAGACCAACTCTTCACTATAACGTCCCAACGGACGCGCTATCCACTCCAGACGATTTTAGGTGAAGAGATTGTGGATCTCAGGCATCGTCGGGAGACTTCTCGTAAGGTTCCTCCATTCCAATGTAATTGTCCGAGTCATAACTCCTTTGTCATTCAGGAACTTTGCATCAGAATACACTCGATACTGCCCGTCGACACAACACCGGTTGGGCAGGCCAGTAACCCGGGTGAGAGCACGAGCTGGTGAATTGGGTGAACTGTCAGCCTTATCAGACGAGGCAGACTCTACAGTGGTGGCGGTTGCGAGAAGCTCAGCAGATCCAGAGGCTTCCTCGGACCACGAAACTCCTAAGGAGCCAGACACTCCTTTTTCATTAGTGGCTGACTCAGAAGGTGTGCCGGTCAGTGTGCGCTCCTCATTAGACTGGGAGCCAGTGACTACGCCGGACGCCACCTTTTTGGGTGTGGCTCTGGTAGCACGTGCAACACGGGATGGGGTGGAAGTGCCTGGAGGCACGTACTCGGCGTCACGCTCATCATCAGAGCCACTCTATCTTATTTTTGTGCCATAATAGATAGTACCTGTAAAGGATCAGTATTAGTACTAGAAGGAGAAAACAAGACAAGCAAAACCACACAAAATAAATAAAAAAAGTTAAAATGTAATGACATTGCGATAGTAACAGTGAAACACAATGGACGAGGTGACGCCTCGTCGTGAGTACGACGGACAGTCATAGGGTCCGTCGTGTCTTACTTAGACTATGTTTATATGGAGAACCCTGAAGGAGAGTCTCTGATGAGTATGACCGTATATGCAGGACGGACCGTCACAGGTACAACGGTCCGTCATAAGTGTCTGTCAGAGGACTCTTAAAAAAAATATGGACACCTTTAGGAGAGGGGTCTCTAACCAGCATAACGGTCGTGCAGGACGGACCGTCAAGGGTATAACGGTCCGTCATAGTTGTCCATAAGAGGAGACTTGGAAAAGGTATGGAGACCCTTAAGAGAGGGGTCTCTGACCGTCATAACGGTTAAGCAGGAAGGACCGTCATGGGTATGACGGTCCGTCGTAGTTTTCCGTTGGAGGACACTTAGAAAAAGTGAGAGACCCTTAGGAACAGGGTCTCTGACAACTAGAACGGTTGTGCAGGACGGACCCTCGTGGGAATGATGGTCGGTCGCATGTGTCCGTTGGAGGACACTTAAAAAAAATTAAAGACACTTAGGAAGAGGGTCTCTGACAACTAGAACGGTTGTGCAGGACGGACCGTCGTGGGAACGACGGTCCGTCACATGTGTCCATTGGTGGACACTTGGAGAAAATTTGAATGTTGGGTGTTAGGGCTATTGGAACGGACCCAATGATAGTCCGTCGTGGGTACAACGGTCCGTCATCGGGGTCTCGTTCTATAACTAAGTGACAAAACGGGGGATGCCGATTCATCCCTTATGACCCAAGTAGAATTGGTAGTGTTTTAACTTACATTTGTCTAACCCAAATACCTAGTAAACTAGCAACCCTAAAGCACCTATTTCTATGGTTTTAACATGGCGATTTCAAGGATTTTCAACCTAGGTCGGCCAAAATTTTATTTAAGAATGAACCTATCAAGAAAACCAGGCTAATACTAATTGATAAACAAAAATACAATATAAATGAGTAGAAATTAGAGACACATACCTGAGATTTTTGAAGAAAAACAAGAGAGAAAGGTACTTGGTGATCAAGTAGAGACCCACAACAGCAGACTACGACTAGTAGATAGTGAGTTTTAGGAATTGGGGAGTTTGGAGAAAATGATCGGTTGTAAGAGAGGGATTATGATCTTTTGGAAGTTGAAAAGGGAGGGAAATGGGAGATAGAGGGAAGGAATGGGGTGAAATGAAGGGTGGGGGTTTTAAATGTTGATTTTTTTTTTAAAAAAACCCAGCCGGGTCGGGTCAGGTACGCTTCATTAATTACGTGACGAGTCCCTGATGACTGTACGTCTCAGTTGTGATGGTCCGTTGTTGGTTACGTCGCGTGTGCGCTAGTTTGAAAATAATAGAATGACGTACCTGGCACGACGGATTCATGCGACGGTTTGTCACAGACACAACGGTCCGTCACTGTATCCGTCAGTGACTGCTGTAGAGTGATTTTTTTGCAGAATTTCCTGGTGATGTGCCTGCAAATATAAAACCCATTAGTACAAAATGCTACCATTACTATAAACAAAAACTATAAGTATTGGGTTGCCTCCAAACAATCATCTGATTTTATGTCGCGGCACGACATAGGGCACTTGATTACTCCGACTTCATCAAGATGGTATGCCTCGATCATTTCATTCGCCGATTCAGCATGCCTTAAATAGATTTTTAAGCGTTGTCCATTCACCTTTAACTGCACACCCTCCTAAGTTTCCAACTCAACTGCTCCATGAGGGAATAGTTGGGTAATGATATGCTCAAACTTACTTCTCGAATAAGAAGTAAAGCGGTCGTGTAGAGTAAATATCCCAACTAGTGAGTTTGGGATCGTTCCCACGAGGAAATTAGTCTAGACTTAACTTCAACCTATTATTACTATTGTTTGGTCAATGACTTCCTTGGAAAGTAAAAACAATAAAGGGGCGTTTCTATTTCTAAATGAGTAAAATTAATTAACAAACTTGACAGAGACACTTAACAACTTTGAATGTTGGATTTTAATCAATTAATCAAAGTAACTAGGGTTTTCGTGTCCCCCACAGGTTCGTAACTTGATAACTCTAACTATAACAATTCTTTCGTAGTATCTTCTATGCAGAGTTATAGGTTATGTGTTTCTAAATCCTTGGTCCGGCATCTAGAAAATCTCACTCCGCACCTTGGTCCGGCTACGTGTGTTGCTATCCTAACCCTTATCCGTACCTCATATTAAGCATCATATTCGATATTTGACTAAGCTATTACCTCGTACCAATCAATACTAGCCTATTAGATAGTATACAGTAAATCTATGTTAATAATTCTTTTCCTATTATCTACCTCCTTGGTCCGGCAAGTAGCATTAAGGCGAGTTCTAACATCGGCCATCCGTTAAAAAGACTTTTAAGCGAAAGAATTATTAATCCATGCAAGACACTATTCTAGAATTGTTATTTTAGTTAGGGTTTATCTCATTATTTGCCTATGGTTTCCACAACAATAGTAATGGAGTTTAGTTACCCATTGTCATAATCACATTATTCAAATATATTATATAAGAATTCATGTACTTCAATGAGAAAGAGTAAAATCCAAAGTTTTCTTTATTAATCTCCAAAAATCACCAATAAGGAATTTTACAATCTAAGAGTCTAACAATACGGAGTCTAACTATCTAGTGTCTAACCTCAAAAAACGAGGTTTTTCGAACTATTTATAAAAAAACAAAAACCTAATTAAACAAGGATTCTAATTGCTTGAAATCTGCCAAAACACGGATGAGTCGACTGTCCTCGCGACGGACCATCATGGTCACAACGGACCGTCATGGACTCCGTCATCCCATACTTGTGCAATTTCTTCTGTTGCTCTCTTCATTCCCCTCGACGGCAAGTATGACGAACCGTCATAGGCACAACATTCTGTCGAGGGTCTTCGTTCCAAAACATTTCAACTCTTGGAATCTGGGTACTGGATCACTTCTCTGAACTTCATGACGAACCTGCAGGACGGACCGTCATAGACGCGACGGACCGTCACAAGATTCGTAACCCCACCCTTTGTCAGACTTCCCCATCTTCCTTCAGCAGCTGCACTACGCTTCCACCTACGGACCGTCACAAGCACGACGGACCGTCATAAGCTCCGTAGGTGGTCTCTTCTGCATTTCTTCGCTCTAAATCTCCACATTCAGCTTTGGACAGATTTCCTGCAAAACAAAGAGAAACTTATATAAAAATTAGCACAAAAAGACTTTTGGACACACTAAAATTAAGGAAAAGTATTAATTATACCGAGAAACCACGGTATATCAACACCCTTAACTTAAATTCGTTGTTTGTCCTAAAGCGACGCACTATGACTCACTACACAATCTTTGTACAATAACATCCATGTTTTATCCTTTGCAATCATTTGGCTATCAATCCCGATTAATCTCATCAAATCTATGCATGCTATCACTATTAGGTTTGAATTTTGTGGGATCAGAACATGAAACAGACTCACCATGCACTAACACCTATCCTCTTCAATTTCTCACCGAGGTGCTAACATTCTGGTATTGCAACTAGTGTCCTCACTTTAAAACAAAATCCTCCTTTTCACACAATGATTTCAGTTTGAGTATAAGGATTACTTTTCAACACTCGCTCTCAGAACAAAGTCACACTCATTCATACCTTTTGCCATAAGCTTGCCCTTATTTTCAATGCCTTAAGTTCACTATACAACAATTAGGATCACGATAGGACTTTTTTAGCTAGTAACATAGGCTCGGGGTCAGGTAAGGTATATTTTGGTAAACATTAGTGACTTTTTGCCCTCCTTGACATATCGGCTAAACCTTCCACTTTCTATCATTTTATCTCGCCCAGTTTCTCATATTCTTTCACCTTGCTTTTTTCTCTTCTTTCTTCATTTGTGTAAGTGACTCTCTTCTTTTCTTGTTTGTAATTCTTGTATATTTTTCTTTTTCTTTACTTTTCTTTCAACGAATTCTTGAGTCACTTTACTTTTGTTCTTTCTCTCTCTTTGTTTTTTCAACCCCATTTTCCAGAGCATTCCTCATAATAGCCACCCTAAACTCATGGCTTTGCCATGAGTCAAGGTACACAATACCCAAAGTTGGGTCAGGACCTTAAGGAAGGTTGTTTTTGGCATAAGCTGAGGTGCACATGTCCAAGGAGGGACCAGGGCCAACACATCGTTCCCAGAAAAGATCAGTTGGGGTGAAAAATAAAGGTCTAATATTAAGCTCAGATTATTTGGATCAAAGAAGGATAAATTTCATTTGGTTTCTTTTATTTAGGCTAGAAATTGGCTATATTGAATAAGGGGCTATGATCCTTTCCTAATTGTCTATTATAGCTTACTTTTAGCAGGACTAACCAGGCAAGTTCTAGCTCAGTACCAATAGTGGACTATTCAAATTTTCCTCACACTTACTTGACATCTCATCACTATACCAGATTATCAGACACCTAGTTTGAATTTAAGATTTAGGGTAATGCAATGGTGTAACTCTATGTCATGCTTAGAGCCACACAATGATCAGTTACTATGCCTAGTCATGCATCATTTTCCAGTTTATCAAGATATCATTTTAGCCATCATGCTTGAGACTTATACTAGGTACAAAAGATATAAACATGCCGGTTCAACAGAAAAAGTAATCAGTCTTTTGAGGAAAAAGAACACAGGCAAGAAAACCCCAAAAGAGGATAGTGAATTGGGATACTCACAGTTCACCCTAACACTCACTATCCACTTGCCCCACCCCCCCAAAAAAAGCATGCAATTGTCCCCAATGCATAAAAATCTAAATACTAGAGTGGTAGGTGAAGCAAACCTGTGGCGCAAAGCGCCGTCGATCAGCAAGATGGTGTGTCCGGTTCCTCGGAACCCACGTCCTCTGCAATCTGGACACCCTCAGTGGTGTCCTCAGCAACAACCGCACCATCAGTAGTGCCTCCTGCTATCTCCACAGTGCGGGAGCTAGACGCCCCAGCCGCTAACTCTGATGCTCTAATCTTGTGCGCCGACTCCTCAGCAAGTGAGGCTCTCCGCGCAGCCTCTATCTCTCGGCGCTCCTTCTTCCTTGCTCGCGCCTCGTCCTCTGCTCGACCCCTACGCCTCTTGGCACTCTCTCGAGGGGGAGGTGGTGGAATTTCTGAAGTAGCAAAAAGGGCCGCCAATACGGTGTCCTCTGTAGGCTCGACAGAAGGGGCCTCAGACTCCGGCACCCTACCCTCTAAGATCGTGTCGATGTCTGCACGAAGACTCTCGACTGCAGCCTGAAGAGTCGACACATCCACCGGAGGGGCTGGTCGGGCTAGCACTCTCAACTCAAAGGCCTCCAGGTGCTGGTTAACCTCAGCGATCTTCTGCTCTGTAAACTGCACCATTTTCCTCTCTAGGCGCTCTTCGGACTCAGTAATCGACTTCTGCATCCACGGCTGGATATGATGCAGAAGAGTGGCCATTTGTGCCTCTAGTTTTTGGACCCTTGCAAGAAAGACCACTATCGGTAGAGGGGCTGTGCGAGAGGAGCTCGGGGCTGTGCTACTACCCGGGATAGACTCGACTGGGGTAGCGTCAGTGGACGCCTGTGTAGCTGTGCGGGCCTTGGCTACCGTATCAGCAAGATCATCAGCAAGTGGGGGCAGCTCTGGACGGGGCTCTCTGCGTGGATCCGACTCATTGGCCTCGTCTATGATGAGGCCGACGTCAACAGTGCCCTGCGGGGTCTTAAGCTGATCTACGTGCCATATGGGCACACCTGCGGACCTGGAAAGGGCAAAGATCATGCACAGGAAAGGGTAGGTAGTAGTGACCTTGAATGCTCTCTCGTGCATGACTGCCTGGAGAAGCCATGCGAAGTCCACCTCAAATCCGGCCATCATCGCCGCCATCAACACTGCTAAGTCAGCTGTGGGGGAAAGGCAGTGACGGACAAGCAGCCACAAGAACTTTTCTGTGAACGTGAGGTTGGCCTTCTTGACAGCCCCCTTCAGCTCAGTTACCCAATCGGCACCCTCTCCATCTACTGACAGGTGCAGGGCCATCCACCTCTTGGTGGTCTCTCTTAGTGATGGCTCGCAAAAGAACTGTCCATCCTAAACTATCTGCCAGCGGTAGTCAAGCTCGGCAGCGAGGGGGGTCCGAGTAGCATCAACACTCTCGCCGTACAGAAATCGGGGGATGGCGGGCAGGGAAATGTCAACCTGTACGCCCTGGACATGGACTTGCTCCAGTTGGGCCTATTTATCGGCGGCAGCCCGCCTATGGATCTGTGATCGGAGAGTCGCTACGTAGGGTGCATAGAACTCTCTGACCATTTCTTCGATGTATCATCCCAACGGATGTGCTGTCCACTCCAAGCGATGCCTGGTGAAGAGGTTGTGGATCTCAGGAATCATCGGGAGACTCCTTGTAATTACCCCCCACTCCAAAGTGAGTGTTCGAGTCATCACTCCTTTATCAGTCAGGTACTTGGCGTCGGAGTATACTAGAAACTGCCCGTCGACACACCACCGGTTGGGCTAGTTAGTGGCTGGAGTGGGGACCTGAGCTGGTGAGCCGGATGTAGAGTCTTAACTGTCAGCCTCATCAGATGAGGCCGACGCTACAGCGGTGGCGGGTGAGGGAACCTCAGCAGAGCCAGAGGCTTCCTCGGACCATGATCCTCCTAAGGAGCTAGACGCTCCTTCCTCATTTGTGGCTGACCAAGAGGGTGTGCCGGTCAGTGTGCGCTCCTCATCAGACTGGGAGGCAGTGACTACGCCGAAGCCACCTTTATGGGTGTGGCTCTTGGAGCACGTGCAGCACGGGAAGGTGTTGATGTGCCTAGGGGCACATACTCAGGGTCACGCTCATCATTAGAGCCGATGACCATGTGGGGTCTTAAGCTGATCTACGTGCCATATGGGCACACCTGCGGACCTGGAAAGGGCAAAGATCATGCACAGGAAAGGGTAGGTAGTAGTGACCTTGAATGCCCTCTCGTGCATGACTGCCTGGAGAAGCCATGCGAAGTCCACCTCAAATCCGGCCATCATCGCCGCCATCAACACTGCTAAGTCAGCTGTGGGGGAAAGGCAGTGACGGACAAGCAGCCACAAGAACTTTTCTGTGAACGTGAGGTTGGCCTTCTTGACAGCCCCCTTCGGCTCAGTCACCCAATCGGCACCCTCTCCATCTACTGACAGGTGCAGGGCCATCCACCTCTTGGTGGTCTCTCTTAGTGATGGCTCGCGAAAGAACTGGCCATCCTTAACTATCTGCCAGCGGTAGTCAAGCTCGACATTTAGGGGGGTCCGAGTAGCATCAACACTCTCGCCGTACAGAAATCGGGGGATGGCGGGCAGGGAAATGTCAACCTGTACGCCCTGGACATGGACTTGCTCCAGTTGGGCCTTTTTATCGGCGGCAGCCCGCCTATGGATCTGTGATCAGAGAGTCGCTACGTAGGGTGCATAGAACTCTCTGACCATTTCTTCGATGTATCATCCCAACGGATATGCTGTCCACTCCAAGCGATGCCTGGTGAAGAGGTTGTGGATCTTAGGAATCGTCGGGAGACTCCCTGTAAGTACCCCCCACTCCAAAGTGAGTGTTCGAGTCATCACTCCTTTATCAGTCAGGTACTTGGCATCGGAGTATACTAGAAACTGCCCGTCGACACACCACCGGTTGGGCTAGTTAGTGGCTGGAGTGGGGACCTGAGCTGGTGAGCTGGATGTAGAGTCTTAACTGTCAGCCTCATCAGATGAGGCCGACGCTACAGCGGTGGCGGGTGAGGGAACCTCAGCAGAGCCAGAGGCTTCCTCGGACCATGATCCTCCTAAGGAGCTAGATGCTCCTTCCTCATTTGTGGCTGACCAAGAGGGTGTGCCGGTCAGTGTGCGCTCCTCATCATACTGGGAGGCAGTGACTACGCCGAAGCCACCTTTATGGGTGTGGCTCTTGGAGCACGTGCAGCACGGGAAGGTGTTGATGTGCCTAGGGGCACATACTCAGGGTCACGCTCATCATTAGAGCCGATGACCATGCGGGCAGATGGGGCGACAGACTTTGATCGCCCGCGTGCGTAGATTCGGTCTTGCTTGGGTGCCATAGTAGATAGTTCCTGCAAAGGATCAATATTAGTACGAGTAGTGGCAAACAAGACAAGCGAAACCATATGAAAGAAAACATTGAAAATAGTATGTCATTGCTGTAGAAATAGTGACACACGACGGGCCTGGTGACGACTCGTCGTGACTATGACGGACCATCGTGAGGTCCATCGTGTTTTACTTGGACTATGTATATATAGAGAACCCTAAAGGAGAGTCTCTGACTAGCATGACGGTATGTGCAGGACGGACCGTCATAGGTACAACGGTCCGTCGTAGGACACGTGAGAAAAAATATGGAGACCTTTAGGAGAGGGTCTCTGACCGTCATGACGGTCATGCAGGACGGCCCGTCGTGGGTACGACGGTCCGTCACATGTGTCCGTTGAAGGACACTTAGAAAGAGAAAAAAAATGAGAGACCCTTAGAAATAGGGTCTCTGACAACCAGAACAGTTATGCAGGACAGACCGTCGTGAAGACGACGGTCCGTCACATGTGTCCGTTGGGGAACACTTGGGAAATAATGAGAGACCCTTAGAAACAGGGTCTCTGACAACCAAAACGGTTGTGCAGGACGGACCGTCGTGAGTACAACGATCACGATGATTCGTCACATGTGTCCGTTGGGACAGGGTGCTAAGGCTTTTGCAACGGACCCTACGATGGTCCGTCGTGGGTATAATGGTCCATCATCGGGGTCTCGTTCTGAATAACAGTGACAGAACAGAGGGTACCCTATGAATCCCCGATGAACCCTCATAAACCTTGTAGTGTTTTGGACCTACATGTGTCTAACCCAACTACCTAGGAAACTAGCAATGCTAAAGCACCTATGTCTATGGTGGTAAACATGGCAATTTCGAATATTTGTAACCTAGGTTAGACAGAATCGTCTCAAGTAAACAACATATGACGACGAACTAAGCTTAATACTAACTAGTAAACAAAAAGGCAAGAAAAATGAGTATAAATTTAGAGACACATACCTTAGAAATGGAGAAAAAGCAAATGGACAATTAATCAGTTGGCAAAGTAGACACCCACAGCAGCAGCTCCAACTACTAGATGATAACTCTAGGGCGTTAGAGAATTTTAGGGGGCAATGATCGGTGGGAGGGAATGTGGAAGTTGAAAAGAGAGGGGAGATGAAAGGAATAATGAAGGAATGGGGTGAAATGAGGGGTTGGGGGGTTTAAATGATCTGATTTTGAAAAAAGGGTCCAGCCGGGTCGGGACGGGTATAACTCATTAATCATGCGACGGTTCCCCGACGACGGTCCATCGCAATTGTGACGACCTGTCGTTGGTTCCGTTGTGTATGCCCTAGTTTAAAAATAGCAGAAAAACGTACCTGGTACGACGTATGCATACGACGGTCCGTCGCAAGCACAACGGTCTGTCGATGTGTTCGTTAGTGACTCCTGCTAAGTAATTTTCTGCAGAATTCCTGGTGATGTGCCTGCAAATTTAAAAACCCATTAGTAGAAAAATGCTACCATTACTAAAAAGACTATAAGTATTGGGTTGCCTCCCAACAAGCGCCTGATTTTATTTCGCGGCACGACTGGGGACCGTTCATTACTCTGATTTCATCAAGATGGTATGCCTCTATCGCTTCATTCACCGGTGCTTTATGCCCAAACTAGAGTTTTATTCTATCTCTATTCCTCTTAAACCGCACTCCCTCCTTGGCTTTTAACTCAACTGCTCCATGAGGGAATACTGGGGTAATCAAGTAAGGGCCATTCCATTTGGACTTGAGCTTGCCCGGAAGAGAAGGCACCCCAGAACTGTCTACAAGCACCAAATCCCCAACCATAAACTCTTATATTGCATTTTTCTGTTCAGTCTCCTTCAACTTTTCTTTGTGCGACATGGCAGATACCGATTGGAGCTCACCACTCTGCCTCATGGTCCTACAGATGTTGAAGGTCGCTTCTTCATTATTCAACCGAAAAGTCATCTGTCTCTTCTCCATATCAACTAAGGCTCTACCTGTAGCAAGGAATGGCCTCCCAAGAATAATAGGCACTTCAAAATTGACCTCACAATTAAGAATAACAAAATTAGCCGGAAAGATGAATGACTCCACTTTTACTAGCACATCATGGAGTATCCCTATAGTCCTTTTCACTGTCTGATCGGCCATCAGTAGCCGCATCGCTGTGGGTTTTGGATCCCCCAAACCCAACTTCTTGTAAATTAAGAGGGGCATGAGATTTATGCTTGCCCCCAGATCACATAATTCTTTCGAAAAATGTAATGACCCAACTGTACAGGGAATAGTAAACGCACCCGGATCTTCTTTCTTTTGTACTAGGGATCTTGTAGCAATAGCACTACAATGCTGTAATCTATCATCATCCTCAAAAGTGACCAATCTTTTCTTGGTGACCAGATCTTTCATAAATTTGGCATAACCAGGAATATGTTCTAGAGCTTCTACCAATGGGACATTGATAGAAAGCTTCTTCAACATTTTTATGAAGCGCCTAGGCATAGGTATTTACCATCCTCGGTCTTTTTCACTTATCTCTGAGGGAAAGGTGGTGGTGGCCTAGGCATAGGTATTACCTTCATAGGTACTTCTGCATCATTTCAATTACTTTCCTCTGCTTCACCACTACCCTTCTCCACATTATCATTATCCTTTTTCACATTTTCCTCAGTAGATGGCATAGGTGGGTCAATGGATTGCTTACCAACTTGAGTAGTGATTGCCATACAGTGTGCATCATTCTTTGGATTTTGGACAGTGTTTCTAGGAAGAGTGCCCGGTTGCCGTGTGTTCACTGTCGCAAATAATTAGGCCATTTGCAACTCCATCTGCTTAATCGAAATTGCATGTGTATCAACTTTTTGCCCAATAGTAGCTAAATCACACCTCAAATCTTTAATGTGCTCATCACTAGCATCGAACCTCCTCATCATTTTGTGCAACATATCCTCAACTCGCGCCATACTATCTCCACCATCCCTAGTAATAACTTCACGATTTTAGGGAGGGACATAGGGCCCATTCGTGTCGTTTCTATTAGCATAGTTACCCTTGTTAAAGTTGTGTTGCGGTTGTAGTTTCCATTTCGGACATAATGACCCTCACGGTTGTAGTTACCATAGTTACGACCTTGGTTCCCGTGACCTTGGCGCCAGTTATCCTGATTTGAGCCTTGGGCGCTTAGTCGGAAACCCCTCGTCTGCTCATTTAATGCATAAGTGTCCTCTGCATAATAGCACTCATCATTAGGAGGTGGTGGTTTAGCCAAGTAGTTGACTGCATTTATCTTTTCTGCACCCCCTGTGACATGTTTTAGTACCAACCAAAGCTTAGTTTTCATCTGAGCCATTTCTTCATGAATCTCATCTGTGGCTGGGTTGTGTCAAGTAAATAACCCAACTAGTGAAATTGGGATCGTTCCCATGAGGAAAATAGTCTAGACTTAACTTCAACCTGTTATTACTATTGTTTGGTCAATGATTTCCTAGTACTCCAATCTTTGTTATTCCGGGAGATTTTCTCTAATTTTTCAGCAATCTCAGCATAAGGACACTCCCCATAAGATCCACCTGCTATAGTGTCCAACATCACTTTGTTGTTATCATCCTATCCCCGATAGAAGTATTCTTCAGTGACTCATCATCTATACGGTGATTTGGAACACTTCTCAAGAATGAGGTGAATCTATCCCAAGAACTACTAACTGACTCTCCTGGTAGTGCCACAATGTTTTTCACTCTGTCTTTGTGGTTTAATTTCTTGGAGACCAGATAGTAGCGTGCTAAGAAGACATCCCTTAGTTGGTTCCAAGTGAATATTGAGTTGTATGGGAGCTCAGTGAACCACATAGCAGCCTCTCCCGTCAGTGAGAGGAAACACACTGAGACCTATTACATCTAGAGCCAAATCAGGCCTCCCCACAAAACTTTTACACACTGCCCTTACCTTAGCTATATGGGCATGTGGATCCTTATAAGGTAGCCCTGAAAACAAACCTCTGGCAGATAGCATTTGCATCAGGCTACTAGTTACCACAAAGGTGTGTGCTGTGGGTAGAGGGGGCATGACAAGTGGCCCATCCGAGTCTGCTATGTTATCATACCCTCTGTAGTATGCTTGGGGCCGTGGAGAGGGATTTTGTCCCCTCTGTTGATGTTCACCGGAGCATCGGGTAACATCTAACCATGAACATCAACCGGAGCTGGAATGTTCTGGTTTGGATCATCATCATTTATTCCCAAGTTTCGATTCATATTGTACAGTGTACGCTCTAACTCGTGATCGTAGGGAAACAAGTGTTCTCTTCCTCTCCGTGTATTTGGCATACAAGGAGGATAGTTCTGAAGAGAAATCAAAAAACAATAAAACAAAGTAAAATCAAGAAAATATCAACTAAACTATAGTAATAAGTTCAAGTTAATCTGAAAGCTAGATTCCCCGGCAGCGGCGCCAAAATTTGATACGCTCAAACTTACTTCTCGAATAAGAAGTAAAGCGGTCGTGTCAAGTAAATAACCCAACTAGTGAGGTTGGAATCGTTCCCACGAGGAAAATAGTCTATACTTAACTTCAACCTGTTATTACTATTGTTTGGTCAATGACTACCTTGGAAAGTAAAAACAATAAAGGGCAGATTCTATTTCTAAATGAGTAAAATTAATTAACAAACTTGACAGAGACACTTAATAACTTTGAATATTGGATTTTAATCAATTAATCAAAGTAACTAGGGTTTACGTGTTCCCCATAGGTTCATCACTTGATAACTCTAACTACAACAGTTCTTTCCTAGTATCTTGCATGCAAAGTGATAAGTTACGTATTTCTAAATCCTTAGTCCGGCATCTAGAAAATCTCACTCCGCACCTTGGTCCGGCTACGTGTGTTGCTATCCTAACCCTTATCCTTACCTCATATTAAGCATCATATTCGATATTTGACTAAGTTATTACCTCGTACCAATCAATACTAGTCTATTAGATAGTATACACTAAATCTATGTTAATAATTCTTTTCCTATTATCTACCTCCTTGGTCCAGCAAGTAGCAGTAAGGCGAGTTCTAACGTTGGCCATCCGTTAAAAAGATATCTAAGCAAAAGAATTATTAATACATGCAAGACACTATTCTAGAATTGTTATTTTAGTTAGGGTTTATCTCATTATTTGCCTATGGTTCCCACAACCCTAGTTATGGAGTTTAGTTACCCATAGTCATAATCACAATATTCAAATATATTATATAAGAATTCATGTACTTACTTCAATGAGAAAGAGTAAAATCCAAAGTTTGCTTGATTAATCTCCAAAAATCACCAATAAGGAATTTTACAATCTAAGAGTCTAACAATACGGAGTCTAACTATCTGGTGTCTAACCTCAAAAAACGAGGTTTTTCGAACTATTTATAAAAAAAACAAAAACCTAATTAAACAAGGATTCTAATTGCTGGAAATCTGCCAAAACGCGGATAGGTCGACGGACCTCGCGACGGACCGTCGTGGTCACAACGGACCGTCATGCACTCTGTTTTCCCATACTTGTGCAATTTCTTCTGCTGCTCTCTTCATTCCCCTCGATGGCAAGTATGACGGACCATGATAGGCACAACGGTCCGTCGAGGGTCTTCGTTCCAAAACACTTCAACTCTTGGAATTGGGTACTGGGATCACTTCTCTGAACTTCATGACGAACCCGCAGGACAGACCATCATAGACGCGACGGACCGTCACAAGCTTCGTAACCCCACACTTGGTCAGACTTCCCCATCTTCCTTCAGCAGCTGCACTACGCTGCCACCTACGGACCGTCACAAGCATGACGAACCGTCATAAGCTCCGTAGGTGGTCTCTTCTGCATTTCTTCGCTCAAAATCTCTACATTCAACTTTGGACACATTTCCTGCAAAACAAAGAGAAACTTATATAAAAATTAGCACAAAAAGACTTTCGGACACACTAAAATTAAGGAAAAAGTATTAATTATACCGTGAAACCACGGTATATCAGGTAACCAAGTAAGGACCAGTCCATTTGGACTTGAGCTTACCCGGAAACAAGTGCAACCTAGAATTTCATAAAAGAACCAAATCCCCCACCATAAACTCTCGTTTTTCAATTTTTGGTCATGGTACTTCTTCATCTTTTCTTTGTAGAGGGCTGAGCTTTCATAAGCTTTGAGCGAAATTCATTGAGTTCATTCAACCCAGTTAAACGTTGTTCTGCAGCTTCGCTCCAATCTATTTTCAACTTTTTCATAGCCCACATGGCTTTATGCTCTAACTCAACTAGAAGATTACAAGCTTTCCCATATACAAGTTGGTATGGGGACATACCTATGGGAGTCTTGTACGCTGTCCGGTAGGCCCAAAGAGCATCATCAAGCCTCCTTGACCAATCCATTCTACTAGCGTTCATTGTTTTTAATAAGATTTGTTTGATCACCCAATTTGACACTTCAACTTGCCCACTAGTTTGAGGGTGGTAAGGAGTGGCCACATTATATAAAACCCCATATTTCTCCAATAACCCCTTGAACAATCTCTTACAGAAGTGAAAGCCCCCATCACTAATAATTGCCCTTGGGGTGCCAAAATGAGAGAATATATTCTTTTTTAAGAATGCAGTGACACACTTCCCTTCATTATTTGCGAGGGAGATGGCTTCGACTTATTTATATACATAATCAACCACTACTAGAATGTACTTCATTCAATGAGAACTCACAAAAGGGCCCATAAAGTCAATACCCCAAACATCAAATAACTGAATCACAAGAATGGGGTTTAGAGGGAGCTTTCTTTAAATGCTGCCATCTTGTTGGCATCGATCACATGCTTTATCAAACACATGAGAATCTTGATGAAGAGTTGGCCAATATTAACCACATTGTAATATCTTATGAACAATTCGGATACCGCTGTGATGTCCACTTACGGGTGAGGACTAGCATGCTTCCAACACACTCAACATCTAACATTCTGGCACACAACGCCGAATAACACCGTCGGCAAAACTCCTATATAAGTATGGTTCATCGCAAAATAACTTGTTCACATCGTACATGAACTTTTTTCTTCGATGAAAGGACAAGTCCGATGGAACAATATCAATAGCCAGATAGTTCGCAAAATCTGCGAACCATGGAATCAATTCTTGTCAAGCAGCCAATACATGCTCATCGAGAAAGTATCATCAATGTCAGTCTTATCCCATAGCTCTCTCATATCTTCATCCTCTAGACGGGACAAATGATCAACAACTTGATTTTCAGTTCCTTTTCAATCTATCACTTCATACCCAACGAATCAACAAAGGTTTCGCATCCTTCTTTTCCATCAAATATCTCAATGTTGAGTTGTAAGTATGCACTATAACTCTAGTACCTAGAAAATAGGAGCAAAATTTTTCAAAAGCAAAAACTACTGTAAGGAGTTATTGCTCAGTCACTGTGTAGTTCTTCTGAGCTTCATTTAGAGCTTTACTAGCATAGTAAATGGGGTGAAGGATTTTGTTCTTTCTTTGTCCCAATAGTACACCAAGAGCAACCCCACTAGCATCTCACATCACCTCAAATGGACTATTCCAATCCGGAGAAATAATGATGGTGCAGACACCAATTTTGCTTTTAGCTCGCCAAATGCTTTAAGACAAGATTTATCAAAACAAAATTTACAATCTTTCTCCAGCAGTTTGCACAATGGATGTGCAATCTTTTAAAAGTCTTTGATGAATCTTCGGTAAAAACATACATGCCCAAAAAAGCTTCACACACCTTTCACAGAGATCGGTGGGGGAAGTTTCTCTATTACCTCGACTATAGCTCGATCAACCTCTATACCTTTTTCTGAAATGCGATGACCCAAAACAATACCTTCTTTCACCATTAAATGGAATTTTTCCCGATTTAGTACTAAATTGCAGTCTTCACATCTCTTAAGGACCTCAGATAAATTGTTCAAACACTGCTCGAATGTATCAGCAACCACAGAAAAATCATCCATAAAAACTTCTATAGTATCTTCCACCATGTCGACAAATATCGACATCATACATCTCTAAAATGTAGCGTGTGCATTGCACAACCCAAACGATATTCTTTTGAACGCAAAGGTCCCATATGGGCAAGTAAAAGTGGTTTTCTCTTGATCTTCTGGTGCAATAGAAATCTTATTATACCCTGAATATCCATCAAGAAAACAGTACAACCCTTTTCCGGAAAGTCTATCCAACATCTGATCCATGAAGGGCAAAGGAAAGTGGTCTTTTTCAGTCCATGCTTTTGATTTGCGGTAATCCCTACACACCCTCCATCCAGTACCCGGTCTCATTGGAACAAGTTCATTTTTTTCATTGAGGACCACTGTCATTCCCTTTTTCTTAGGTAAACATTGAACAGGGCATACCCAACTACTATCGGCGATCGGATAGATTACTCCGGCATCCAACCACTTAATGATTTCCTTCTTCACGAATTCTTGTATAGGTGGATTTAAGCGTCTCTGGTTCTCAATTCTTGGCTTATAATCAGGCATGAGTTCGATTTTATTACAGCAAATACCAGGAATGATCCCAATAATGTCCACAATAGTCCACCCAATAGATCTTTTGAAACTTTTTAGAACTTTCACCAAACTCTAAACTTATTGTTCATTCAGGTCCGATGCAATGATTACCATCAAAGTGTCACCATTTCCTAAGAATTCATACCTTAGATGAGGTGGGAGAGATTTTAGTTCTTACTTTGGAGCCTCCTCTATAGATGGTTTCGCAGGTTGGGACTGGCGATTCTTCATATCTAACTCATACTTCTTCGGTTTAAACCGAACATCGCCTCGATCAAGAGCCGCGACTAATGACTCATGCTCTTCAATGCAATCTCTATCAAAATTAATTATCAGTGCCGCTAATGATTCTACATCTAGATGTTCTTCTATTTGTGTCTCAGATGCCTCACCAATGTTGTAGGATATAGCAGATACCGATTGGAGCTCACTACTCTGCCGGAAATATAAATGACTCCACTTTTACTAGCACATCGTGGAGTATTCCTATAGGCCTTTTCACTGTTCGATCAACCATCAGTAGCCGCATTGCAGTGGGCTTTGGATCTCTCAAACCCAACTTCTTGTAAATCGAGAGGGGCATGAGATTTATGCTTGCCCCCAGATCACATAATGCTTTCGCAAAATGTAATAGCCCGATTGTACAAGGGATAGTGAACGCACCTGGATCTTCTTTCTTTTGTACCAGAGATCTTGTAGCAATAGCACTACAATGCTTTATTCTATCATCATCCTCAAAAGTGACCAATTTTTTCTTTGTAACCAGATCTTTCATAAACTTGGTGAAACCGAGCATTTGTTCTAAAGCTTTTACCAAAGGGACATTGTTAGAGAGTTGCTTTAACATTGTTATAAAATGCCAATATTTACCATCCTTAGTCTTTTTCAATAATCCTTGAGAAAATGGGGGTGGTGGTCTAGGCATGGGAGTTACCTTTTTAGGCACTTCAGCATCTTTTACAGTGTTATCCTCTACATCGCCATTAACATCTACAACTTTGTCTATATCTTTTGTCAATTTTTTCTCATAAGACGGCATAGGTGAGTCAATGGTTTTCTTGCCACCGCGAGTAGTGATTGCTATACAATATCCATCATTTTTCGGATTTTGGGATGGTGTTGCTAGCACTAAACCATTTTAGGTCTACGGCAACACTAAATCTTGACAACGCTTATAAAGTGTTGCCTAAAATATTTTTGGGAACACTTTTAAAGTGTAGCCAATGATTTTGACTTTTAGCTACATTAATTTTAGCAACACTTCTAAAGTGTACTCTTTAATGAGATAAACTACACTTTATAAGTGTTGTTATAGTTGGCAACAACTATTTACATGAATGGCCACACTTTTAAAGTGTGTTATTTTTATAATTGAAAATACAACACATTAAAAATGTGGCCTTAGTGTTTTCACCAAAATTTTATATTCCCTCCAACATTTTAACATTAAAATTTCATCTCCCTCCCATTTTTATTTGGCCAAAAAAATTAACAATTAAAGAAAAATTAAAAAGAATAAAACATTAAAGAAATAAAAAAAATAGGCCACATTTCCTAAAACTTCAGTTGAAGCTTCCATTTTCAGCTAAAGAACACCATTCGCGGTAGCTGAAGAAGGATCGAAGAATGGAAGAAATCAGCTGTTGTTCAAGATTGGAGAACACCATTCGTCACATTTATGTTAAACTTTAACTGAAGAACACCATTTTCAGCTGAAAAATCAAAGAGCACTGCGATTTCTCTGAACATGAACTGAAGAAGACGATTTTCCTCTCAGCTTCGTTGTTCAAGAATGGAGAGCTGAAGAGGACGATTTTCTTCAAAGATTTCTGGGTAAACTGTTGTTCCATTAGATTTCCTTTTGAAAATTGAAAGAAAATGCTTCACAAATCAACATGTCTCATGTCTTAAAGCTTTAGGTTGTTGGAATAGAGTTTATCATGTAAGAGATTTTACCTTCAAAAGTCTAAATTATAGGTTTAAGATTTTTAACTTAGCTTGGAAAATTATGGAATTGAAGTTCATTTATGCCTTTATGGAATGATCGGTGTTTGGAATCAGATTGCGTATGTCATTTGTTTTAATTGTAAGTCTTTGGAGATTCTCTAGTGAGATAATGAATTACTCAAATGTTGGTTCTGGAAACTAGGATTTTTAATTGAGGCTCAGTAGAATATAGTAGCAGCTTGTGGGTGGTTTTGGAGATTCTTGTGGCAAGGATTACCACTTGATTTTAGATTAGTGTTTTAACATAGTCCATTGACTATTGCATCAGAAATGAAAACATAGACATTTTTTGTGTATGTGTTAATCGATGTATTCAGCTTGGATATATCCTACTACTTTATATGCGACTTTGGAGATGACTGATAAAGATTTAAGTGCTGCTAGAAGGAAACGATGATATACTAGTGAAATAACACCTGATATTAAGAGGTAGCACCATCATGCTTTACTTCACCAATTCTTTAATATAATATCCTAGTTAGTTATTTTGTGTGTTCTGATTTAGTTATTTTAGGTATTTGGTTGAACTACATTGTTGGATGATTCAAAGGGAATCTTTGGTTTATAGGAATCTGAAGGTAGTGATCTGTCATGTTGATCTAGTTGACATTTGATTAACTTCAGAAGCACTATAAAAAAATAGTTGTGCACTTTGGTGGACGACCATTCATTCTGATAAAATGTAGCTTGGTCTACGATGGTCTGATGCACTTTGGTGGACGACCATTCATGCTACGACGGTCTGTCACGCTTTCCTTTACAGCTGAAATTTCAAATTGATTAATTGTTAAATTTCATAATTTTTTGTTCTTTCTTGATGGAAAAGATTTGTTTACTAGAGGAATTGATATTCAAGCAGTTAATGTTGTTATCAATTCTGATTTTCCTAAGAACTCAGAAACGTATTTGCACAGGGTATGTATAACAGATCTTTGATCTTGCTTATTGACTTACTAGTAGATTTTTCTCTACTTCTCTATTAATTATGTATTGATGAGACTAGCTTGTACTCTTTAAGTTTGATTAGCATATAGATAGAAGGGAATTTCTGATTTGTTTATGTCGTTTAATAGCTTAATTGTTGTATCTTATCATATCTTGTAATGCTAAATGACAAGGAGTAATTACCGAGGATGTTGTTCAGCTAAGAAAGTCCATTGAGGCACCTGGAATGGCTGTACTCCAGTTTGGTATTGTATTCTCTGCCGTACTTATAAAATGTGTGCAGAAAGTAGCATTGAGTTTATCTGGCATTCTTGGTATAAATATGTTCTTCATTGTGTCGTTCAGCATTTGGCAGTGATGCTGAAAACCCTCATTTACCTCACAATCATGAGCAGAACAAAGTAGTGTATACTGGAACACATGGCAATGATACAGTTATCTTCAGTGCTTGATCTTGATTTATTGTGTCCCTTTCTCCCTATTATAACTACTCCCTGTCCAACATTTGTAAGCATTTTCCTTTGTTTGCATGTTTTAGATCCAAGGTTGGTGGAATACTTTGCCACAACAAGAGAAATCCAATGTTAGTATGATTTATTGACTAAACCATTTTTTTTGTTGCTATAAATATAACATGAGATGACAATGAACATGAATCTTTTGTATTAGGTACTAAAGTATTTATTAAATATTGAGGAAGAGGATATATCATGGGGCTTGATCGAAGGTGCAGTTTCTTCTGTAGCCCGTATTGTAATTATACCAATGCAGGATGTTCTTGGGCTTGGGAGTGATTCCAGAATGAACATTCCAGCAACTCAGGTAAATATGCTTCTACAGATTGAATAGTGAGTGACCAATGTTTGGGCGTTGGTAGAGTTTGGTTTGTATTGAAGCTAGATTAGCACTCTAAACCTTCTGTTAACTGTCAACTCTGTTGAATGCATGTCTGAAGTTATCTTCCTTTTTTTGTTGTTTGGTTAGCCGAGACAAGTAGAGATTCTTAACTGATTATGTGCAAATTTGTGGCATCTGGTAGCTTCTCATTCTATTGACGCTTTTGAAATTTTCAGCTTTGGACCAAAATACTATTTACTTCAATGTTGAATCTCCTTTCCTTCCCCATATCATCTGAATTATGATAGTATATAGCAATCACTTCAATATACTGGTGTTACTATGTAGTGGAACTAAATGATGTTGGGAGTCGTTTGGCATAGAAACAAGTTATGCAAGATTGTAATACATAGGTTGATCTCTTAAAACTTAATAAAGTTGGAAGGGATCTACTTTGAACATCAAAAGATGCAATCTAATTTTCTGTAACTGCTGGATTTCTTGCCTCTCTATATTGTTGCAATCTGAACTTCTTACCTCTTCTATATAACTACCAATATCTTATTTGTGTAGGGAAATGGAGGTGATCAAATTTGAAGTGGATGATGAAGAGTTTTTGAACTATTGTAAAAGTTTAAATACATATTTGATTTATTGTGTACACATTTAGAATATTGATGTATAAGTATGGGTATGTACACAACACATACTATCTTTTGGTTGTACATGAAATATTTCTCGAAGTTTATTTGAAATATATAGCTTCAATTTAATGATTAATTAGTTTATTTTGTGTTTTAGGTCACTTGTATGTATGTAAATATATTATATATATTTGTGCTACATGTAGGCTTATAAATGTTGAAGTTACACTTTGTAAGTTTTGCTCTAGGTAGATAAAAAGTTACACTTTGAAAGTGTTGCTCTAGGTAGATAAAAAGTTACACTTTGAAAGTGTTGCAATAGATGACCAATAAAAGGCAACACTTTTTAACTGTGACCAATAAATCTAAAAAGGCAACGCTTTTAAGTGTAGTCTAACAAAAAATAGGTGTTGCTAATGCACGTCTTCAAAGCGTGCCCTTATACATATTTGGCTACGCTTTATAAGTGTAGCCAAAGATGGCAACATTTAAAAAGTGTTGCCGAATGTCAAAGGTTACGCTTCTTTTGGGCAGCCCCTAAAAAGTGTTGCTGAATGTCCAAAAGTGTAGCCTTTTATCAAAGGCCACACTTTTTGCTAGTTTAGGCTACACTTACGTGGTGTTGCTGTAGGCCTAAAATGGTGTAGTGTAGGAAGAGTGCCCGGTTGCCTTGTGTTCATAGTCGCAGATAATTGGGCCAATTGTAACTCAAGTTACTTAATCGATATTGCATATGTATCAACTTTTTTGCCAATACCCGCTAAATCATTCCTCAACTGTTTATTGTGCTCATCACTAGCATCGAACCTCCTCATCATTTTATGCAACATATCCTCAACTCGCGCCATACTACCTCCACCATCCGTAGGAGTAACATCACAATTTTTAGGAGGGGTTTAGGGCCCATTCCTATCATTTCTATTACCGTAGCTACCCCTGTTGAATTTGTTGTCGCGGTTGTAGTTTACATCTCAGACATAATGACCCTCACGGTTATAGTTAATATAGTTCCGACCTTGGTTCCCTTGACCTTGGCGCCAATTCTCCTGATTAGAGCCTTGAGCACTCGGTCGGAAACCCTCCGTCTACTCATTCACTGCATAGGAATCCTCCGCATAATAACATTCATCAATAGGTGGTGTTGGTGTAGACAAGTAGATAACTGCATTTACCTTATCTGCACCCCATTGATATATTTTAGTACTAACCCAAGCTCGGTTCTCATTTGATCCATTTCTTCACGAATCTCATCTGTGGCTGGGTTGTGAGTGGACTGCACTGCGAAGGTATTTCCCCCAGTATATGACTTCCTAGTACTCCAAGCTCTATTATTCCGGGAGATTTTCTCTAATATTTCAGCAATCTCAGTATAAGGACACTCCCCATAAGATCCACCTGCAATATTGTCCAACACCGCTTTATTATTACCATCCTGTCCCCGATAGAAGTATTCCTTAAGTGACTCATTATCTATACGGTGATTTGGGATGCTTCTCAAGAATGAGGTGAATCTATCCCAAGAACTACTAACTGACTCTCCTGGAAGTTCCACAAAGTGGTTCACTCTGTCGTTGTGGTTTAGTTTCTTGGAGACCAGGTAGTAGCGTGCTAAGAAAACATCCCTTAGTTGGCTCCAAGTGAAAATTGAGTTGTATGGGAGCTCAATGAACCAAATAGCAGCCTCTTCCGTCACTGAGACAGAAAACACTCTATTCCCTATTACATCCAAGTCCAAGTCAGGCCTCCCTACACAACTTTTACACACTGCCCTTACCTTATCTATATGGGCATGTGGATCCTCAGAAGGTAGCCCTGAAACAAACCTCTGGCAATGAGCATTTGCATCAAGCTACTAGTTACCACAAAGGTGTGGCCTGGTGGTAGAGGGGGAAAGACAACTGGCCCATCGGAGTCTGCTATATTGTCATAGCCTCTATAGTATTCTTGGGGCCGTGGAGCGGGATTTTGTCCCCTCTGTTGGTGTTCACGCAGAGCATCAGGTAACAACTGACCATGAACATCAACCGGAGCTAGGATGTTCTGGTTTGGCTCATCATCATTAATTCCCAAGTTTCGATTCATGTTGCGTAGTGTACGCTCTAATTCGTGATCGTAGGGAAACAAGGGTTCTCTTCCTCTCCGTATATTTGGCATACAAGAAGGATGATTCTGCAAGAATCAAAAACAATAAAAAAAAGTAAGTTCAAGAAAATATCAACTAAACTATAGTAATAAGTTCAAGTTAATCTGAAAGCTAGATTCCCCGGCAGCGGCGCCAAAATTTGATACGCTCAAACTTACTTCTCGAATAAGAAGTAAAGCGGTCGTGTCAAGTAAATAACCCAACTAGTGAAGTTGGGATCATTCCCACGAGGAAAATAGTTTAGACGTAACTTCAATCTATTATTACTATTGTTTAGTCAATTACATCCTTGGAAAGCAAAAATGATAAAAGGGGGGTTTTCTATTTCTAAATAAACGAATATAACTAACGAAATTGAAAAATACACTTAACAGCTTCAAATGTTGGAGTTTAATCAATTAATGAAAGTAACAAGGGTTTACATGTTCCCCACAGGTTCATAACTTGATAATTTTAACTATAACAATTCTTTCCTAGTATCTTGCATGCAAAGTGAAAAGTTATGTATTTCTAAATCCTTGGTCCGGCATCTAGAAAATTTCACTCCGTACCTTTGTCCGGCAACGTATGTTGATATACTAACCCTTATCTTTACCTCATATTAAGCATTGTATTCGATATTTGACTAAGTTATTATCTGTACTCATCAATGCTAGCCTATTAGATAGTATACACTAAATCTATGTTGATAATTCTTTTCCAATTATCTACCTCCTTGGTCCGGCAAGTAGCATTAAGGGGAGTTCTAACGTTGGCCATCCGTTAAAAACACTTCTAAGCGAAAGAATTATAAATACATGCAAGACACTATTCTAGAATTGTTATTTTAGTTAGGTTTTACCTCATTATTCGCCTATGGTTCCCACAACCCTAATTATGGAGTTTTAGTTACCCATGGTCATAATAAAATATTCAAATATGTGATATAAGAATTCATGCAATTACTTCGATGAGAAAGAGTAAAATCCAAAAGTTGACTTGATTAATCAGCAAAAGTCACCAACAATCAATTACAAAATTCTCACAATATTCAAGGGTCTCAAAATAATCAATAATCTCTCCAAGAGCCTAAAATATAATCAAGAGTCAAAAAATAATCAATGGTCTAACCATATAATCCAGAGTCTAACCTCAAAAACAAGGTTTTTCGATCTATTTATAAAAAATAAAAACCTAATTAAACAAGGACTCTATTTGCTGCAAATCTGTCAAAATGCGGCTGGGTTGACGGACCTCGCGATAAATCGTCGGTGGTCACGACGGACCATCATGGACTCCGTCATCCCATACTTGTGCAATTTCTTCTGCTGCTCTCTTCACTACCCTCGACGGCAGGTATGACGGATTGTCATAGCCACAACAGTCCGTCGGGGGTCTCCGTTCCAAAACACTTGATGTTTTGGAATTTGGGTACTGGGACTACTTCTCTGAACTTCATATGAACCTGCAGGATGGACCGTCATGGTTACAACGGTACGTTACGCACTCCGTAGTTCCACACTTGTTCATACTTTTCCATCTTCCTTCAGCATCTGCGCTACGATGCCAACTACGGATTGTCACGGGCATGGCAGACCGTCACAAGCTCCGTAGGTGGTCTCTTCTACATTTCTTCGCTCAAAAATCTCCGCATTCATCTTTGGACGATTTTCCTGCTAATAAGGAGAAACTTATATAAAAATTAGCAAAAAAAAAGGCTTTTGGACACACTAAACTTAAGGAAAAAGTATTAATAATACCGTGAAACCATGGTATATCAATGACGATGAACAATTTTAAATTGCTCACAATCTTCATTCATCAGGTGGCTATTGGGATTCATACATTGTCTATAGTAATGATTTTTTTTATGCCAAAACGACCTATGATGTTGGAATGAATGAAGTCCACTACTGCTTTCTTAGTGTCTGATTTGAATGTTACAAGTTCTACCCATTTGGTAAAGTAATCGATGGCAACTAAAATAAACTGATTCTCTTAGATGCTTTAGGCTTAATTGGCCCAATAACATGCATCCCCAAGCAACAAAAGGCCATGGAGTACACATAGGATGTAACATTAAAGGGGGGGGGATAAATCTTGCACTGATGGCACTTGCGAATAAATTAGAAGCAAACTCGCTCCATGGTCAAACAATAGTATCCTGTTCAAATATCTTTTTGTTAGAATGTAGCCATTCATGTGTCATCCACACACCCCTGAATGTACCTCATTCACAATTATTTTAGGCTCTTGAGTATTCACACATCGCAATAAATTCAAATCTGGAGTCCTTTTATATAATATCTCGCCACTCAAGAAGAAACCATTAGCGAGTCACCTAATAGTTCATTTTTTATCTCCACAGTGTGTACTGGATATTCTCCAAATATTATAAACAGTTTGATGTCGTGATACCAGGGCTCAGCATCTGCCTCTACTCTAATTGTATTTAAATAACCATGTTGGTCCCTAACTTGGATTTTCAACGGCTCAATGTAGGTATTTCCTGGGTATAGAAGCATTGAGGCTAGGGTGGCCAAAGCATCAGCCAACTCATTGTGAAACCTGGGAATATATCTAAATTCAATAGATTTGAACTTTTTGATGAGATTTTCTAAACATTTATTGTATGTATGATCTTAACGTCTCGAGTTACCCATTCGCCTCGATCTTGTCGAATAAGCAAGTCAGAAACTCCCAAAACTAATAACTCATGCATATCTAGATTTATATCCATATTTAAACCCATGATGCAACCTTCATATTTTGTTGTGTTGTTGGTAGAAAATATTTGATATCCATGTTGTGGCAGGATAATGACATTGTTTTTGTGAGACAAGAACTGCCAAAATTCCTGCTCCATTTTTTGTTGAAAGAACCATCAAAATATAATTTCCACACCGGATCATCATCAAGAATTTCTTCCTCAATAGACTTGATCTCTTCATCACGGAAGTATGTCTTTGAGGGCTCGTATTCATCACCAAACGGATTCTCTGCCAGATAACGGCCAATGCTTGTTCTTTCATAACGCTGCGAGTGACATACACAAAGTCAAATTCTGTAAGCAAAAACTGCCATTTTGAAAACCTACCTGTTTGCATGGATTTTTGAAAAATATATTTGAAAGGATCCATTCGAAATATGAGGTAGGTGGTGTAGGACAAAAAATAGTGCTTCAATTATTGGGCGACCCAAGTTAAAGCACAACATGTCTTTTCTAATACAGTGTACTTTGCCTCATAACTTGTGAACTTCTTCCTCAAGTAAAAGATAGCTTGTTCCCTTTTTCCCATGACGTCGTGTTGTCCTAGGACACAACTAAAGGAATTATCCATCACCGAGAGGTATAACAACAAAGGAATGCCAGGATCTAGGGGACCAGTACCGGAGGATTTTCTAGATATTGCTTAATTTTTGTCAAGAATCTTTTGACACTTACTTGTCCATTTAATAAAAGAATCATTTTTCAATAAAACCAAAAAGCCTGCCAGATGGAACTCCGAATGCACATTTTGCTGGATTAAGCTTGAGGTTTTACTTTCTCAACCTTTCGAAGAATTTTCATAGATCAATAATTAATGATGACATCATCTACATGTACCTCAACTTTTTTATGCATCATTTTATGGAATATAGTAGTATCTCTCATGTAGGTTGCTCCCACATTCTTTAGACAAAATGGAACAACTCTATAGTAATATGTACCTCACGGGGTGGTGAAACCAGTTTTTTTGAATCTTTTTTATCCATGAGAATTCGGTTATATCCGGCGTAACATTCCACGAAAGCTTGAATCTCGTGTTTAGCACAATTATCAAGCAGGATGTGAAAGTTGGGTAATGGAAAATTGTCTTTTGGAATTGCTTTGTTTAAATCTGTGTAATCAAAACAAACTCTAATTGTTTCATCTTTCTTTGACATCTAACACAACATTAGCTAACCATGAAGTATATTGGACGACCCTGATCACATTTGCACTCAGTTGCTTCATGATTTCCTCATTGATTTTATCGCTAATATTTGTATTAAATTTTCTATGCTTTTGCTGAACAGGTCGAAAATCAAGATGTATAGGAAGTTTATGAACCACCAGATCATCACTTAACCCCGTCATGTCATCGTATGACCAAGCGAAGACATCTGTATATTCAAAAAAACTCGAATTATGTCGTCTTAAATATTTTGATAGACATGGATACTTATGTTTATTACTCTCACTTCTTCGGTAGTTCTTAAATTAACCACCTCACTTTCACTTAATTTAGGTTTAAGCTTATTTTCAAATTGATCCAATCCCCTTTTTATTTCTTCATCAGCTTCATCTTCATCATATTCCTTACACTTAGGATTCCTTGTTTTGAGATCAGACAACTCTTTAGGATCTAATTGTAAACTCCGCATGCATATCATATTATAAAATTTAACGTAACTGAAAATGAAAATAAGATGACAAATATTAGAAAGAGTAGGAACAATGAAACAGACTAAAACTTCATTGCATTGAATGGGAAAGGATAGAAGGGTTAACAACAAAGAGAAATAAGTACAATGTTTGAATTAAAACCCTGAGAGTAATAAAAAAAAGCAGCAAAATAAAACTATGAAGACTCCTTCCTTGTAGAAAGAGAAGTACTTTTTGTGTTGTTTAGTTGAACATTCGGGCCGATAGATTCCACATCCATGTGACTAGTTCCTCATAAAACATTTCTTTGACACCTTGAAAAAATTGATCCATATCATTTTGTATAGGTAAGTCTTGAATCGGTTCACCTGGAGATTTTATAAAAGATTGAACAATATGGGGGGATCAGCTTCGACTAATTCCATGAATATCTTTTATGAACTTTTGCCCATTTTCTATCGAATCTATTTGGATTATAACCCAAACTTAATGTCTCTTGATTACCCATTGGATTGATAGGATTCACAATTCCCTACAATGATAAACCTAATCCCTTTCCAGGTTCATAGTTGTTTTGTACCATTTGAGATGCTACCATAACTGAAGTAGATGACAGATGAGATTGAAGGATTGGTTTTCCTTCTAAGAACTCATTGGCTGTTATTATTTCCAAAGAGTGCTAGTGGAGGGATTCACAACCTCTTTTAGCCTCAATGCATGGTATTGAAGGATCTTGGCTGATTGGGAGATCACCGTCACCATGAACAATGATTTCTTGTTTATCATTTTCAAACATGACCACTTGGTGTAGAATAGACGGCACATCTCTAGCGTGTGGATCCATGGCCTACCCAAATGTAGATTGTAAGAAGTGTCCATTTCTATAACATAGAAAGTAATTCCAAACTCCGTTGGTCCAATTGTAACAGTTAGTTAAATTTTACCAAGAGTATCTCGTTTGGCACCATCAAATGCCCGTTAACAAACATTATTAGTATGGATCCCATCAGTGCTGATTTCAAACTCTGTAGAGTGCAAAAGAGGGCATATGTCTAATCCCCATCCTCCATTAAACATGACCCTCTTCATATAGTATTCTTCATATTTCACGGTTAAATGTAGAGACTTGTTATGCCTAGATCCTTCCAAGGGCATTTCATCATCAATGAACCACCGTAATATTTTGTGAGATATGTGCCTCATTCAAGATTCTGGTAAAAACTTCACGGATTTCTTTAGAATGTATGACTAATAACAACAAAGATATTTGAGCAGGCGTTTTCCTCAACTTATCAATAACAGAATAATCTTGAGCTTTCATCTTTTTCAGAAACTCTTCAGCCTCTTCTTCGATGACGGTTTTTTTCATCGGCATCTGATATTCTTTAATTTGTTTGTCCCTTTTTAATTTATCCGGAGCATAAAACATTACGGAACGAGTTAAGCCTTTTGTATCATTTGTTTCTTCGACAATAACCTTTACCTTGTGAGTAACAACAACTTTGTTGTGGTTCTATGTAACAACCTTGGTGTTTGTGATCAAAAGTTGTGGTGGAATTTATATCAAAATTGGATCTTTCACATTTTTTAAATTTTGATCAATTGTTGAAAGTTTACCAGGAATGTAGTATTTTGGTCCATTCAATGGTACGCCTCCTCTTTTTGTAGCTCTAGGGGATTACAACACTAGCTTCTTCGAGTCTCTAAAAATTGAATGTGCACCTTTAACAATTATCTCTGCCCTTTGTATGGGTTTTAAAACCATACTGGACTCTTCTTTTGAAATCTTGTTTTTCCTATTTTGTTCTACTTGTTTGCTCAAAATTTTAAAAAAATGTCCCCATCCGTACAACACGCTCATTATTGTGAGTAAGAGTGGGTTATTTGTGACATTCGGGTCTTTCTCATTGCATATCTTGATTAACTTATCCTCGATGAACTTCTCGACGACTCTTTTTAGAGTCCAACAATTCTTTGTGCTACGACCTGGAGAATTAGCGTGATATTCGCATATAATAGTTGGATCTCAGTCTCTTGCATTTGGATTCACAAAATAGGGATTGATAGGTGCAACCACCCTCACTTGTAATAATTTTCGCAATAAAATTCTATACAATTCCCCATTTCGGGTAAAAATATCTTTTCGACTTTGTTCTCTTGTATGATCCGTCCGGGGGACATAGATTGTATGGCGCCTAAAAATATTGCTATTGGGGGCGAGAACCTTGTGGGGCAGGCTCCTGCCATTGTTGGCGCGGAGGAGGTCAAACATATGACTTAGTGTTGAGAACTGTATATCGGGATAGATAATAATATTGGGGAGAACTACATTGTTCTTGTTGAAACTGACCATAAAGATGGTTCATACCCATTTGAACACCTCCCTATCGTGATGCCATCATGGACCCTTCCTCTTTCATTTTCCCATTTGTAGAATTACCATATCCTCTATTGTATTGCTTTTGTGGTATATCTAATGGATTCTTGACTTACAATCTTACCCGACTTTATGGGGGGTTCTCTACCATTTCTCCGATATTTATTGCTTCAGCGAAAGTCTTGCTGATTGAGGCAAGAAGGTAATGAAAGTAGTCAGGCTCTTGATCCTGGATAAAAGCATCAATTAATTCAAAGTCTTTCAACGGCGGTTTAACTCTAGCCACGTGCTCCCTCCATCTTATGGCATATTCCCTATAACTTTCCGATGACTTATTTTCTCATATTAATTAGGGGATTGCAATCGGGAACAATATCGATATTGTATTAGAATTGTTTGACAAAATCATGTGCCATGTCATCCAAAACATGCCAACACGAAATGTCATGATCGATAAACCATTCTGAGGCTACACCCGTTAGGCTCTCTCCAAAGTAAGCTATAAGAAGTTCTTCATTTCCTCCGGCCCCTCTCAGCTGATGACAAATTCTTTTCAAATGAGTCATTGGATCTCCATGACCATTATACTTATCAAAAATTGGGTTTGTTTAACCGTATAAGCAAGTGGACATCTGGAAACATGCATTAGTCCTTAAATGAAACACTTTTGTGTCCTCCCAGACCTTGCATATTCCTTATGTTTTGTTCCAACCTCCTTATTTTCCTTACGATTTATTCATGTTCCTCATTCTTAGTGTTTTTGTCACTCTTGACAAGGGAACTGTCTTGGTGGTGGTAAGAGTTAGGAACGTTGAAAGTCAATTTAGGGACATGACCTTGGACGTAATGATCTTTGATTATAGGGTCATCGGATTTTTGTACTAGTGTTGGTTTGAGGAATTGCATTAGTTTGCAAAGTTTGCATGAAAAGTGGATTATTCATCATTGATGGTCTCAATGGGTTTACCAAGGAAGTTCCAACAATATTAGACCTGTTAACGTAAGGTCCAAACCCAGGTGAATAAATCGGGTTGCTTGTTGACACTTCGATGGACAATGGCATATTCACATTAAAGTATTCTCAAATTGAAGGCGGAGGAGCTTGCCTATTCATCCAAGCTTCGTACTTTTCGGTCATTGATTGTTTCAACATTTTCACCTCTTTTATAGGTACTGATTCTTACACAACCATTTGAATTTGTGATTCTTCATTTTTCTGACTTTGTTCCGTCTTTATGTGTCATTTTTTCTTTCCCTTTTGATCATGTGCTATATTGATGAGATGCAAGCTCTCCTAACAAACCAACCACCTTTAAAACCTTTATTTCTTATATATATATATATATATATATATATATATATATATATATATATATATATATATATATATAATATGTTAAGATTCAACACTTTAAGGATATTAAACACACGTTGTATGTTATGCACTTATGTCTATAATGAGTTTCGGAAGGCTTTTATGTTTCATCCTGGCTTTGGACGACTTGCTTATGTCTTTTGGTACCCCACTTTACTCATTTGAATAATTTGAATGCATTTTGCTTTAACATATTAGAGGTTCCTATGTATCATGTTTGAACTTGAATCACATTATTACGTAGTACGTGTAGAGAAGTTATTTTTGAAAAGAGAATACGAAATTTATTTATCTTAAAGTGAAAATATAAATAAAAATGACCCAAATAAAACATTAAAGTATTTAAAGATTAAAACAATTTCGACGAAATGAAATTAAAAATAAAAAATAATAGTAAAAAAATCCATCTCCAACATTTTTTTTCAACAATTGCCCCCTAGGCTTGAGTAGACCTTGAACAAAGCTTTCCGCAGATGTGGGGCTAGTGCACGCGCCTCTCGACCCAAGCTCTCATAACTCCGATGGAGATGACCACCATAAACATCAATCAAGCTCTCTGTCAAATGAACAACTTTTCCTTTGGTATTTTCCATATTCTCATGACAATTCTACAACCATTCTTTAGTAGTGACAACCGCGTCATTCAAATGTTTTTCCTGTGCTTGAAGCTCTTCAATTTGTTTATGAATTTCTCTACGCTCTAATAACAATTGGTTCCTTTCGGTCAAAAATTCTTATTGATACAATGTGAAATAATTTTCTATGTCCCTTTCTCGTTCCATCGAAGCTTTTAATTCATTTTTGAACCTGGCTTGTGTGTACATTAAGAGGGTCTTTTCTTTCGTATATTCTTCGTCATGTTGCTCCATAACACCTGTGAAAAGGTACAAATCTTGATGTAGGGTTTGAATAGTAGATAAATGAATTTTTCCACCTCTTTTCTGAATCAATGCAACTCTCTGTTCAAGTATTGCATCACATCGAGCCAACATTTCTCTAGCATCTTTAGGTCATTACTTGTGTTTGTTTTTTGTTTGCTTCATTATTTTTTTTAGTTGTTATATTTTTGTTTTTTGATTAATCTTCCAAATGATTTTTTTATTTCTTTTCTATCATAATTCTCTAATTAATATTCATATATCCGCTTCATTATATTTCTTAATTATACAAACTAGATTGGTAATTATCATAAGCTTATTCCTAAGGTAAGTAAATCTATCAAAATAAACAAATTTCAAAGCACTAAAACATTTTATAAAAAGCATTGATAAATAATCAATTAAACTTTATTATTTTCTAAGGAAAAATAATCTGTTGACACAATTACATTGCATCGAAAAATACTAATATCTCAAGACCACTTAATGTTTCAATGTAATTACTATTTTGTAAAATATTACGGGTAATTTGTCCATCATTATAATTTTAATAATTTATATTGAAAGGGTAAAGAAGAAAACCTTAATCTACTTGGAGTACTATTGCACATGTATTTAATGAACATAAACAAATACATTATTAACTAAAAATAGAACCACGACAAAAGAATACAAATAACATTATATTATTTATTCAAACAGATCTTCAACTATTAGAAGATATTGAAAGTTACCTCTTTGCGAAAACTAGTTTCACCAGAAATAACTGATGCGATCTACTGATTTCCAAAGTTAATAATTGTAAATTAGCTTTAAAGAGCCACAAGAACGAAATCGCAAATTACAAAACTTTGGATTATAACTTAGTTCTCAGAATAAAACTCACTTTTTCATTATTTTCTCTTCTGTTCTTTTTTCTCTATGTATTTTTATCTGTCTCTGTATTATCTATCTATGGCTTTTTTCTTCAATTGAACATGTGTTTTTATAATAATTTTGGGTGAGAGTTGGTGATAATTAAAAGGAACGTGATTGAGTGGGATAATAATTTAGTTTAAAATAAAATTTAGTTGATATTTTTTAGTTTGAGATAAAGGAAGAAAATAAAGTAAATAAATAAATGAGTATCATAATATTACTAAAATAACAAATAAGAAATTAAAATAAAAAAACATAAAGATTATAGGAAACGTGTGAAAAGATTACTTACTGCTATTATTATTATTTTTTAGAGAAAGTTTGTGGAAGAAGAACAACAAAAATAACAATAAAAAAAATAAAACAAAATTTGAAAATTTTAGAATTCCTCTTTTTCTTTTTATTTTCCTTACTTTTCCATAATATTTTCTATATTATTATTATTTTAAGACTAGATGGAATTAACAAATAACTTAAATTTACAACTTTTTTTGTTATTCTTGTTATTATTATTAAACTATAAATCATCTTATAATTTGTATTAAATTATAATTAATTTTTTATTTTTTACTTTATATATAACCGTTTTGCCAATTGGTGTAAAATCTATATGTTTTAGTAAAAACTTTGGTGTTCACAGATGATATCTTCATTAAATCTAGAACACAAATCGACCACGTGTGTGATCTAAGAAAATTCTCCTTAAGGTTTAGACAGTACAACCTTAAGCTTAATCCAGCTAAATGTGCTTTTGGTTGTCTATCTGGCAATTTTTTGTGTTATGTAGTTAGCCGAAGAGGCATTGAATTGGACCCCTCCAAGATAAAGTCCATTCGAAAATTGACACCTCCAAAAAATAAAACTGAAGTCATGAGTTTCATGGGAAGATTAAACTATATCAGTCGATTCATTTCTCAAATCACTGCCACATGTGATTTGATATTCAAGTTATTGAAAAAGGATGCTGCTATAAAATGGACAAGGGAGTATCAAAAGACTTTTGAAAAAATCAAGGAATATCTAGCAAATCCTCCGGTACTGGTCACCCAAGATCCTGGTAGGCCTTTTTTTAATACCTCTCGGTGATAGATCATTACTTTTGTTGCGTTCTAGGACAACACGTACTCTAAGGAAAAAGGGAAGAAGCTATCTATTACTTTAGCAAGAAGTTCACAAGCTATGAGGCAAAGTGTACTCTATTAGAAAAGACATGTTGTGCTTTAATTTGGGTCGACTAAAAATTGAAGCACTATTTTTTGTCCTACACCACCTACCTCATATCTCGAATGGATCATTTGAAATATATTTTTCAAAAATCCATGCCAACAGGTAGGTTGAGAAATGACATATTTTGCTTACAGAATTTGACTTTGTGTATGCCACTCGCACAACCATGAAAGCATAAGCATTGGCGGATCATCTAGCAGAGAATCTAATCGATGATGAGTACAAGCCCTTTCAAACATACTTCTGTGATGAAGAGGTCACTCTATTGAGGAAGTAAATTCTAATGATAATCCTGTTTTGAAATTATATTTTGATAGGGCTGTCCATTGGGGCAATTCTTATCTTACCAAATGAATGTACTTATCCTTCCAAAGCACGACTTAAATTCTTTTCTACTAACAAAAGAGCAGAATATGAATCTTTCATCATGGGTTTGAATATGGCAATAAATCTGGATGTACATGAGCTATTAGTATTGGGGGATTCCGACTTGTTTATTCGACAAGCTCGAGGCGAATGAGAAACTCGAGACGTTAAGCTCATACCATACAAGTAATGTTTGGAAAACCTCATCAAAAGGTTCAAGTCCATAGAATTTAGATATATTCCCAACTTTCATAATGATTTGGCTAATGCTTTAGCCACCCTAGCGTCGATGTTTCTGTACTCGCGTAAAACCTACATTGACCTCTTAGAAATCCAAGTTAGGGATAACCATTGTTATTGCAATATAATTGAGGTAGAGGAAGACAGTGAGCCTTTGTATCACGGCGTAAAGCAGTATATAAAAGTTATAGAATATCCAATACATGATAATAGAGATCAAAAAAGAAATATTAGGCGACTCGCCAATGGTTACTTCTTGAGTAGCAAGATCTTATATAAAAGGACCACATATTTGAATTTCCTGCAATGTGTGACTACTCAGGAGGTGGAAACAATTATAAGGGAGGTACATTCAGGGGTGTGTGGACCACACATGAATGGCTATGTTTTAGGAAAAGAGATAATCCAGGAAGGATACTATTGGTTGACCATGGAGCGAGATTGCATCCAATTTTTTCAAAAGTGCCATTAGTGCCATATTCATAGCAACTTGATTCACTCGCCCCCTTTTGAGTTACATCCTATGTTTGATCCGTGGCCTTTTGTTTCTTGGGGGATGGACGTTATTGGACCAATTGAGCTAAAAGAATCTAACAGGCAACAATTTATTTTAGTTGTCATTGATTTCTTTGCCAAATGGGTAGAAGCTGTCATATTCAAATCAGTCCCCAAAAAATCAGTAGTGGACTTTGTTCATTCCAACATCATATGTCGTTTCACCATAAAAAAAATTATTACTACGGACAATGCAATGAATCTCAACAACCACCTGATGAAGGAAGTTTGTGAGCATTTTAAAATTGTTCATCGTCATTGAACACCTTAAAGGCTCAAAGCAAATGGGGATGTTGAAGCGGCAAATAAAAACATCAAGAAGATTCTTCAGAGAATGGTACAAGGATCTAGAAAGGCATGAAAAACTATCCTTCTCTGTCATGGGATATCGCAACACTGTTTGTACGTTAGTCGGTGAATCTCCCTACTTATTTGTTTATGGAACTGAGGATGTGATCCAGCAGAAGTTGAAATCCCTTCTTTTCAAACCATTATTGAAGAAGAAATTGAGGATACAAAATGGGTTCAATCAAGGTTAGAACAATTAGACTGATAGACGAAAAACGGTTGACATCAATTTGTTTTGTTCAATTATATAAGCAAAGGATGGCTCAGGCTTATAATAAGAAAGTACACCAAAAAATTTTTGAAGTGAGTCAACTTGTTGTTAAACATATCCTTCGCCATCAAGAAGAGGACAAGGGAAATTTTTTCCTAAATTAGCAAGGCTCTTATGTTATTAAGCAAGTGTTATCCAAAGGAGCTTTGCAACTGGCACATATGAAGGGAAAAGCGATCGACATAATTGTCAATGCAAATTCGATCAAAAGATACTACGTTTAACACTCCTTGTCATGATTGACATTCTCAAGATGAGAGGATAAAAATGTATCATCTTTTATCTCAAACACCACTTGGTTGGTTCTTTATCTTCTAAAAAAACAAAAAAAAAAAACAAAAACAAACAAAAGAAACAAAAAGAAACAAAAGAAGTTATTGAACTATGTTTGACCTAATTCCTAAAAGGATACGTGGGAGGCCCTTCGTTGGGGTTCGGTCTAATCACTCAATAAACGATAATCATATTTTTCAATTCTCCAAAGGTTGAGAAGGATATTGCGAACTATAGGGAATCATAAAGAAGAAAATAAAGAAAAACGAGAGAGTCTTATGAGTGAAAACCCTCACGGGCACTATAAAATGATTGTTAGTTGAATGACAGAGATTAGAATGTCCTATTGGTGGAAAATCATGAAAGGCGCTACTGATCAAATGATGACATTCTATCTTAACATGAGCGCAATCATGATAAAATTCAAGCATAGACTGAAAGGTACTACATTGTATAGTGAGATTCAGACAACTCGAAAAGATCAAACGTTCAGTCTAAAGGCATGTAATGTTTCATTAAAGTCATTGTGTACTTTCAGATAACATTCTTTTCACTCCTTTTAACCATTTTCTTATTTATTTACTACTTTTAAAGATATAAGTTTTCCTTCATAGCCCTTCCATTAGTGATATTTGTGCTTGTGTTCATTATTTTTTGGATTTTTCTCAGCATCAACTTCTGTCAAGTGAGAAAATAAAATTTAGGCCCCCAATTGAAAAGGGTATTTCAAGTTGAATGTTGGGGGTATGCACCGTGTTTACTAGGGTTGTGAATCAATTGAGAAATAAATATCATAAATTCACACCGTATGAAAAGTTTATAAAGCGAGAGAGATGCTTGGGAATGAATGAACCAAACAACATGCAGAAAATAGTAACGGGCTAGAATGTTCCCAAGAAATGTTTTAGGGAAAGATAACGATTGTCTTTAAAACAACTTCAATATGTTCGCACAATCATCAATGGAGTGCATATCCCAAGTGGAGCGGATCCAAAAGTCAAGTTTCACAAGATAATTGAAGTCACAAACCAACCACCATTTTGAAAGATTAACAATACATTCTTTGTCTCGAAATAGGTATAAAGTAGTATCATGTAAGTTGTTCACAAGAGACAAATTCCACAATAGTAAGTTCTAGAATCCTTACTTCTCATACAATGTGCATAACAAAATAATAATAACAATCTTTTTTTCTCTTAATAGAATCTGGGGTATTTTATTTTATTTTTAGTGTGTCCAATATACAAATAAAATAAAATAATGTTGAATAATAATGATAATAATAATAATATAAGCACAAACACACACACACACACACACATAATTTATTATTGTTGTCTTCACAGGGCACAATTTATTTTTATGTCTTCACAGGGCACAATAACCCCTATTTACATATAGGTCACAATAACTCCTGGTTGCGTATATGACATAATAATCCTTCTCCTATTTTTTAAATGTTGACAGGGCACAATAAACCCTGGTTTCATATAGGGCATGATAACCCCTATTTTATTTTTTATGTCTTTACAAGCACGATAACGTCTGATTGCATATTGCGTACTATAACCAGTATTCTATTTTTCATGTCATCACAAGGCACAATAATCCCTGATTGCATAAAAGGCACAATAATTCCTTTTTTATTTTTCATATCTTCACACGACACAATAAACCCTGGTTGCATATAGAACACTATAATGCCTTCATAGGGCGTAATAACCCCTGGTTGCGTAAAGGGTACAATAATCCCTAATTTATTATTGATGTCTTCATAGGGCACAATACTACTCAGTTACGTGAAGGGTATAATAACTTCAATTTTATTTTTCTTGTCTTCACAGGGCATAATAAATCCTTGTTGCATATAGGGCACAATCGCCCCTATCTTGTTTTTTATGTCTTCAAGGGTGTAAGAACTCCTGGTTGCATTTTGGGCATAAAAACTCCTTTTATTTTATTTTTACATTTTGTAATTTCTACAAAAACATTATTTTTATTCTTATTATAGACTTTTATAGATTTTATCAATAACTCACAAAAAATTCTAGTTAAAACTTGGCAAAAAATTTTGGTTTTGTTTGTTTTGTTTAATGTTGTGTAAGTTTCTACGTAGTACATAAATTTGAATTCAAGAATTGAAGAATTCCTTCTTTCAAGAAAAGAAGTATTCAAGAATATCATGCAAAAGAACGTCAATGGCTGATGTCAAGCCATAAAGTTTCAAGATGTCCATATCAAAATTCGGAATCGATGAACCTATCAAAGAGGGTGAAGCAATAACCGAATATTCAAATTGAAGATTCACCACACTTGGAATCGATAAGATTTCATATCTTTCATTTCTATTTTTTCAGAATTTCTCATATTTGATGTAATAGTTGGAGCTAAGAACCGGAATATCGACAAAACCTCACTCGACTACCTAACACATTAAAACCATGCCTGACTCCTTATCATCAACTCAGGATAGGTAGTTTTTCGAAAGTTAAAACGCAGTCAAACCTCTTCTCTTTTATTTATTTTTCACATTTTGGGATAAATGTTTCAGTAAAAAAGTAGTCACGTTGTTCACGTCTTTGCATGAAAATTCTTAATGTTTTCAAGCAGAGAGGGGCATAATGTGAACACCTAATTTTTTAACCAAAACATGAAAATTTTACACCAATTTTAAAAAGATTATTTTTGAAATTAAAAATTAAAAATAAATTAGAAGATAATACAAATTATAAGATAATTTATAGTTTAATAATAATAAAAAGAAGTTGTGACTTTAAGTTATTTAGCGGATCATCTAGCAGAGAATCTAATCGATGATGAGTACAAGCCCTTTCAAACATACTTCTGTGATGAAGAGGTCACTCTATTGAGGAAGTAAATTCTAATGATAATCCTGTTTTGAAATTATATTTTGATAGGCTGTCCATTGGGGCAATTCTTATCTTACCAAACGAATGTATTTATCCTTCCAAAGCACGACTTAAATTCTTTTCTACTAACAAAAGAGCAGAATATGAATCTTTCATCATGGGTTTGAATATGGCAATAAATCTGGATGTACATGAGCTCTTAGTATTGGGGAATTCCGACTTGTTTATTCGACAAGCTCGAGGCGAATGAGAAACTCGAGACGTTAAGCTCATACCATACAAGTAATATTTGGAAAACCTCATCAAAAGGTTTAAGTCCATAGAATTTAGATATATTCCCAAGTTTCATAATTATTTGGCTAATGCTTTAGCAACCCTAGCGTCGATGTTTCTGTACTCGCGTAAAACCTACATTGACCTCTTAGAAATCCAATTTAGGGATAACCATTGTTATTGTAATATAATTGAGGTAGAGGAAGACAGTGAGCCTTTGTATCACGGCGTAAAGCAGTATATAAAAGGTATAGAATATCCAATACATGATAATAGAGATCAAAAAAGAAATATTAGGCGACTCGCCAATGGTTACTTCTTGAGTAGCAAGATCTTATATAAAAGGACCACATATTTGAATTTCCTGTGATGTGTGACTACTCAGGAGGCGGAAACAATTATACGGGAGGTACATTCAGGGGTGTGTGGACCACACATGAATGGCTATGTTTTAGGAAAAGAGATAATCCAGGAAGGATACTATTGGTTGACCATGGAGCGAGATTGCTTCCAATTTTTTCAAAAGTGCCATAAGTGCCATATTCATAGCAACTTGATTCACTCGCCCCCTTTTGAGTTACATCCTATGTTTGATCCGTGGCCTTTTGTTTCTTGGGGGATGGACGTTATTGGACCAATTGAGCTAAAAGAATCTAACACGCATCAATTTATTTTAGTTGTCATTGATTTCTTTGCCAAATGGGTAGAAGCTGTCATATTCAAATCAGTCCCCAAAAAATCAGTAGTGGACTTTGTTCATTCCAACATCATATGTCGTTTCACCATAAAAAAAATTATTACTACGGACAATGCAATGAATCTCAACAACCACCTGATGAAGGAAGTTTGTGAGCATTTTAAAATTGTTCATCGTCATTGAACACCTTAAAGGCTCAAAGCAAATGGGGATGTTGAAGCGGCAAATAAAAACATCAAGAAGATTCTTCAGAGAATGGTACAAGGATCTAGAAAGGCATGAAAAACTATCCTTCTCTGTCATGGGATATCGCAACACTGTTTGTACGTTAGTCGGTGAATCTCCCTACTTATTTGTTTATGGAACTGAGGATGTGATCCAGCAGAAGTTGAAATCCCTTCTTTTCAAACCATTATTGAAGAAGAAATTGAGGATACAAAATGGGTTCAATCAAGGTTAGAACAATTAGACTGATAGACGAAAAACGGTTGACATCAATTTGTTTTTTTCAATTATATAAGCAAAGGATGGCTCAGGCTTATAATAAGAAAGTACACCCAAAATTTTTTGAAGTGAGTCAACTTGTTGTTAAACATATCCTTCGCCATCAAGAAGAGGACAAGGGAAATTTTTTCCTAAATTAGCAAGGCTCTTATGTTATTAAGCAAGTGTTATCCAAAGGAGCTTTGCAACTGGCACATATGAAGGGAAAAGCGATCGACATAATTGTCAATGCAAATTCGATCAAAAGATACTACGTTTAACACTCCTTGTCATGATTGACATTCTCAAGATGAGAGGATAAAAATGTATCATCTTTTATCTCAAACACCACTTGGTTGGTTCTTTATCTTCTAAAAAAACAAAAAAAAAAAACTAAAACAAACAAAAGAAACAAAAAGAAACAAAAGAAGTTATTGAACTATGTTTGACCTAATTCCTAAAAGGATACGTGGGAGGCCCTTCGTTGGGGTTCGGTCTAATCACTCAATAAACGATAATCATATTTTTCAATTCTCCAAAGGTTGAGAAGGATATTGCGAACTATAGGGAATCATAAAGAAGAAAATAAAGAAAAATGAGAGAGTCTTATGAGTGAAAACCCTCACGGGCACTATAAAATGATTGTTAGTTGAATGACAGAGATTAGAATGTCCTATTGGTGGAAAATCATGAAAGGCGCTACTGATCAAATGATGACATTCTATCTTGACATGAGCGCAATCATGATAAAATTCAAGCATAGACTGAAAGGTACTACATTGTATAGTGAGATTCAGACAACTCGAAAAGATCAAACGTTCAGTCTAAATGCATGTAATGTTTCATTAAAGTCATTGTGTACTTTCAGATAACATTCTTTTCACTCCTTTTAACCATTTTCTTATTTATTTACTACTTTTAAAGATATAAGTTTTCCTTCATAGCCCTTCCATTAGTGATATTTGTGCTTGTGTTCATTATTTTTTGGATTTTTCTCAGCATCAACTTCTGTCAAGTGAGAAAATAAAATTTAAGCCCCCAATTGAAAAGGGTATTTCAAGTTGAATGTTGGGGGTATGCACCGTGTTTACTAGGGTTGTGAATCAATTGAGAAATAAATATAATAAATTCACACCGTATGAAAAGTTTATAAAGCGAGAGAGATGCTTGGGAATGAATGAACCAAACAACATGCAGAAAATAGTAACGGGCCAGAATGTTCACAAGAAATGTTTTAGGGAAAGATAACGATTCTCTTTAAAACAACTTCAATATGTTCGCACAATCATCAATGGAGTGCATATCCCAAGTGGAGCGGATCCAAAAGTCAAGTTTCACAAGATAATTGAAGTCACAAACCAACCACCATTTTGAAAGATTAACAATACATTCTTTGTCTCGAAATAGGTATAAAGTAGTATCATGTAAGTTGTTCACAAGAGACAAATGCCAGAACGGTAAGTTCTAGAATCCTTACTTCTCATACAATGTGCATAACAAAATAATAATAACAATATTTTTTTCTCTTAATAGAATCTGGGGTATTTTATTTTATTTTTAGTGTGTCCAATATACAAATAAAATAAAATAATGTTGAATAATAATGATAATAATAATAATATAAGCACAAACACACACACACACACACATAATTTATTATTGTTGTCTTCACAGGGCACAATTTATTTTTATGTCTTCACAGGGCATAATAACCCCTATTTACATATAGGTCACAATAACTCCTGGTTGCGTATATGACATAATAATCCTTCTCCTATTTTTTAAATGTTCACAGGGCACAATAAACCCTGGTTTCATATAGGGCATGATAACCCCTATTTTATTTTTTATGTCTTTACAAGCACGATAACGTCTGATTGCATATAGCGCACTATAACCAGTATTCTATTTTTCATGTCATCACAAGGCACAATAATCCTTGATTGCATAAAAGGCACAATAATTCCTTTTTTATTTTTCATATCTTCACACGACACAATAAACCCTGGTTGCATATAGAACACTATAATGCTTTCATAGGGCGTAATACCCCTGTTTGCGTAAAGGGTACAATAATCCCTGATTTATTATTGATGTCTTCATAGGGCACAATACTGCTCAGTTACGTGAAGGGTATAATAACCTCAATTTTTTTTTTCTTGTCTTCACAGGGCATAATAAATCCTTGTTGCATATAGGGCACAATCGCCATTATCTTGTTTTTTATGTCTTCAAGGGTGTAAGAACTCCTGGTTGCATTTTGGGCATAAAAACTCCTTTTATTTTATTTTTACATTTTGTAATTTCTACAAAAACATTATTTTTATTCTTATTATAGACTTTTATAGATTTTATCAATAACTCACAAAAAATTCTAGTTAAAACTTGGCAAAAAATTTTGGTTTTGTTTGTTTTGTTTTATGTTGTGTAGGTTTCTACGTAGTACATAAATTTGAATTCAAGAATTGAAGAATTCCTTCTTTCAAGAAAAGAAGTATTCAAGAATTTCATGCAAAAGAACGTCAATGGCTGATGTCAAGCCATAAAGTTTCAAGATGTCCATATCAAAATTCGGAATCGATGAACCTATCAAAGAGGGTGAAGCAATAACCGAATATTCAAATTGAAGATTCACCACACTTGGAATCGATAAGATTTCATATCTTTCATTTCTATTTTTTCAGCATTTTTCATATTTGATGTAATAGTTGGAGCTAAGAACCGGAATATCGACAAAACCTCACTCGACTACCTAACACATTAAAACCATGCCTGACTCCTTATCATCAACTCAGGATAGGTAGTTTTTCGAAAGTTAAAACGCAGTCAAACCTCTTCTCTTTTATTTATTTTTCACATTTCGGGATAAATGTTTCAGTAAAAAATTAGTCACGTTGTTCACGTCTTTGCATGAAAATTCTTAATGTTTTCAAGCAGAGAGGGGCATACTGTGAACACCTAATTTTTTAACCAAAACATGAAAATTTTACTCCAATTTTAAAAAGATTATTTTTGAAATTAAAAATTAAAAATAAATTAGAAGATAATACAAATTATAATATCATTTATAGTTTAATAATAATAAAAAGAAGTTGTGACTTTAAGTTATTTGTTAATTCATGTAATGGTCTTGGAAAAATCCTAGGGACTCAAACTTCCCCCTTCAAGGCTTATGGTGCATTTTCTAGATAGCCTCCCATACTACTTCCTAAACTTTATATAACTTCTCTAATACTAATAAGTATACCACATGATGAGAATAGCAAATAACCAACATAGAATATTATAGATAGACATGGAATCCGGAGTTATAACCTACTCCGATTAAGGTATTGTATTTGACAAGGGTAGAACTAGGACACATCCCATGTAGGCACATGGTTATGGAATATGAAGGTCTTTTATGCACTCTAGTCTCATTCTCAAGTAGAGCTACATTGTACTCTAGTCTCCTTCTCAAGTAGAGCTACTTCACATGAAATAATTATTATGTTCTAGCCTTCGTTTCATATAGTAATTGACACTAAAGGATCATATGAAGAAGTTCTTATTCTAGTAACTCAATGACATTCACCCTACCAAAGAGGTCTACTAGGGCTATCTTTCATTGGAGACTAAGATATATCATTACGACTTTCCTAAGGATGATATGATTTCGTTCAAACCAATCAACCCTAAGTCCATCATTCCATTACTCGAAGGATACCATTACGACTCTTAAACTTCACTATTCATAACCTTATCACTAGGTTTAAGGTTCCATGTACATTATCCGCTTAACATCATCTAAGGTCAAACATATCATTCATTCATAATTTACAAGGGTGCACTAATCCTACCTAGTCAAGACATATCATATTCACATATCATCCATACATGTATCGAGTAAGGGACACAAGTCTACCAAAACAAAACACAACATTTTATAATTTATCACATATAGTGTATCATTATTTTAATCACTTAGGAATAACCATTATCATCTTTATGTAATACTATAAATTACCATATAATCATCAATATAACCTTCATTGACTCATATAGTCAAGTGGGAATAATCATGCATGAACTCTAAGAGTACACGTATAAGCACATAGTCATAGGCTACATGATCTCCTAATATACATATAAACACACATATTTTCACATTATATCACATGTAGATACATATGCTCATACTTCACATAGATCTTTCGCATGAGAAGTTCACTTAGTCTTCTACTTTTATTGCACATAGGTATATAAAATATAACATAGTCATAATAGTTGTCTCATTTCATAACCATCTAATAAGAGTTTAGTATCTTGGGCATAAACCATACATCAAAGTAAAAATGCCTCACATGGGCTTTACATTGTTTCACACTAAATGGAAAAGAAAGAAACATAGAAGTCATAAACTCAAAGCAACTCCATTAGCTAGATAGTGGCATCACCCTCGGAGAGTGAGGACCTATCTTACTTGGATGATCAAGAGATCCAAGACTTCTTCAAGTCATCTTCAAAATCACTTCAATGATCGGAACCATATGCACACAAACTATGAAAACATGCAAAGGGAAGGGGACATTTCAATAAGTATGCACTTTTCAATTAAAAACCTATATGCACATTCAACAAGACCATATTGAACAATAAAACATGTTCGTTATGTCATTGGCATGTACATCACAAGATAAAAAACCTCAAACTAGTCATGTCATAATGCATATCATATAATTGAATACATTGTCAAGTAACTCTATCATCGAGTCATAATAGCAACAAGCATGTATCAGAGTACATTTCAACATAAACAAACCAAGACATTTTACCATGAACCCTAATCAAGTCAACAAGTGCAATTACAAAGAAAATCCCCATAACCTTACTCAAATCAACTAACCCAAAAAAATCATGACTGACATCCTACTTCACATAGCATAGAATTTAAGAGTTCATATCATATTACTTTTATAATGTAGACCATCATATTTTCATAAGGGAAACAAATCATCATATAGTATCATCAATGTTCATGTTCATCATATACAGATTATAGATCTTAATAAGCATATACTTACATAATAGCAACTTCCTAAAGTTCCTTTCAACTATTGCAAGGCATACATAGAGTCCCATAGCTCCACCTAAGTTAAGTCAACCTCTCAAGTAACCCTAGATAGTTTGTACTTCATACTTCATTTTAGTTTAGGAATCAATTCTCTTTAACGAAATAGAACACAATATCTATGTGTGGAATCTAATGATATACAACCTTACACTGAAGAAAGGTTGTCTACTAGCGAAAGCAAAAGAAAACATAAATGTAGCTTTCTAGGTGGATCCACTATCTAGTATTCCTATGGTGGCAATATAGTTTAAGGAACTTGGGGCCGGCATAGAAACATCACTCTACACCCTATTTTTGTAATGTGTCTATCCACCCGAGAATCGTAGTGAACCATAACTTCCTTATTCTGAAAAGTGTCACCCCTTCATTTACGAGATCACTCAGTTCTAAGCTAGAGTCCCTTTTGAAATATTTTTAATGCTTTTATTAATCATCATAACTTAAGGTAGGGCATCATCACCATTATTGATCAATAAGAATTGCACGAGTATTGTCCTTTCACTACAATTCATATATGTGAGGTTAGCACATTAACATTTTGATATCATGATAAGGCACATTGGTAAATCATTCACCATCCTTATAACATTTACATATCATCAGTCCTAATACAAGGAATACTCCAATACAACATCATTAATTAATCACAATTAACCACAATTTGAAGAAAAGGATAAGGATTATAAGACTTCCAACTCTGATTCATAGTTCATCATCAAGGTCTTACCACAAGACCTCAATTCAACCAAGTTTGGGTGTAAATCATCATAAGTAAATAACCAACATTTTGACAAGGCTAGAAGAATCACTACATAAAAATTCAATACTAGATCAAAGCTTAAGACAATATACTTAGTTTAATTCACAAAATATTTCATAACCTAGATCATCTTATGATGAACTAGAATGAAAAGAAAAAAATTAAACTTAATTCTTTCATTATTAGAATATCAATTTCATTTAGTAGTAATTAAACCAATAACCAAGTCAATTTGACATATATAACCTAAATCATTTCAAGATCATAACATAGGGTTAAAAGGTAAAGGTCGTCTTTTAAAAACAAGACCAAACCATCAAGATATATAATAATTAGGTTAGAATACATGTTAATATTTTCTTTATATCCAAAATAAATCATAAACAAATCAATTCATAACATCAATTTCATGTTGAATGAAAACCCACTTGAAAACTCAACTTTGGAATCGATTTGATGGGACCCATTGAGGAAAGAGGTCTAAAAGGTGAATTAGATACCATAGTTTGTTATGATAAAAACATATGGAGGAAATTTACCCTTTAATGCCCTTAAATCCTCCCCTAGCTTGTCCTTCAATGCTGTTTTCCACTATAGACAAAAATAAGAGAGAATGAAGAGTGTTTTGTTTTGTGAGTTGTATTAAGTCTAATGGGGTTAGGGTCTTTATATATTCGGTTAATTTACTTAATTAGACTTCTCTAATACTTAACTAATGACCTAATCCCTTAATTTGTTTATTGGAGTTAAGTAAAAACGTGCCACAAATTGGACCGCTCACTGATGAGACCACGAGCGACTGTCCGTCTTTGATTCGACTATTCCTACCCCCTTCCGTGTTGCACATCTTTGGTTTTGGTAAGAGACTGTGAAACATAGGTCTTTTAGGGAACTTTCTAACAAATTCGACTGCTCACACACGAAACTCCGATCGATTGTCCTTCTTTGAGTCGACTATTCCAACCCCCTTTCGTGTTGCACATATGTGGTTTTGGTCAGAGACTGTGAAAAAGAGGTATTTCAGGGAATCTTCTAAGTGTTTTTTGACAAATGGAATGTATTACCCGTCGATCCACATATGTTACATTGTTCAACTTTGTGGGTAACACTGCCTGGGCAGCGTTGACCCAATAATGCACGGGTCCTCCTCAAGGGCCCTTAGTTAATCCTTGGGGAGTCATACTCGGAATCTTCAACCATGAATCATCTTAAACACATGTTAGACACCCTTCCACAAAATTTTATGATTTTCTTATTCCTAAAAACTAGTCAAATAGTCTAAGGCAATCTTGTACATCCTTGAACTAGTTTTCGAACGTCATGGACATTCTTTGACTTTTTTATTTATCGACTTCCTAAATGACATATATTAATTAAAATGAACCTTATAACAGTGTCTAGAAATTTCGACACTTGTGTTAGGATCTAGAACACGTCTTAAGTTTTCAATGTGTTACATTATCCCCTCCTTAGGAACATTCGTCCCCGAATGACATTAAAAAACTTTTTAAGGAAGGAGTAGACTCAAGACTAGAAGAAAAACCAAAAAAAAAAATACATAACAACATTAACATATCATTTACACAAGGCAATATAAATTTCTATTACCAAACATAAGGCTCAAACATTACACTATGAGAAATATCCTTGTCAAAACAATAACAGCTCAACATATCATTTATGAGTTAACTATTTCAAGGATCAACTTACAAACATTTAACATATTTTTTCATTAGTACTCCCCATATAAAAATTCACAACATAACTCAAAACAAGAAAAATTGTAATTATTAGTATATTCTCTATAATCATTATAACATAATCCAAAAATGCATATTTATTAACACTTCACTAAAAATCAAAGCAACTTCAATTTTAATCATTATATTCATTATTAGTAAGAACTACTAACCTTAGCTATCAAATAGAGGAGGGTAATGGGACCTCATGTCGGCCTCGGCTTCCCATGTTGCACCCTCAACTAGGTAATTCCATAATACCTTTACGGAAACAACTTCTTTATTCCTAATTTTCTTTAGTTGTCTATCATTGATTCGAACCGGAACTTCCTCATCAGAGAGGTTATCCTTCACACTAATATTCTCATTATGAAGAATAGACTCGGGATCACCGATACATTTCTTAAGCATGGAAACATGGAAAAACTGGATGAACAGAAGTCAATTCACAAGGATGTTTCAATTCATAGGCAACCTTACCAATCCTTTGCAAGACTTCAGAGAGACCCAAATAGCGATGACTCAATTTCCCTTTCTTGACAAATTTAACAACCCATTTCATAGAAAAAATTTTCTTATGCACTTTATCAACTTCTTCAAACTATAAATCACTTCTCCTATGATCGACATAGGACTTTTTTGGTCTATATTCCATTTGAATTAGATTTCTTATAATATGAACTTTCTCCAAAGTCTTATAAATCATATCAGGACCTAAAAGCGAAGGCTAATCCACTTCAAACCATAAAACATGAGACCTACACCTCCTACCATACAAGGTTTCATTAGGAGCCATGGATATGGATGAATGAAAACTATTATTGTAAGCAAACTTTGTTAAATGAAAATGATTATCCCAATTTCCCTTGAATTTAATAAAACAAGGCCTAAGCATATACTCAAGGTTTTGAATAGTACCCTCCGCTTTACCATCCTTTTTAAGATATAAAGCAATACTTAACTTTAAGTTAGTACCCAAAAGTTAATCGAATGACCTCAAAAACCTAGATGTAAATTGTGCACCCCTATCCGCTATGATGGATAACGAAATAATATGGCGACAAACAATCTAATGTATAAGATACTTCAAAAATCTTACGCCGCATAAGTAGATTTGATGGGAATAAAATGAGCAGACTTGGTCGACCTATCCACAACCACAAATATAGAGTTATATTGCCTTTTGATGTTCGGCTTTCACACTTGTTTTCAATTTTAACACTTTGCGACAAATCCTCTATGTCCTTTTTCAAACCTTACCACCAAAGAAACCTCGCTATGGTTATAATAAGTTATTGTCTAACCTGGATGAATGGAGTAACGGGACACATGGGCGTCCTCAAGGATCCAGTTCCTCAACCCATTTACATTGGCAGCAAAAAATCTTCATTGATAATTCTAGAAACCATCTCATCTAAGGAGATTGACTATATAAGCTTACCAAGAACAAATTCCTTCCCCTCCATCAATGGTTTATAAAGGTGTAGTTTGGAATTCACCTCAACAACCAAGGATGACTAGGAGTTATGATAGACCATAAATCAACCATTAGGAGAATCTTCCAACCTCACACGCAATATAGACAACCTATGAACATCCATCACTAGGTCTTTATTGGCTCAATCTATGTGAGACACATTACCCACGCTCATACAACTTGGAGAATTCACAACCACTTTGGCCTTAGCGGGATGATAGATAACACTCATACTGTAATCTTTCAACAATTCTAACAATCTTCTCTGTAGATGATTCAACTCCTTTAAGGAGAACACATATTGAAGACTCTTTTTGTTGGTATACATATGAACATGGACACCATACAAGTAATGCCTTTAATATTTTCAAGGAAAATACCATAGCATCTTACTCAAGTTCATGAATTGGATATTTTCTCTCATGCACCTTTAGTTTCCTAGAAGAATAGGCTATTCCCTTTCCATGTTGCATAAGCACACAGCCTAAACCGACTCAGGATGCATCACAATACACAATAAAACCCTTCGTAACCTCTGGTAGAGTCATCACCGGAGTGGAAGTAAGCCTATCTTTCAAAATTTGAAAGCTTCTCTCACATTCCATCGACCAATCAAAATTCTTAATCTTTTGGGTCAACATAGAGAAGGGATATTCAATGGACGCAAAACTATCTAGAAACCTCCGACAATAATCCGCTAGACATAAGAAACTCTTAATGTTAGTTGGAGTTAATTGTCTAGGAAAATTTTTCATTGCCTTGTTTTTCCTTATATAAACCTCAACTCCCTCAGTAGAGATGATATGATCACCAAATTCCACCGACCTCAACATAAACTCAAATTTCATTTACTTCGCAAACAATTGATTCTCCTTAAGCACTTGTAACTGCACTCTCAAATGGCTCATGTCATCTCCCATATTTTTTGAAAATACCAAGATGTTATCAATGAAGACAATGGCAAATGAATCTACGTAATTTCAAAACACCCTATTCATGAGATACATAAACATCGTCAAGTCATTCGAGAGAGGAATGTACATTACTACAAACACATAACGATCATATCTAGGCCAAAATGTCATCTCTGTTATATCCTCACCTCTCACCCTAGGTTGGTGATACCCCGACCTCAAGTTAATCTTAGAAAAGTAGCTTGCCCCTTGGAGTGAATCAAACAAGTCATCGATCCGAGGAGATGATACATTTTCTTAATATTGACTTTATTGAGTTGGTTTTAATCAATGCACATCCTAAGGGACCTATCCTTCTTCTTCAAAAACAAAACTAGGCAACCCATGGAGAAATACCAAGTCTAATGAAGCCTTTGTCTAGTAAATCATTGATTTGAGCGTACAACACTTTCAATTCGGCCGGAGCCATTCAATATGGAGGAATGGAAATGGTATTTGTATCTGGTAACAAGTTGATACTAAATTAATTTCCTATTTTGGTGGAATACCGGGTAGATCATTGTGAAAGATCAACGGAAAGTAACTCACTATTAGGACAGACTCAATAGGAGCTTTTCGGAGTCTAAATCATAGACTCTTACTATATGGTATATAAAACCTTTATAGATAATTTGGATGCTTTCAATTAAAGATGATACGACCTTTAGGAATTGAATTTACCTCCCTTCACTATAATACAGGCTCATTTGGAAAGGTAAAATTCACCACCCTCGTTATACAATCAATAGATGAAAAGCAAGCATGCCACCAATCCATACCCAAAATGACATAAAAATAAAGTATATAAAGTTCTACTTGTTCAAAATAAGAAACTCTATTGGGCAACATTTTGGATAATTTCTATAGACCCTTTTTGCAACAACGGACTCACTCACCTAGGTAGACACTATATTAGGTTCATATAAGATATCAGACAAAATGTCAATCATTTAAGCTACTAGAGGAGTAACAAATGATAAAGTATAACCGTGATCAAGTAAGGAATATATATCTATAGGGAAGACTTTCACCATACCGTTTGCCACGTCGGGAGAAGTCTCTTGCTCACTCCTAGAGCATAGAACATAGAAACGTTTCATCTTTGGAGCCTCATATTAACCACTTATTTGATCTTCAACATTACCCTTTTCTTGTCTCTTAACATTAGGGAATCCCTAAACTTGTGACCAATCTTTCCATGACTAAAACACTTGGTCGTCCCATTGAGGACACCAACATAGACTTTCTTGCTAGACTCTCCACTAGTTGGCTTCTTGCTTGGGAAACTAGTACCTCTTCCCTTTTGAAGCTTTGGGTTTGCAACCTTTTAAATACGAGCCTTAGAGAACTTAGATAGAACTTGATTAGAAACCCTCTTGTTAAACCTAGGCTTGTCTTGAATCTCGAGCCTATTATTAGAAGAACCACTATCAAGAGATATTTCCCTCTTAGTATCTCTACCCTTCTTGTTAGCTCTTGTCTCTTCTATATGTTAGTCATGAAACATAATACGATATATTTTCATGTTTTGATGTAGCATTTTTGAATGAATCTCCTTTTACAAATAAGCCGACACCCTTGTCACAAAGGGGTTTCATTCATCTGTAGGAGCGGAAACAAAAGATGGAGTATATTGACAATTTAGTGAAATAAGGAGTATTTATGCACACTGATACCTCCTTGGAAAAAGTTCATGAACTCCACCAATTTAGCTTCCGTCTTATCCCTTGGAAATAACCGATCAAGAAAATACTTCATGAACACTCCTCATGTTACGGGTCCACCTCTTAAAGGTCTATTATCCCTCCATTGGACGTACCATTCTTTAGACACATCCTTGAGTTTATAGGTTGCTAACTTGGCCTTCTCACTTGTAGACGACCCCACAGCATAGAGGTTCTTATTGATTTTATCAATGAACTCTTAGGGGTATTTTTCAACCTTGGACCCATAGAGAGTAGGAGGATTCATCCTAGTAAAATCAGATGATACGCCAAAGTAGTAACTTGTTGGTATGACTGGGGCACAACCTCCCAATTAGCTTGGGCCGTCATGGCATGGGCTTGAGTAGTTGCACCTTGTGCTGGGGTAGTAATGGCTTTGCCATTTGGAAGAGAGCAACTCTTATGTTCTCATCCGTCAAAGGATGAGGATTCACCGAGGCTTGGTCATCATTCACATATTCCTTAAGAGAAGGAACTTGATCACCACAGGTAGGAACTCCAGCATTGGAAGTCTCTTCTTCAAGTCTTTATGCAAAATTCTTTCTAGATTCCTTGCCAATAATCACAATATGAGGATTAGATTCAAAATCATACAATAATGTAACGACCTGTTTAGTTATTTTGAGCAACAGATTTTATTTCTGGAAAACTGGCTGAGACGACGGATACCACGACGGACCGTCATGGGCACGACAGACCGTCGAGGGTGTCTCGTCCCAGAACACTTAGAATTCTGAAATTTGAGTACTAAAATCGACTCTCTGTAATCTGTGACGGACCTGCAGGATAGACCGTCACATCTACGACGAACCCTTGTGAAACCCCATTTCAAAACACTTCAACTCTTGAGAATTTGGTACAAGGAACGATTCACTGAACGTCGTGACGGAAGTGCAGGACGGACCATCACAGGGGTGACGAACCGTCACAGGCTCCTTAGTGAATAGTGGAGTTTCTGATCCTTGCGATGACCTGCATGACGGACCGTCGCAGGCACGACGGGCCGTCACAGGTTGCGCAAATCCCAGGCTGGGTCGGATTACTTTACACGTTTTAAGGGACGTTTTAGACTATTCTTGCTTTAATTATAAAGTTAGAGGGTTAATGTTAATAAGTCTAATTACTTGGGGGTTAAAAGAGGTAACCTTAAGTTAATTAGTGGAGTATTATTGTCATCTTTTACACTTAATTATATGTTAATTAGGGTAAAAGAAAAAGGGTTTGAATAAGAAAAAGAGAAAGAACAGAGAGAGAGAGAGGATCGAACGAAGAGGAACCAAAGCTTGGGAATTTGCTTGTTTGAATTCAATTCTTCGGTGGAGGTAGGTTATGGTTTTCATACTATCTTATAGTAAACTCTTAATAGCGAATGATATGTGTTAGTAGTATTTTAAGGTCTTCTATATGCTTAATTGTATGCTTGCATGAATATAATTATGTGATTGTGATAAAACAAGCGTGATGAAAACTATTGAATCCCAAATCTTGAAAGAAACTTTAATCTACGTTATTAATGA
>CM064963.1:54939039-55000826 GCA_032847665.1 Solanum chilense | reverse complement strand
CCGATGATACCTACTCAGTACGTGTGGTTGTACTGACTCCTACTTGTTTGTTTCTTTCTTGTATTTGTGGAGTGCAGCAACCTTGCCGTCATCTTCAACTCGACCGCGATTCTAGCCAGTCTTCACTGCACCGAATCTCAGGGTGAGCTATGCTTCTAGCTTGGACTGGATCTTCTTCTTCTCGTCTTGATGCCTAGAAGTTCCGGCATGGACTAGCTTTCATTTGTTTAACTTCTTAGAATATTCTTAGTTTCATATTGTAATCATAGATGTTCTTGTGATGATGACTTCCGGATTTTGGGGATATTTAAGTATTCGTTTTTCGTTATTGAGTTAAGTCTTCCGCGTTATATTTTTATTATTATGTTTGGGTTTAGATGGGTTGGTTCGCTCACATAGGAAGTTTAATGTGGGTGCCAGTCGCGCCCCCGATTTGGGTCGTGACATACATTATGTACGGGCTTAGGAGCATTTTGATTTGACTCCTCTTAGATGGTTTAATATGAGACATCCCTTTTTAGACTATGATATGTATCTTCTACATATATGTGTCATAAAAGATTAATACTATGTAATATTCTTATACAAGGGTCTACGTATACTCGATATAAATATTTTATCTGTAAGTGAGGGGTCTATGTAAACCTCATTGTAGAAGTACATGAAATTTTTTTATATTTTCCTCATTTTTAACCTATAAATGTAATGATGAACTCTAAGATGCTAGTCCTAGTGTTCTTCGAGGAATAAGATGCCGGTTACATCTAAGAGGGGATACTTCCCGGATCTGACAAACACAGACCGTCATATGGGTTATGTACCAACTTCACGATCCATGAAGGTGGCCACAGTCACTAGGCGGTCACTCCAAAAATGTGATTTCCAAATAATTCCTATTCCAATTTTTATTAATTGGGTTGATTTTTAAAGGTTTATATCATTAAATATAATAGTTTTAGACCTTAAATCCCTATTTAACTATATATTTAAAAACCGCAAAACCAACACCCCTCCTTCAAGAAAAACTCTCTCAAAACTCCATTGAAGTTACAACTCAAGGTGGAGCTATCATTGAAAGGGTTTTCAAAACTCTAATTTCTTCTATCTTTGAATCTAAGCATGGGTCTTGCATGAAAACGTTTTTAAGGAATCGTACATATTGTTTCAAGTGATAGTTGGTGATTTAAATGCTAAAAATTTAATGAAACCATCTTTATGCTTATTTTCTACTTTTGGATTATGAATTAAGTTTGTTTTTCTCATTTAATTAATGATTGGGTTGAGTTTCTTATGTTGTATTTTGGGTTAGCTACTTCCCGTGTATGAATATTTGCGTTGTTTGATGAAATATTTACAAAAGGTTTTGAGAGCTAGGATGAAGGTTAAGTTTCTCTATCTTTATTAGTGTCTGTTGAGATGATTCTTCAGTGGTATGGTACACCTTCCATGGTTGTGTTTACTTGAAATTCATGATTTCATTGTATTAAAGTGTGATTGTGAATGTGGTCGTGAAGGCATAGAATGTGAAGTGAAATGATCATTATGATGTTTGTACATGAAATGTTTTAGGAGATCGAAATGTGTACCTTGGTAATGTTATTACTAAGTGAAGTATATGTTTATGTGAGTTTTCTAGTGGGTGAATTGAGATTAATGAGTATTTAAGCATGTTTAGAAGTCAATGTTTTAAAATGGTGATTTTATGAAAGGTATGCTCTCATGTACACACACTTGAATGAATGAATAAAGTTAATGAATGTTAATGAGGAATTGTAGGGTGGACACTTTTCGTGAGTAGAGATGAAGTTTCTAGTCCACCCCTACTATTCCTATAGTAAGAAGAAGGAGGGTTTTGGGGCCAACACAGTTTGTGAGTTTAGATGAAGTGTTTAGTAGGAACCTCACTATTCCTAAGAGCTTTGTAATGTCGGTTGGAGGATAGATACCCTTTGTGAGTTTAGATGTACTTTCCACAAGTTATCCCTTGACCTTCAGTAATGAATGTTAAAGACTCTGTGGGGGAGTTATTCTTTGCACCAAGACTATTTGAAGAATGAGTGGTTACACTTCCTATGTTGAGATGTTGTATACAATGTACCTACTGAGATAAGTACTCCTCCTTAGTAAGAGAATAAGTCACTTAGAAAAAATCTTCTTATCCCTTAACTATGTGCCCGCACAAAAAATCTTCTTATCCCTTAACTATGTGCCCGCATAGCTGTTACTATTGAAGAATCCATGAAAAGGCTAAAAGAATTACCCCAACCTAGGCAAGTAAGGAAACCTCATCCGTTAGGGGTTAATGGATGTATTTCATGTCTACCTCTCATGGTCTATGTCGGTCAAAGTTGTCCTCCACAAAAGAATGTAATGAACTAAGTCTCCTCAAGAGTTTACTACTTAGGGTAGGTGGTGGTATGAGACACTCTGATACATTTCAGAAGGAGGCACTAAAGAGGAAAGTCTCTGTGTTTTTTCATATGTACTTTATGAATTTGTAATTATGTAATGAAGGTGAAGTTATGTGATTTAATGTCTAATATTAAGAAAGAATGTTCATATTATGTCTGGTATAATAAAGTTTATGAATGATGAGTGTGGAGTGCCTAATCTCATTGAAACCCTAAAGGAGCACAAACTTTGAGTAGTAGTATGGGATGCTATTCTCACATTGCACTTTGTATAACTTATAAATCCACTTGACAAGGGCATTTATGTGAAGTTCTTAAATGCAAGTACGTTTTTTTAAAATCTAGTTATAGTTGTGTGAACTTGTTACCTGTACGAAGTAAGCCTATAATGGGTAGTCTTGAGAATCACCTAGGTTCATATTGAAGGAATTGTATGGGTGGTTCCTTCGTGTCTACCTTTGTGAGTCTTAGGATAACCTTTCTTATGGAAAATTCTAAGGCAATGAGTTCACTGTAATTTAAATTCACTGTAAAGTAAGTTCACTATAAAATTGAGTTCATTGTAACATTTCCTTAATTTCACTTTAAAGTGGCCGCTTATGCTAATATTGTGGAAATCTTATTATATGTTCTAAATGATGATCTTTATGTTATTTAACTTCAATATTCATGAAGGTTTTACTTACTTTTCATGAAAGCTTACTTCTAGGGTGTACTTTCGGGTCGTGACACTAAGATGGTGACATTGAGACTTAGCCTTATTTCTTATGTTTCTCTATGAAAGATACTTTTAAGTTTTATTTTGCTTGAAAAGTTTTAATTACGCAGTACTTTTAAGACATGTATGGAATGAATGATGTCGAATGGTCAAGTACGTCGTGCACGACTCAAACGATTCCCTTTCTTCTAAGGTTTACTCCTAGGTCATGAAAATATTGGATTTTATAGGCATTTTTTAATGTTTGTAAGTGTTTGGAGGTCCAACTTCCAAGTACGTCCGAGATATTCAAATCATATCCTTGAGATGTGCTTGTTTTATCCAGTTTCTCTTCGCATATTTCATGTGGTTGTTTTTGTTCAAATTGATGTGTTAGGTTCCTAATACCTATACGAGTGTATTTGGGTTCGAAACGGCTGAGTACGACTCCCCAAAGACCAACCAAAGGATCCTTGAGAGGACCCAACTTGTGGTTCAATACTGCAAAAACGGTCCCAAACCACGGAGGTCATCAAAGCCCCTTTGTTCAATCTACCCCGTCGATTGGGACATATACCCATACATAGTGTGGGAGGATCAAGATCCTATTTGATGAGCCTCTAAACCAAACCACAGATCAATAAGAAGGTTTTTAGGTGGGTTGAGGAGGAGTAGGTATGTCCATCGTTGGGGACCTGTAGGTTTTCCGTAGGGTGTCGACCAAGCCAAGGGCTTTATAGGTAATTCACCTGGAATTTTAAATATAGTTTTGGAGGTTACATAAGGGTATTTTTGGTATTTATAAGTGAGTTTATAAGTCTTGAAACTTAAAATGAGTTCATTATTTCGAAATCAAAACAAAAGATCCCAAAAGAATCCTCTAGAACTACATTGAAGATTGAAGGGAGATTGGATCTTGATTATCCATCAATTATTCATCATTTTCGTGGATTATCTTCATAAATTTATTTAGTTTCATCCTTGAACTCTTCTTCTTCAAGAAGACAAAATTCAAATGGCTTTTCAAAGACGTTCTCAAAGCATGTTCTTCGAAATTGTAATCTAGCCATGGGTTCTTTCATAAAGCATTTTGAATCAATGATTTATGATTTAATTGAAGTTAATTTGATGATTCTAAGTTTAAAACTCTATGAACCCATGCAAATCAGCATTTCCTTATTTTGGCTCTAATGTGGGTGATTTGGTTAAGGTTTAATAGTAATGAATTATAGTGTAGATTACCTTAAGCTATTTAATTATATAACGATCATATTAAGATTGTATATAGGCTTACTCAATTTGGTTGTTCTTGAATAGTATTATGATTGATCGATTATATTTTGTGATTATTTGATTAGATAGGTATTAAGGCTATTTGTAAGAGCCTTTGGTTATTCAATTTTTGTTTCAATTACTATGGATTGGAGTTGTTCTAGATGAAATGATAGTACGTTGACCTAATTCCCTCTATATTGTGTACTATAGTTCTATAATTTTGATGTTTGGCATGGTCCACTAATGGTAGCGGTGCTTATGCAATATAATTGTCAAGAATGTTCCTTTGTTGGCATTAATTTATGAATTTTAATGAAAAAATGTTATTAGTTTTATGTCTGATCATTGTAATGGTCTACGTGACTTATGTTTATAAGTGAAGTCAATGCATGAGTTCTTCTAGCTTATTATATGTGTCTATAGTAGAATAAAATGGTGTCTTATTGTGTTTTACTTCATGATGGAGAATAACTCTTCGTTATTGTCTATATGATTCTTATGAAGAAATATGTTAAGGTTCTATAGGAGTCAATAAAGTGACTTAAAGTTAACTTGGTTATCTTTATGGGCTTCATGAATGTTATTGTACATGTGATAACGCTATGATGAGTGTGTCTTATTTGGTCGACCTATGTCCCATTACTTGATACATCAAGTATGTAAATATTAATTCTTGACTTAGTTGGCTAGAGAATCTTAGTCATGAATGGGTATGTATCCTTTAAATGTGACCTTGAACATGTTAAGAGGGTCCTTTACTTGAAACCTTCAAACTAGAAAGAAGGTGATGATATCTGTGAAGTTGTAACACTTAATGGTATCCTTCTTGGGTGAATGATGGAATTAAGGGTAGTTTGGTTGGAACGACATGAAACAATATCTAAGAGAGTCATTGAGCTATCCTAGTAACAATTTTATTACAGCCCTAGTGCACTATCTTTGGTATGGTATATTATGATTTTGTTATGACTACTATATGGTACCTTTTCATATGGCCTTTTGATTGAAATACTCTATAAGAACAAAGGGTAGCACCGAGTGAGTATACTTGATATACCGTGGTTTCACGGTATTAGTAATACTTTTTCCTTAAGTTCAGTGTGTCCAAAAGCCTTTTTTTGCTAATGTTTATATAATCTTCTCTTTATTTTGCAAGAAATCTGTCCAAAGATGAATACGGAGATTTTGAGCGAAGAAATGCAGAAGAGACCACCTACGAAGCTTGTCACGGTCCGTCGTTGGCAGCATAGTGCAAGTTCTCAAGGAAGATGGGGAAGTCTTACTAAGTGTGGGGTTACGAAGCTTGTGACGGTCCATCGTGTCTATGACGATACGTCCTGCAGGTTCGTCATGAACTTCAGAGAAGTAATCCCAGTACCCATATTCAAAAAGTTTAAGTGTTTTGGAACGAAGACCCTCAATAGACCGTTGTGCCTATCACGGTCCGTCACACTTTCCGTCGAGGGTAATAAAGATAGCAGCAGAAGAATTGCATAAGTATGGGACGACGGAGTCCCTGACGGTCTGTCGTGACCACGACGATCTGTCGCGAGGTCTGTCGACCCAGCCGTGTTTTGACAGATTTCGAGCAAATAGATTCCTTGTTTAATTAGGTTTTTGTTTTTTTATAAATAGTTCGAAAAACATCGTTTTTGAGGTTTGACTCCGTATTGTTAGACATCATATTACTAGACACTATATTGTTAGATTTTTGAGAATCGTTAGACTTTTTGTGAGATTGTTGATTTCTTTGAGATTATTGCAAGTTATTATTGGTGATTAATCAAGCAAACTTTCGGATTTTACTCTTTCTCATTGAAGTAAGTACATGAATTCTTATTTAATATATTTGAATATTGTGATTATGACTATGAGTAACTAAACTCCATAACTAGGGTTGTGGGAAACATTGGCAAATAATGAGATAAAACATAACTAAAATAACGATTCTAGAATAGTGTCTTGCATGTATTAATAATTCTTTCGCTTAGAAGTCGTTTTAACGGATGGCCAACGTTAGAACTCACCTTAATACTATTTGCCGGACCAAGGAAGTAGATAATAGGAAAAGAATTATCAACATAGATTTAGTGTATACTATCTAATAGGCTAGTATTAATTGTTACGAGGTAATAACTTAGTCAAATATCGAATACGATGCTTAATATGAGGTAAAGAAAAGGGTTAGGAAAGCAACACACGTAGCCGGACGAAGGTGCGGAGTGAGATTTTCTAAATGCCGGACCAAGGAATTAGAAATACATAACTTATCACTTTACATGCAAGATACTAAGAAAGAATTGTTATAGTTAAAATTATCAAGTTATGAACCTGTGGGGAACACGTAAACCCTATTTACTTTGATTAATTGATTAAAATCCAACATTCAAAGCTGTTAAGTGTCTCTTTCAATTGCGCTAGTTATTTTCATTGAATTAGAAATAGAAACCCCCCTTTTATTGTTTTTACTTTCCAAGGAAGTCATTGACTGAAAAATAGTAATAATAGACTGAAGTTAAGTCTAGACTATTTTCCTCTTGGAAACGATCCCAACCTCACTAGTTGGGTTATTTACTTTACACGACCGCGTTACTTCTTATTTGAGAAGTATGTTTGAGCGTATCAAATTTTATGCGCCGCTGCCGAGGATTATAGATTTTAGATTAACTTGAACTTATTACTATAGTTTAGTTGATATTTTATTGATTTTACTTTGTTTTATTGTTTTTGTTTTTTTTAGAACTATCCTCCTTGTATGCCAAATATACAGAGAGAAAGAGAACCCTTGTTTCCCTACGATCACGAATTAGAGCGTTCACTGCGCAATATGAATCGAAACTTGGGAATAAATGATGATGATCTGAACCAGAACATCCCAGTTCCGGTTGATGTTCATGGTCAGCTGTTACCCGATGCTCCGGGTGAACACCAACAGAGGGGAAAAAATCCCACTCCACGGCCCCAGGCATACTACAGACGGTATGATAACATAGCAGACTCGGATGGGCCACTTGTCTTGCCTCCTTCAACCACAGGCCACACCTTTGTGGTAACTAGTAGCCTGATGCAAATGCTCACTGCCAAAGTTTTGTTTTCAGCGCTACCTTCTGAGGATCCACACGCCCATATAGCTAAGCTAAGGGCAATGTGTAAAAGCTATGTGGGGAGGCCTGATTTGGATTTAGATGAAATAGGGCTTAGAGTGTTTCCTCTCTCATTGACGGGAGAGGCTTCTATATGGTTCACTGAGCTCCCATACAACTCAATCTTCAAATGGAACCAACTAAGCGACGTTTTCGTAGCACGCTACTATCCGATCTCCAAGAAACTAAACCACAAAGACAGAGTGAACAACTTTGTGGCACTACCAGGAGAGTAAGTTAGTAGTTTTTGGGATAGATTCACCTCAATTGAGAAGTGTTCCAAATCACCGTTTAGATGATGAGTCATTACAGGAATACTTCTTCGGGACAGGATGATAATAATAAAGCGGTGTTGGACACTATAGTTGTTGGATCTTATGGGGAATGTCCTTATGCTGAAATTGCTGAAAAATTAGAGAAAATCTTTTTGAATAACAAAGCTTGGAGTACTAGGAAGTCTGAATACAGGGAGAAACACCTTCGTAGTACAGTCCACTCACAACCCAACCACAGATGAGATTCGTGAAGAAATGGCTTAGATGAGAACTGAGCTTGGGTTGGTACTAAAACATGTCACTGGGGTGCAGAAAAGATAAATGCAGTCAACAACTTGGCTAAAGCACTACTTCATAATTATGAATGCTATTATGAAGAGGACACTTATGAAGTAAATGAGCAGACGGGGGGTTTCTGACCAAGAACCCATGGCTGAAATAGGGATAATTGGCGCCATGGTCAAGGGAACCAAGGTAGGAAGTATGGTAACTATAACCGTGAGGGTGATTATGTCTGAGATGGAAACTACAACCGCGACAACAACTTCAACAGGGGTAACTACGATAACAAAAATGATAGGAATGGGCCCTATGTCCCTCCTGAAAATCGTGAAGTTACTCCTACGGATGGTGGAGATAGTATGGCGCAAGTTGAGGATATGTTGCACAAAATGATGAGGAGGTTCGATGCTAGTGATGAGCACATTAAAGAGTTAAAGTGTGATTTATCTAGTATTGGGAAAAAAGTTTATACAGATGTAATATCGATTAAATAGATCGAGGTGCAAATGGCCCAATTATCTGCGACAGTGAACACACGGCAACCGGGCACTCTTCCTAGAAACACTGTCCAAAATCCAAAAAATGATGCACACCGTATGGAGATCACTACTCGGGGTGGTAAGCAAACCATTGACCTACCTATGCCGTCTGATGAGGAAAATGTGAGAAAGGATGATGATAAGGTGGTAAAGGGTAGTGTTGAGGAAGAAGAGATCAATGGAAAAGATACAGAAATCCCTATGAAGGTAATTCCCATGCCTGACCACCACCACCCTTCCCTCTGAGATTATTGAAAAAGACCGAGGATTGTAAATATCGGCATTTTATAACAATGCTAAAGCAGCTCTCTATCAATGTTCCTTTGGTAGAAGGTCTAGAACAAATGCCCGGTTATGCCAATTTTATGAATAATCTGGTAACAAAAAAAAGATCGGTCACATTTGAGGATGATGATAGAGTGTAGCATTGTAGTGCTATTGCTACAAGATCCCTCGTACAAAAGAAAGAAGATCCGGGTGCATTCACTATTCCTTGTACAGTTGGGTCATTACATTTTTTGGAAGCATTATGTGATCTGAGGGCAAGCATATATATCATGCCCCTCTCGATCTACAAGAAGTTGGGTTTGGGTGAACCAAAACCCAATGCGATGCGGCTACTGATTGATGATCGGACAGTGAAACGGCCTATAGGTATACTCCATGATGTGCTAGTAAAAGTGGAGTCATTCATCTTTCTGCTGATTTTGTTATTCTTGATTGTGAAGTCGATTTTGAAGTGCCAATTTTTCTTGGGAGGCCATTCCTTGCTACATGTAGAGCCTTAGTTGATATGGGAAAGGGGCAGATGAAATTTCGATTGAACAATGAAGAAGCGACATTCAACGTGTGTAGGACTTTGAGGCAGAGTGGTGAGCTCCAATCAGTATCCGCCATATCCCACAAAGAAAGGATGAAGAAGGAGAATGAACAAAAAAGTTCAAAACAAGAGTTTAGGGTTGGGTATTTGGTGCTTGTAGACATTTCTGGGTCGCCTTGTCTTCCGAGCAAGATAAAGTCCAAATGGACTCGCCCTTACTTGATTACCCAAGTATTCCCTCATGGACCAGTTGAGTTAAAAGCCAAGGAGGGAGTGCGATGGACCGTCGTATGCCTCCGTCATACCAGGTACGTCTTTTGTTATTCTCAAAGTAGGGCTAACACGACGGACCCAACGACGGATCGTCACAACTGAGACGGACCGTCGTCGTTGCGTCATTAATGAGTCGTACCCAACCGACCCGGCTGGAGTATTTTCAAATTAAACCGTTTAAACCCCCCAACCCTCATTTCACCCCCATTCCTTAACTACTCCCCCTATTTCCCTCTCTTTTTAACTTCCACAATCTCTCCCTCTATCAATCGATCATTGTCCCCCCAAAATTTTCCAAAGCCCTAAAATTTATAATCTACTAGTTGGAGTTGCTGCTGTGGGTGTCTTCTTGGTCACCGAGTACTTGCCTATCTTTTTTTTATCCAATTCTAAGGTATGTGTCTCTAATTTCTACTCATTTATCTTTAATTTTTGTTTATTAATTAGTATTAGCTTAGTTTTTCGTCATATGTTCGTTTGTTTTATATAAGATTCTGTCTAACCTAGGTTAAAAATGTTCGAAATTGTCGTGTTTACAACCCTAGACATAGTTGCTTTCGCATTGCTAGTTTCCTAGGTAGTTGGGTTAGACAAATGTAGGTCAAAAACATTACAAGTTGATTTGGGTTCATCGGGAATTCATGGGGTACCCCCAGTTCTGTCACTGATCTACAGAACGAGACCCTGATGACGGATCGTCGTACCCACGACGGACAGTCGTAGGGTCCATTCTAAAAGCCCTAACACCCCATTGTCCATTATTTTCAAGTGTCCTTCAACGGACACATGTGACGGAGCGTCATACCCACGAAGGTCCGTCCTGCACAACCGTTCTGGTTGTCAGAGACCCACTTTCTGAGGATCTCTCACTTTTTCTAAGTTTCCTTCAACGGACACATGTGACATACTGTCGTATCCACGACGGTCCTACCTGCATGACCGTTATGACGGTTAGAGACCCCTCTCCTAAGGGTCTCTCTTTTTTTTCTAAGTCTCCTCTGACGGACACCTACGACGGACCTTCGTACTTGTGACGGTCCGTCCTGCACATACCGTCACACTAGTAAGAGACTCTCATTTAGGGTTCTCCATATATACATAGTCCAAGTATGACACGACGGACCCCATGAAGGTCCTTCATAGTAATGACGAGCCGTCACCAAGCCCATCGTGTGTCACTGTTACCATAGAAATGACATACTATTTTAATTTTTTGTGTGGTTTTGCTTTTTTTTTTTGCAACTTCTCGTACTAATATAGATCCTTTACAGGTACTATCTAATATGGCACCCAAGCAAGATCGAATTTATGCACGCGGGTGATGGAATTCTGTCGCCCCGTCTGCCCGCATGGTCATTGGCTCTGATGATGAGCGTGACCCCGAGTACGTGCCCCCTGGCACCACCACCCCTTCCCGTGCTGAACGTGCTCCTAGAGCCACACCCAAAAAGGTGGCGTTTGGCGTAGTCACTGCCTCTCAATATGATGAGGAGCGCACAGTTACCGGCACACCCTCTGGGTCAGCCACAAATGAAGAAGGAGCGTCTGGCTCCTTAGAAGTATCCTGGTCGGAGGAAGCCTCCGGCTCTGCTGAGGTTCCCGCACCCGCCACCGCTACAGCATCGGCCTCGTCTGATTTGGCTAACAGTTCGGAATCCATATTACGTTCACCAGCTCATGCCCCCACCCCAGCTACTGACCAACCCAACAAGTTGTGTGTCGACGGGCAATTTCAAGTCTACTCCGACGCCAAGTTCCTCACTGACAAAAGAGTTATGACTCGAACACTCACCATGGAGCAGCGAGTCCTTACAGGGAGTCTCCCAATGATGCCTGAGATCCATAATCTCTTCACCAGGCATCGCCTTGAGTGGAAAGCATGCCCGTTGGGACGTTACAGTGAAGAAATGGTCCGAGAGTTCTACGCATCCTACGTAGCGACTCTCTGATCACAAATACATAGGCGGGCTGCCCCCGCCAAACAAGCCCCACTGGAGCAGGTTCGAGTACGGGGCGTGCAGGTTGACATTTCACTGCCCTCCATCCGTCGGTTTCTATACGACGAGGGTGTTCATGCTACTCGGACCCCTCTCACTGCCGAGTTTGACTACCGATGGCAGATTGTTAAAGATGGCCAGTTCCTGGGCGAGCCATCGCTACTTTAGAGATTCCACCACCTCCCCCTCGAGAGAATGCCAAGAGGCATAGGGGTCGAGCAGAGGACGAGGCACGAGCACGGAAGAAGAAGTGCCGAGAGATGAAGGCTGCGAGGAAAGCCTCACTTACTGAGGAGGAGGAGCACTAGATGAGAGCATTAGAATTAGCGGCTGGGGCGTCTAGCTCCCAAACTTTGGAGATAGAAGGAGGCACTACTAATAGTGCGGTTTTTGCTGAGGACACCACTGAGGGTGTCCAGATTGCAGAGGACGTGGTTCCGGGAAACCGGACCCACCAACCTGCTGATCGACGGCGCTTTGCGCCAAAGGTTTTCTGCACCTACAACTCTATTATTTAAATTTTTATGCATTGGGGACAATTGATATTTTTTTGTTGGGGGTGGGGTAAATGGAAAGTGAGTGTTAGGGTGAAGTCTGAGTATCCCAATTCACTATCCTCTTTTGGGGTTTTCTTGCCTGTGTTCTTTTTCCCCAAAAGACTGATTACTTTTTCTTTTGAACCGGCATGTCTATATCTTTTGTACGTAGTTTAGTTCTGGAGCATGATGGCTAAAATGATATCCGGATAAACTAGAAAATGATGCATGGCTAGGCATAGTAAATGATAATTGTGTGGCTCTAAGAATGACATAGAGGTACACCATTGCATTACCCTATGTCTAAAATTCGAACTAGGTGTCTGATAATCTGGTAGAGTGATGAGATGAAAAGTGAGTGTGAGGAATATGTGAATATTCCACTATTTGTACTGAGCTAGAACTTACCTTGTTAGTCCATCTAAAAGTAAGCTGTAATAGATAATAAGGAAAATATCATAGGCCCTTATTCAATATAGCCCATATTTAGCCTAAACAAAAGAAAATCAAATGAAACTTATCCTTATTTGATCCAAATGATCTTAGCTTAAATTAGACCTTTCTTTTTCACTCCAACTGATCTTTTTTGGGAATAATGTGTTGGCCCTTGTCCCTCCTTGGACATATGCACCTCAGCTTATGCCAAAGCATTAGTTGAGGGTGGCTAATGCAGTAAACAACCTTCGTTATGGCCCTGACCCAACTTTGGGTATTGTGTACCTTGACTCATGGCAAAGCCATGAGTTGAGGGTGGCTATTATGAGGAATGCTCTGGAAAGTGGGGTTGAAAGAACATAGAGAGAGAAAGAACAAAAGTAAAGTGACTCAAGAATTAGTTGAAAGAAAAGTAAAGAAAAAGGAAAATATACAAGAAATACAAGTAAGAAAAGAAGAGAGTCACTTACACAAATGAATAAAGAATATAAAATAGCAAGGTGAACGAATATGAGAAGCTGGGCGAGATAAAATGATAGAAAGTGGTAGATTTAGCCAATATGTCAAGGAGGGCAAAAAGTCACTAAAGTATACCTAAATATACCCTTCCTGACCGTGAGCCTATGTTACAAGCTAAGAAAGTCCTATCGTGATCCTAAGGGTTGTATAGCGAACTTAAGGCAGTGAAAATAAGGGCAAGCTTATGGCAATAGGTATGAATGAGTGTGACTTTGTTCTGAGAGCGAGTGTTGAAAAGTAATCCTTATACTCAAACTTAAATCATTGTGTGAAAAATGAGAATTTTGTTTTAAAGTGAGGACACTAGTTGCAATACCGGAATTGTTAGCACCTCGGTGAGAAATTGAAGAGGATAGGTGTTAGTGCATGGTGAGTCAGTGTGATGTTTTGATCCCACATAATTCAAGCCTAATAGTTATAGTATGCAAAGATTTGATGAGATTAATCGGGATTGACAGCCAAATGATTTCAAAGGAAAAAACATGGATACTATTGTAAAATGATTTTGTATTGAGTTATAGTGCGTCGCTTAAGGACAAACAACGAATTTAAGTTGAGGGTGTTGATACACCGTGGTTTCACGATATTATTAATACTTTTTCCTTAAGCTTAGTGTGTCCAAAAGTCTTTTTGTGGTAATTTTTATATAAGTTTCTCTTTATTTTGCAGTAAATCTGTCCAAAGATGAATGCGGAGATTTTGAGCGAAGAAATGCAGAAGAGACCACCTACGGAGCTTGTGACGGTCCGTAGGTGGCAGCGTAGTGCAACTGGTGAAGGAAGATGGGGAAGTCTGACTAGTGAGGGGTTACGAAGCTTGTGACGGTCGGTCGTGTCTATGACCGTCCGTCCTGCAGGTTCGTCACGAAGTTCAGAGAAGTAATCCCAGTACCCATATTCGAAGAGTTGAAGTGTTTTGGAACGAAGACCCTCGACGGACAGTTGTGCCTATGACGGTCCGTCATACTTGTCGTCCAGGGTAATGAAGAGAGCAGCAGAAGAAATTGCATAAGTATGGGACGACGGAGTCCATGACGGTCCGTCGTGACCACGACGATCTGTCGCGAGGTCCGTCGACCCAATCGCGTTTTGGAAGATTTCCAGCAAATAGAGTCCTTGTTTAATTAGGTTTTTATTTTTTATAAGTAGTTCGAAAAACCTCATTTTTGAGGTTAGACTCTGTATTGTTAGACTCCTTCATGTTAGACATCATATTAGTAGACAATGTATTGTTAGACTTTTGAGAATCATTAGACTTTTGTGAGATTTTGATTTTTTTGAGATTCTTTCAAGTGATTATTGGTGATTAATCAAGCAAACTTTCGGATTTTACTCTTTCTCATTGAAGTAAGTACATGAATTCTTATTTAATATATTTGAATATTTTGATTATGACTATGAGTAACTAAACTCCATAACTAGGGTTGTGGAAACCATAGGCAAATAATGATATAAAACCTAACTAAAATAACGATTTTAGAATATTGTCTTGCATGTATTAATAATTCTTTGCTTAGAAGTCTTTTTAACGGATGGCCAACGTTAGAACTCGCCTTAATGCTACTTGCCGGACCAAGGAGGTAGATAATAGGAACAGAATTATCAACATAGATTTAGTGTATACTATCTAATAGGCTAGTATTGATTGGTACAAGGTAATAACTTTGTCAAATATCGAATAAGATGCTCAATATGAGGTAATGATAATGGTTAGGAATGCAACACACGTAGCCGGACCATGGTGCGGAGTGAGATTTTCTAAATGCCGGACCAAGTATTTAGAAAAACATAACTTATCACTTTACATGCAAGATACTAGGAAAGAATTGTTATAGTTAGAATTATCAAGTTATGAACCTGTGAGGAACACGTAAACCCTAGTTACTTTGATTAAATTATTAAAATCCAACATTCAAAGTTGTTAAGTGTCTCTTTCAATTGAACTAGTTATCTTCATTCATTTAGAAATAGAAACCCCCCTTTTATTGTTTTTACTTTCCAAGGAAGTCATTGACTGAACAATAGTAATAATAGATTGAAGTTAAGTCTAGACTATTTTCCTCGTGGGAACAATCCCAACCTCACTAGTTGGGTTATTTACTTGACACGACCGCTTTTACATCTTATTTGAGAAGTAAGTTTTAGCGTATCAATACTAGGGGAGTAACTCTACTTAAATTGACATTAGAGTAGAATGAAATCCTTGATATTCCTTAATCATGTCCCTATATGTGATGTCCCTAGTTATACCTTTGGCAAGTAAAACATCCTCCATCTAAATAAGGTTGGCTTTGTATTCCATGCCTAGCGGTCTATGTCGGTTATTGCCTATTCTCCTCACGTGGGATACATTCTATTATTAGATGGGTACTAGAACATTTAGGTAGTGGAATGGGATGCTATCTAGACATGGCACGAGTAGACTTTGAACGTCCTAGGGTGTAGGTTCAATGTTTTTTGTAATACCATTATGTGAAGTGTTCTAAATGTTTATATGAATCATAATTGACTTAACTAATGATTATGACTTGAGGTAATAAAGGTTGAAATAAAGTTTCCTATTTGGGGTACCTTTTAGGGTTGCTAAGGTAGACTTGAAGAGAGTGTATGGGTGGTTTCTTCATGTTTTACTCCAGTGAATCATAGAGTAACCTTAGGTGGCGAGTATAATCATAAATAGAGAATAATTATTTACTTAGGTAGTCTTATGGATTATTTAGGTGTGCTTGAAGATGGTGTATGTGCGGTCTATTCTTGTCTTACTTAAGTTAGTCTTAGGATAACCTTTGGTAGACTTGGTGTCCAATACTTGACAGATTTAAAATGTGAATATGGATTGTTTTCTTAGTATGCTAAAGAATCTTAGTCTTGTTTGTGTAATTGACATGTGATCTTGAACATAGTCAAAAAGGTCCTTTATGTGGAACCGTCAACCTAGATAGAAGGTTATGATGATATCCTTGAAGTTGAAAGATGTAATGGTATCCTTCTTGTCTGATTGGTGGACTTATGGTTTATTGGATGGAATGACATGAAAATTCATCCTTAGGAAATTATTTGATATGTCCTCATAATTATTGAACGTAGCCTTAGTGGACCCACTTTTGATAGGTGTAATGTGATTAGGTTATGAAAAAGTTATGCCACCTCTTTATACTCCTTTATTGAAAAAATCTATGAGAAAAATGTCTAGCACCGAGTAAATATTCTTGTGAAGTTGTTCTAACGAAGAATATATTAGAGAATAAAGAAACCCTCGATATTACTTATTTATGTTTTTGCATGGGATGTGTCCTAGTTTCACCATAGGCAACTACACATTCTCCATCGGAGTAGGTTTATGACTCTTCATTCCATGCATATCTAGTACGGTCTACGTCGGTTATTTCTTTATCGAATCATATGGGATACCTACTAGTGTTGGAGAATTTCTATGAAGTTTAGGTAGTTGTATGAGACGCTACATAGAAATTGCACGATTAGGCTTTGAAGATGTTAGTACATGATACCCTAGATCTTCTCCATGACCATTATTTGAATGTCCTTAAGTATTGAATTTGCCATAAATTAAAATATATGTACCTAGAATAGTTATGAGGATTGCTTAGGTATGCCTAGAGAGGGTATATGGGCTTTCTCTTCTTGTCTTATTTCGGCGAGTCTTAGAAAAATTCTAGGTAGAAAGTTTGATTAATGAAATGGGAATAGTCACATCTTTGATAGTCTAAAGTATTTCTTTTCTGTGAGTGAAGGGATTATATGGACTGTCGCTTCATAACCCGCTCAAGAGAACCTTAGAATGACCTTTTGGATGAGGGTTTCATGTATATGTATTTTGATGTGTTCTTTATATTATCTAGTTAAAAGTCACTTATATGTGTTCATTAATGTTAATGTGGTTTCCTATAATCACGATTGAATGTTTTACTCAAAAAGAGAATACTTGATACAAATGTTCCCTTTATCATTATTTTCTGCATTATGTCATACTTAATACATTGATTCTACTAATTCCAGACATTTATTCTATACCTAAATTTCTAGGTGGTAGCTAAAAGGTGTCTTGAAGCAAAGATCTGAAAATCAAACTCTTTCAACAAAAGTTGTTCTTATGTCCTCACTTGATTTGAGGACATGATGTTAGACTTCTTTTATTTAAAGTATTGTAATAGACTAGTGTTTCTATATTTCGATTGTATGGGTCGTGTCCCAAGTATTCTTAAGTCTAAATGATATATTTTGAGACTTAGTATTTTCTATGATTTTATACGAATGATTCTTTTAAGATATTTCATGTTAAAAGTTTTAAATCTGCACTACTTTTCATACATATATGCAATGAATGATATCTAAGAGATTGTACAAGACCTCCTAGAGGTCAAGCAAGCCGTTCATCGACTCAAGAGTATCTTAACTTCCAGGTTGTCCTTTGGATCAGTACAAACTTTGTATCAGAGCATAGGTTATGAACTAGTCTTAGGAATAAAAAATGTCTGATAAAGTCACATCTAGTAGAGTCCTTTTCATCGATGTGAGTTGAGAAACATCTATTGGCGAGAGGCTATAGGACGATATACTTTCTTTTTTTCTCTAATCTTGTGTCGTTCCGTAAAGTAAAAAGATATGATTTCCTTCTATATGTTTTTCCTTGTGTTTTTAGGAAGATGATTCTAGCCCCGCTATAAGGTTGGAAGAAGAAAGGGTGCAGGAGTAAATTCCACCTCAAGGTGCACAAATTGAGAAAGTTCATCAAGGTGCTTAAGGAGCTCAAAGTGTTCTAGTACCTATTGGAGCTCAAGATAATGAGGTTCACGTGGTTCCCCGGGCTTGATGAATGGATATATTAGAGATGACTTACTTTCTCTAGCCCGAGCCATGACTACTGATACGACTACAAACATTTGGCCTAGCGTGAATGCTTTTTAGAGTACCATGTCCTCTAGGTTGAGAGACCTTTTGAGAATGAATCCTCCTATATTTTTTTGCTCTAAGGTGGGAGAAAATCCCCAAGAATATCTCGATGATGTGTATAAGGTGTTGAGTGCCATGGGGGAGTCTTCTAAGGAGAAATCAAAGTTAGCTTAGTATCAATTGTGGGAGATTTCTCAAGTAAGGTACCCTAAATTTAAACATAATAGGCTGTTTGACTCATGTCCCATAGATTAGGATCATTTCAAGGAGGCTTTCTCAAGAAAGTACTTTTCCAATGAGTGGAGGGAAGTGAAGGTTGAAGATTTCATAATATCAAAATAGGAAATATGAGTGTTGAGGAGTATTTTATGAAGTTTAATATCTTATATAGGTGTTCTCCATCCTTGTTGTCTTACTCTACATATGAGATGAGTAGGTTTTTAACCGGTGTTGCCGACCTTGTGAAAGTAGAGTATCATACGACAATGCCCCACAATGACATGAACTTTTCTAGTGTTACAGTGTATGATAAAAATATATTTAGGAGTAAAAGATTAGGAATATTTCTAGAAATTTGATGAGTAGTGGACTATGTGACCAAAACAAACCTATGTTCAAGAAGAAGGCTCCAATTCAAAATGAACGTAGGGATCCTTAGGTCAAACTGTTACACCCCCGAAATTAACTAGTTTGAACTAGAGATTCACATGTGTTTTATGAGTTAATAAGTTATTGAAATAGTGTATTTTAGCATTAGAAGCAGGTTTTTAATGTTTGGGATTGTTTGGAAATGAAAAGTCCGAGACGTCCGTAAACTAGTCGAAGTTGAACTAGTTTGTTGTAGTGTTTTGTGGTGATGTTTTTGGGGATCGGTTGAGGGTTAAATTTAGTACCGATGATTGCTATGCATAGACTGACATGTAACGGGTCGAAACAAATGAGAAAGACCACCAGACGACCATCCTAAGGGCCTTAAGGCGGACCTAAACATGGTCCATTGAAGCTGCCAAGCATCCTCAATGTGAGAGATGGTGTGCCACACACAGCCTGCACTTGATCGGAAATTTTTTCCCTGTGACGTGGGGCACACACGATCATCACTGTCCCAAAATATTTTCTACAACGAAAATCTAAAAATGACTTCGCAATGTGAAGCGAAGTCCCAGATTTGGCCACGTGGTTTTTAAGTCATTAGAATTTGGAAAAGGGTCCAAATAGTGTAGGGGTATCTTGGGAACTTTGGGGATCATTTGTAAACATATATACGTTATTTTAAACCACATTTAACCCACCAATTCAAACCCTAAATATCAAATCGAATTTCTCCAAAATCTTTTCTCCAAAACCTCCATTTTCAAGAAACTTCAAGCTCTCTGCAACAGGACGACGCTCTTAACGTTTTCTTCACCAAAATTGGTTTGTTTCATCCTCATTGATGTATTTTATTTATTCTTTAGCCTTCTTTTATTCAAGGAGCCATTTAAAAGAGATTTCAAAAAGCATTTCAACTTCAAACTACTTTATTCCTTTACTCTAAGTATGGGTTTTTACATGAAAATGTTTTAACGATTAAAATTAGTGGTTGTATGTTTTTAATCATGATTTTTGTGTCAAAAACCATTGAAAGCATGTCTATTCTTTTTATCAACTGTTAACTTATGAAATGGGTTTAATGAGCATTATTAGACAATGATAAACTTATTGTTTCTTGGTGGTTTAGATAAGGATTAGCTACTGCAGTAAGGGATAATTTTATGATGAATTGGTGGATAAATTGTTGATAGGTGGTGAAAGATTTAATGAATTATAAGTTTGCTATGTCGTTTAGTCCTTATCGTGGAATGCTCTTCAGTAGTATAGTCAACCTTTTGTGGCTCTGTTTACCTGATGTTTATGAAGTTCTAAATGTATTGTAAAAATGGCCTTTAAGGCATGATATGTGAAGTGAAGTGATAATTATGATATTTATATGTATCATATGTTTTAGGAAATTGAAATGAGTATCTTTAAGGGTTAAGTGTAAATGAAGTATATATTTTATATGTGTAATATGATAATGTGTGAATTGTGATGAATGTGGGCTTAAGCATGTCTAGGGTCAACGATATGAATAATTTTTATTATGTGAAAGTTGTGCTCACACGTACACACTCGCAAATACACTTGAATGAATCAATGTAGCCAATGAATGAAAATAAGGGATAGTAGGGTCGACACTATTCGTGAGTAAATATGAAAAGGGTATTTTGGGCTGAACACACATCAAGAGTGAAGATTAAGGGTTTAGTAGCAAATCCACTATTATCAATGAGCAATCAAAAGATAGGTTTCAGGTTTGATGCCCTTCATCAGTTGAGATAGGATGTTCAATAGTTATCTCCTAACCTTTAGCCAATGAATGTTTAAGACTCTTTGGGGGACTTAATGTTAACACCGAGAGGATTTTAAGAAGGAGTGGGTACACTTCGTGAGTAGAGATGTTGTATCCAATATACCTCTTTGTATGAGTGCTCCTCGTTAGTATAGAATTTACTGAGTAGCAATCTTCTTATCCATTAACTATGTGCCCGCTTACGTGTAACTATTAAAGAATCTATGTCAAGGCTAAAGAATATGACCCTACCTTAGGCAAGGATGGATCCCTCATCCGGTAACAGTTAGTACTGGGATTCCATGTCAAGCTCTCATGGTCAATGTCAGCTAAAGCTAGCTCCCATAAGTATATTTAAATGAAGTAAGTCTTCTTAAGGGTGTACGACATAGGATAGGTCGTTGAATGCGACGTTACCTATGCAGTGTACTAGTTGACATTTTGAAGGTCTCTTAGTGTGTCTTTATATGAAATGTAAGAATGAGTCATGATATGATGTAAATAAAAGTAATGAACTTTTGTCTAATGTTAAGAAGCATGTTGATATTATGTTTTGCATGATGAAATCTACCTATGTGATGAATGTGATGTGACTAGTTTAACGTAATTCCTAAGGAACACTAAGTGATAGTGATAGTATGGGATGCTACTTTCACATTGCACTAAGTGTGACTTGGGAGTTTTCTTAGAGGACGGTTCTTATTTGATGTAACTATATATATATATATATATATATATATATATATATATATATATATATATATATATATATATATATATATATATATATATATATATATCTGTAGTGACCTTTATTGTATAGTGACTTGTATGAATTAAATGAACTATGATTATCCTTAGTAGTCTTAAGAATCTCTGAAGTCAGTATTGAGTAGATTGTCAGGGCAATTTCCTTAAGGATAACTTAGGATAGGTGTAGTTCATGTGTGATTTTGGGTTTAGTGTGCGTATGATCTTATGTAAATGTTTACCTCATGTGCAAAATAATGATACTCTATGATGATTTGTAACTTAATTCCTAAAGGTTTTTATCAGAATAGCATAACTAGTAGGTTTAAACTAACTTTTCCCTTTTTGCATGATTTTTCATAATGCCATATTTAGTACAATGTTTGTACCTCATATTTTTGTATACTCTATAGGTATAGGTTGGAAGCAAGTGCAAATTTAGGAGTCAAAGCATGGGAAGTTAACTCTCTCAAGAATTGGTATATCATCATATATTCGAGTCATAGTTTATGTTTCTTTAGTTTCATTTTTTAAGTCTTGTAAAGACTTATTGTGTATTCATTTCAATGTAAAGGGTTGTTTCCCTAATATTTTTATGCCGTGTCTTTAAGTTTGCTTGTGACGATGAGTCTATATTGTTGTATTTATAAAAGATGTTTTACTTATTAATTATTATCATGGAAAATTTAAATTTCTCAGTATTTTTCATGTCCTATGTAAGTAATGATATACAAGAGGCTAGTAGAAGACCTTCGAAAGGTCAAGTACGCCTTGTTCCGACACAAGGGTTACCCTAATTTCACAGCTGTACTTGCTGATCGTAACAAACTTGGTATTACATCATAAGGTTTTGGGAAATAGTTTAGGTGTCCAAATTTCACAAGCCACGTCTAGTAGAGTCTTGTTCATCAGTGTGAGTCACGACACATCTATGAGCAAGATTCTATAGAAACAAAGATGTTTCACTTTCTTCACTACTCTAGTGTCATGCCATACATCTTAGATAATCTTATTCTCTAAACCTCTTCTGTTGTGTTAATAGGACATGAATACGAGATGGTTGCCCACTAAAAGGGACGGGGGTAGTGGCTAATAAGATAATTCCTCTTCGGAACTTGAAAGTTGTTGTAGTTGACATAGAGTAAGTAAATGAAGAGGTCCCCCCTCTGAAACTTCAAGTATCTCATGTGACCCAAATGCTTCTTATGTCCCGAGGTCCTCAAGCTCCCTATGTTTAAGGGGACATGAATAATGCTGAGAATTTGGATGCAGTTAGAGCTTTGATTAAACTCATTACGAATCAAGCTCATGTCGTCACTAATCATGTGGTTACTGAATCTAACTTAGGAGTTGCACCTCCATCAATTGTAAGTACTTCCGCTTCTACACTCTTGGATGTCATGAGGATGAACCCTCCTACTTTACATGGAACTAGGGTGGATGAATATCCACAAGACTTCATATATGAGATGTTCAAGGTGATGATTCTATGGCTGTGTCTCCTAGAGAAAAATTAGAATTTATGGCTTATCAACTAAAAGATTTGGCACAAGTGTTGTTTGAGCAATGGGGGATCAGAGACCCTTAAAGGAAGGTATGGTATATTGGGAAGTGTTCAAAAGGACCTTTCTTCATAAGTTCTTTTTCATAGAATTGAGGGAAAGGAATTTGGTAGAATTCATGAGCCTTCTCCAACTGGGAATGAGGTGAAGGATTATTATCTAATGTTCACCCAAATCTTTAAATATACCCAACTCTTATAGCCAACCCTAGGGCTAGAACGAATAAGTTTGTTATGATGGTACCTAATATGGTTTAGAAAGTATATAGTACCACTATGTTCCATTACTATATGGATTTCTCGAGGCTCATGATGTATGCTAAATAATTTGAAGATTTCAAGCTTAGGGAGATGACTAGAGATGGAAAGAGGCCAAGATCACATGAGTTAAGCCAACCTAATTCGTTGAAGAGGTTGTATAATAAAGACTCTTCCATTAAGAACAAGGAAAGGGTTTCCAAAAAAAATTCTAAAGGAGGTGGTTATGCTTTTGAGAGGCCTAGGTGTACTAGTTGTGTGAAGAAACACTTGGGTAGGTGTCTTTTCGGCACGTATGGTTGCTTTCGATGTGGTAACGATATCCATAAGATGAGAGACTGCCCCTAACATCAAGGAAAAAGGGAAAGATTTCAACCAAGTTCCTCATGGTGTTAGGATCCCAATACTCCTAGGAGAAATAGTCTCTATGCAATCGAATCAAAAGAAACGACTAACCGTAGTGAAGGCGTTGGTTAGTTATAAGTTCTTTATGATTATTTCAATTAGATTTAGATAAGTTTATCCTTTGTGAGGGAGAATCAATCGATTAGGAAGGTAGTTGATGTTCTTATGTTTCCTTCTATTTTAACTCAAGCTTGAGGCCAAAATCTTTAGTGGATTTGTTTGTTTTGGAGTCTTGAATTATTATGAGTTGCATTTCTTCTTATGTTATAAATTTCACTAATTATATGCTATTTTGAATGCTCTTTATGGTATCATAGTTTCATGGATAGAATTGTAGTTGATCTATAATTCTTATGTCAATGTCAAGCTAATGACATTAGCTTAATTACTTGTGTTTCTGTGCCAATATGTGATTCGAAAGATATTACATGTTAATATTTATTATGATATGATGAGCATGTTTGATAAGGGATAATGTAGTTCCTCCATAAATCATGAAGTAAGTGTGTGCCTCATTTGTGGAAACATTCCAAATATGATTATGTTTCTTAAAATGCTTAATCATATGAAGTTGGTGCACCTTGTGAGTTTTTGCATCGAGTATGAATATCTTGACATTTATGTGATGTGTTATATGCTTCTATTTTAATTCTTGTTGTCTCTAAAAGTATTTAAGTGTCGTTGGAGGGCAAATATTCCCAAATGGGGGAGTATTGTTACACCCCCGAAATGATCTAGGTTGAACTAGATCTTTGCATGTTTTTTATAAGTTAATAATAAATACTATATTTCAGCATTAGAAACAAGTTTTCAAAGTTTAGGATTGTTTTGAAGTCAAAAGTTCAAGACATTCAGAAACTAGTTGAAGTTGAACTACTGTGTTGTAGTGTTTTGTGGTTATGTTTTTGGGGATGGGTTGCGGGTGAAATTATATATGGATGATTCCTATATGTTGTTCTTAGTTTTAAATGATGATTTTAATTTCAAAAAACTGAATAAAATCATGTATATTCTTTTTTATCAACTTTTAAATTATGAAATGGATTTAATGACCTTTTTCTAGATAATCTTTAACTTATAGTTGCTTGGTGGTTTCGTTGAGGATTAGCTATTTAACTAAGGGCTATTTATGATTAATTATGGGATAAATTGTTGATAGGTGGTGAAAGATTGGATGAATGGTAAGTTTGCTATGTTGTTTAATCCTTATCGTGAAATGCTCTTGTGTGGTACGGTCCACCTTTGGTGCCGGTCTTTATTTGAAGTTTATGAAGTTATAAGTGTATTGTAAAATTTGACTTGAAGGCATGATATGTTAATTCAAGTGATGATTTTCATATTAATATGTATGATATGTTTTAGCATGTTGAAATTAGTATCTTTAAGTGTTTATGCATAAATTAAGTATGTATTTGATATGTGAAATATGAGAATTTTTGAATTGTGATGAATGTGGGTTTGACCATGTCTTGAAGTCAATGATATGAATGATGGTTATTATGTTAATGGTGTGCTCACTTGTAATCACACACACATACACACTTGAATGAATGAATGAAGTTAATGAATGAAAATGGGGGATTGTAAGGTGGAAACTCTTCGTGAGTAGAGACGAAGTGTCTAGCCCATCCGCACTTTTCTTAAGTATGAATAAGGGGATTTTGTGGTGAACACTCTTTTTGAGTTGAGATGAAATGTTTAGTAGCAACCTCACTATTACTGATGAACTTTCAAAGATAGGTTGGAGGTTAGATAATCTTCGGGATTTCAGTTGGGGTGTTCAATAGTTATCTCCTAATCTATAGTCAATGAATAATTAAGAATTTGTGGGGGAGTAATGCTTAGCACAAAGAGGCTTTTAAGAAGGGGTGGGTACACTTTGTGAGTAGCGATGTTGTATAGAATGTACCTTTAAAGATGGATGCTCCTCGTTAGTAGAGAATGATTTACTTAGTAGTAATCTGCTTAGCGCTCAACTATGTGCCTGCGTAGGTGTAGCTATTGGAGAATCCACGTAAAGGATATAGAAAATGACCCTACCTTAGGCAAGTAGGGCTTCCTCCTCCAGTAAGGGTTAGTTGAGGGATTCCATGTCAAGCTCTAAAGGTCTATGTTAGTTAAAGCTATCTACCACAAATATATTCAAATGAACTAAGTATCTTTAAGGGTGTATTAGTGAGGGTAGGTGGTGTAATGGGATGATACCTCCATAGCACAAGTAGATATTACAAGTATTAGTAAATGAATGTATATGTTACGTTATGTCTATTGTTAAGGAAGGATTTTGATATGTTTTCATGATGAAATCTATCTATGTGATGAATGTAATATTCCTAGTCTAAGGTATTTCCTACGGAACACTAAGTGGAAGTGGTGTATCGGAGGCTACTTTCACATTGCACTAAGTGTGACTTGGGTTTTTTCTTATAGGAATGTTCTTATGTGATGTTACTAAGTATATGTATATTTATCTAGTGTCTTTGGTATTTAATGGTGACTTTTATTAATGAAATGAAGTATGCTTTTCCTTAGTAGTCTTAATAATATCTTAAATAGGAATTGAGGAGGTTGTATGTGAAATTTCCATATGTCTTACTTAGGGGAGTCTTAGAATAAATTAGGACAGAAGTACATCATGTTTGATTTTTGTTTTACTATAAATATTCTCCTACGTAAAAAAATTAAATTTTTAACTCATGTGCACAAATTTATACTATATGATGATTTGTAACTTAATTCATGAAGGTTTTTATCAAACTAGAATGACTTTAAAGTTTCAACTAAATAGTCCCTTTTTGCATGATTTTTCATAATACCATACTTAGTACAATATTTATACTAACTCCATAGTTTTATATAATTTATAAGTAAATGATTGAAGCAGGTGGATGTTTTGAAAGCTAAGCTTGGGAAGTTTACTCTTTCAAGACTAGTTATGTCCTCATATATTTAAGGACATAGTCTATGTTTCTTAAGTTACTTCTTTTATGACTTGTAAAAACGTATTATATATTTATTTCAATGTAAAAGGGATGTGTAACTAAGAAATATATGTCGTGTATCTAAATTAGCTAACGATGAGACTATCTTCTAGTATTTTTAAAAGATGTTTTCCTTAATATTACTTATCGTGAAAAGTTTTGAGTATGGACAACTATTCATGTCTTATGTAATTAATGATATTTAGGAGGCTAGTACAAGACCTTCGATATGTCAAGTATTCCTTGTTCCGACCTAAGGATGTGCCCTAACTTTTAGGGTGTACTTGCGGGTTGTAACACAAACTTGAGAAGAGTAGTGGTTATCAAGGTTGTAAATGAACAACCCTCAAATGAATTAGGTGAAGCTAAAGCCTAATATAGTTTTCATGATGGTCTATGTTCCTAAAATTGTCTACAATGTTGGATTGAGACAGTGTCTAGATTTTTAGGTTATTTGGAAGTGAAATGTTAAAGTACGACTAAAACGTTCGATGACTAAGTCACCTATGTGACTCATATGTCGTTATGATCCTAATTATGTGTTTCATGAGTTAATTAGGTCATTATATGAGTTATTATTGTCAAATGACCAGGAACGTCAATGATGTTCGAAAGGTTTGCATTGAAACAACCTTGTGTCTCTTGGCATGTTTCTTCATGTTTTACGTTTTCGCGTAGGATTATATTCATGTGAGAGGTCCTAAGCTCGTATCTTAACATATTGGGGTTGTAAACGTCCGGGACAACATCCCCAAGGAAAATCTAAGGGTCCTTGAGGAAGGACCCATGTTGGTGGCCAAAACTGTCTAAGGCAGTCCAACCTACGGATGGAAAACAACGAATGGTGGCCTAGTCGATGCCCCGTAGGTGGTCGGCGTCATTGGGTACTTACCGTAAGGATATATGATCAAATTTCAAGCCTCTTAACCCATCGACGGAGGATACAACATCCGTTTGTTGACTGAAGCCCCATCAATTGTCAAGTTGTCGACTGGGTTTGTCACCAGTGTGTAGTCACTATGAAGTTAGGGGTGAATTGGTAAATTCACCCCAAGTCCAAATTAGATGTTTGATGGTCCATTAATGTTTTTTTTTATATTTTAAACATATTTATAAGCTTTTAAAACTTAGAAGATTTCATTCTTCAAAATCAAAACAAAAATTGGCTAAGAAATTCTCTAGAACTCCATTGGAGCCAAGACTCAAGAAGGGCTTGGATTGAGGTATGTTTTTTGATCCTTGAAACTCTATTCATAAAGCAGACCAACTTCCATAAAAGTTTTGTAATGTTTTCAAAGATGAATTGTCTAATTTCATGATCGATCTGTGGGTTCTTGCATCCAAGGTTTTTAAACTTTATATGTTATTTGATTTAGATTAATGCTTATGAATTCTAGTGTACTTTTTGATGGGATACTTGTTGATTTAATAATTGTATTGAATTGATTTCTAGGTTGTCTTACATGAATGAATCAATATTGAATCGACCTAGTTTCATTGAGTATCATTTTTTAGATTGATTCTTGGTTATGGCCATGGGTAAGGGCTTTATGATATTGTATTGGATGGTTTAACATTGTATTGAAGTGTTGAGGATGGAGTGGTGGTACGCTGCCCTATGTATTTTTATTTTATGTTTACTAGACTTCAATTACGTTGTGATTGGTATAGTCTACTTATGGTGGACGAGATATGTGTTTACTTGCAATGGATTTGGCCTTGTTGGCGTTACTTTCTGTAAAATTATGATCATGGCCTTGTCGGAATTACTTGAGGTATTATGATGATATGTGTAGTATATTTATGTAATGTTTGAGCAACTCTATCTACATGTAATGTTATGAGAAAGTACGTGTTCTTTCTATGTATGTTAGAAGATCATATAAACTATGACTATGTTCTTATTTGTGTAGTCTTAGAGTTGTTGGAAGATTATTCCTACTTGAGTAGATGAGTCTATGAAGGGTGATGATGATATGGTAATGTATAGGATGACATAAATATTATAAGGGTCATTCCTAAGTGATTGAAAGAATGATATACCATATCAGATAAAGTATAGAATGTTGTGTTTTGTTTTTGTAGACTTATGTCCATTAACTGATAATGTATGGATGATACGTGAATATGCTTGACTAGGTAGGCTTAGTGCACCCTATTCATGTATTAATAAATTATATGTGAGACCTTAGATGATGTTAAGTGTGTCATGTACAAGGAAGATTAAACCTAGTACTAAGGTTATGAATGTTGAATTCAAATAGTTGTAAAAGTATCATTCTAGTAATGGAATGAAGGAGTTATGGTTTATTGGTTGGAACTACATCATATAATCCTTAGCAAAGTAATAATGATCTATGTTAGTCACCATTGAAAGGTAGCACTAGTTGACCTCACTGATATGGTGAATGTTATTGGGTTATGAACTTGATAAGAAACCTCTTCATATGATACTTTTGTGTCAATTAGTCTATGAGAACGAAGGCTAGAACTGACAGATTGTGTAATGGGAAGTACCTCTAATTGAGAACGATACTAGAGTACAATATATCTCTACTTGACAATGAGACAAGAGTGCATAAAAATCCTTCATATTACTTAACCATGTTCCTACACGGGATGTGTCCTAGTTCTACCCTTTGCAAGTAGAACACCCTCATCGGAGTTGGTTAGAACTCTGGATTTCATGTATAACTATCATGGTCTATGTAAAATATGGCCTATTCTCATCATGTGGGATACATACTAGCATTAGAGTAGTTCTATGATTCCTAGGAGGTGGTATGAGACGCTATCTAAAAATTTCACAATAGGCTTTAAATGTGTTAGTTAGAGTCCCTAGGTCTTATCCAAGACCATTACATGAATATCCTTATGTGATGAATGGATTTTAAATTAACTAAAGATTGTAAGAATGTATGTTAAGAAATCATCTTAAATGAATAAGTACTTACCTAGAGTATTTAATGGTTATCTAGTAAAGGTGTAAAGGGGGCATAGGAGTGGTAACTTCGTATCATACCTAGTGAGGGAAGATGGTTGATTATGTAGACATGATCTAAGCCTTAGTTATTCTTAAGGATTATTGAAATAAGTTTGAAGAGGTCAAGCATGGACGTTATGTTTTTCGATATACTTAAGTAAGTATTTTAATAGCATTTGGAAGGAGAATGCCATATCATCAATGTGTTTATTTCATAAGTGAGTGTGTGTGTAAGGGGTTGTATAGGAGGTCGCTTGACAACTAACTCAAATGATACTTAGAATCACCTATGGTAGAAGGATCTCATGTTTATGTGTTTGGTGTATTCCAATTGTAGGTTGATCTCATTATAGGTGGTCTTAAGGATCATTTAGGTGTGACTTAAGAGGTTGTATGGGTGGTCTATCTATGTCTTACTTATGTGGGTCTTCACATAGCTTGTAGTGAGAGAATTGCATGCTAGGAAGAGCTCCTTGTGATGTTCAGCAACTTCACCATAATGTTAAGAAATAGTCATTGTGTAGTAACATAGTTCACTCTAAAGATTTTTATAAATGAACATAATTGGTTAAATGTTATCTTATGTGTTTCTAAGATGCTAAATGTTCTTCTTATGATTATGTTATGATACTTATGTCAAAAAGATGCATATTACTAATAAATGTTCGTTTTCATGATTTTATGTATTATGCCATACTTAGTACATGTGTTTCTACTAATTCCATGATTTTATCGATCTCTATAGTGGTTGGTAGGTAAGGGGCATTTGGGAAGCAAGATTTTGTAGGTCAGAGCTTCTGCGCAATACGCAGGCAACACATGGTGAGAAATTTTTTCCCGTGCGACGTGGGGCCATACCGGACCTCACTTTCACAAAATATTTTCATGAACAAAAATTTGAGAATGACCTCGCAACACGCATCCTTGTCCCAGATTTGGTTGCGTGGATTTTAAGTCAAATTAGAAGTTGGAAAAGGGTCAAAAAAATGTAGGTGTCTTTTGGGAACTTTGGTGATCTTTTGTTGACTAATTTAGATCATTTTAAACCACAATTCCCCAACCAATTCAAAACCTAAAGATCAAATAAAATTTCTCCAAAACCTTTTCCCCAAAAACCTCTATTTCCAAGAAGCTTTACGCTCCAAGGAAGAAGACCAGTTCTTCACATTTTTTTCACCAAAATTCGTGGGTTTCCTTCTCATTGAGGTATGGTAGTCATCCTTGAAACTTCTTTCATTCAAGGAGACATTTCAAAGAGATTTCAATAAGGATTTCAACTTCAAACTTCTTTATACTTTGAATCTATGTATGGGTTATTTCATGAAAGTGTTTTAATGATTAAAATTAGTTGTTCTTAGTTTTAAATGATTATTTTAATTTCGAAAATCCCAATGAAATCATATCTATTCTTTTTATCAACTTTTAGATTATGAAATAAATTTAATGAGCATGATTAGATAATGTTAATGTTATACTTTATTGGTGGTTTCATTGAGGATTAGCTACTGCCCTAAGCGCTATTTTATGATTAATTGCTGGATAAATTGTTGATAGGTGGTGAAAGCTCGGATGAATGCTAAGTTGGCTATGTTTTTTAATCCTTATATTGAAATGCTATTTAGTGGTGTGGTCAACCTTTTGTGGCGGTGTTTACTTGAAGTTTATGAAGTTATAAGTGTATTGTAAAGTTGGACTTAAAGGCATGATATGTGAATTGAATTGATGATTTTGATATGTATATGTATGATATGTTTTAAGTGGTTGAAATGAGTATATTAAAGGGTTGATGTCTAAATGAATAATGTATATGATATGTGAAATATGATAATGAATTGTGATCAATGTGTGAAAGGTGTAATCACATGTACACACACCCACCCCCCCCCCCCCCCCACACACACTTGAATCCATGAATGAAATCAATGAATGAAATAGGGGATTGTAGGGTGTACACTGTTCGTCAGTAGAGATGAATTCTCCAGACCATCCCTACAATTCTTAAGTACAAAATGGGGGGCTTTGGGGTGAATACTCTTTGTGATTTGAGGTTAAATGTTTATTAGTAACCTCACTATTGCGATTATGTTTCAAAGATAGGTTGGATGTTTTATCATCTAGGTTAGTTGAGAGTGGGTTTTAAATAATTATCTCTTAATATATAGTCAATGAATGTTTAAGGCTTTATGGGGGAGTTATGATTATTAATGAGAGGACTTGATGAAGGGTTGGGTATACTTCGTGAGTAGAGATGATGTACCCAATGTACCTTTTGAGATGGTGCTCCTCGTTAGTAGAGAATGAGTAACTTAGTAGTAATCTACTTATCCCTTAACTATGCGCCCGCGTAGGTGTAGCTACTAAAAAATCCGTCTAAAGTTTAAAAAATATGATCCTACCTTAGGCAAGTAGGGCTTTGTCATCCAGTAAGGGTTAATAGTGGGATTCCAATGCAAGCTCTAAAGGTTTATGTCATTTAAATCTATCACCCACAAATGTATTTAAATGATTTAACTCTTCTGAAGGGTGTATTACATAGGATAGTTGGTTGAATGGGACGTTACATATCCATTGCACAAGTAGACATTTGGAAGGAGTCTTGGTGTGTCCTTAAATGAAATATAAGAATGGGTCATGGTATGATGTAAATCAAATTAATGTGGTTTTATGTCTCATGTAGAGGAAGCATGTTGATATTATGTTTTTCATTATAATATCTATGTGATGAATGTAATGTACATAGTCTAATGTATTTCCTAAGGAACACTAAGTGGAAGTGGTAGCATTAGATGTTACTTTCACATTACACTAAGTGTGACTTGGGTGTTGTCTTAGAGAAATGTTCTTATGTGAAGTTCGTAAGTATATGTTTGTTTGTCTAGTGACTTTGGTATTGAATAATGAGTTTTACAAATGAAATGAAGTATGCTTTTCCATAGTTGTCTTGAGCATCTCTTAAATAGGTATTGAGGAGATTGTATGTGAAAATTCCTTACGTCTTACTTAAGGGAGCCTTGGGATAGCTTAGGAAAAGAGTAAATTCATGAGTGATTTTTGTTATATTTTATGTATGCTCCTATGTAATGAAAAATTTAATCTTTACCTCATCTGTAAAATGATGATACTATATGATTATTTATAACTTAAATCATAAAGGTTATTATCAAAATAGCATGACTTTTATGTTTCAACTAAATTGTCTCTTTTTGCATGATTTTGCATAATTCCGTACTTAGTACAATGTTTTTACTAATCCCATATTTTCCTATACTCTATAAGTATAGGTTGGAAGCAAGTAGAAGTTTTGGAAGCAAAGCTTGATAAGTTGCCTCTCTCAAGAATCGGTATGCCCTCATATATTCGAGGATATAGTGTATGTTTATTTAGTTTCTTCTTTTAAGAATTGTAAAGACTTATTATGTATTTTTTTAATATAATGAGCCGTGTCCCTACGATATTTATGTCGTGTATTTAAGTTGGCTTGTGAAGATAAGACTATTTTCTAGTATCCATAAAAAATGTTTTCCTTTTTATTAATTATAATGAATAGTTTTAAGTCAACACTACTTTTCATGTCATATGTAATTAATTATAGCTAATAGGGTAGTACAAGACCTTTGAAAGGTCTACTATTCCTAGTTCCGACCTATGGGTTGCCCTATATTCTAGTGTGTACTTGCGGGTCATAATAAAAATTTGAGAACGGTAGTGGTTCTCATGTTTGAATGTATAAAACCCCTTAATGAATTAGGTTAAGATAGATCCTAACATGGGTTTCATGATTGTATAAGGTCGTAAAATTGTCTATAATGTGGGATTGAGACACTTCCTAGAGTTTTAGGTGATTTGGAAGTGAAACATAATGGGACGACTAAGACATTCGACGACTAAGTCACCTATGGGCCTCATATTTCGTTATGTGCCTTGTTGTATGTTACATGAGTTAATGAGGTCACATATAATTTATTATACTGAAACTCCCACGAAAGTCCATGACGTTCGGAATGTTTGTCTTGAAACGACCTTGTGTATCTTTGCATGTTTCGTCGAGTTTTATGTGTTCATTTTGGATGAAATTCAGGTGATATGTCTTAACTCGTATACGAACATATTTGGGTTTGAAACATATGTTAAAAAATCCCCAAGGACCATTCGATATTTCTTGAGGAAGGATCCATGTTGGTGGCCAAAATTACCTTAGCCAGTCCCACCTACGGATGGTAAACAACAGACAGTGGCCTGGTCGATGCCCCGTAGGTGGAGGGAATCATTAGGTACTTATCCTAGGGATCAAAGCTCCAATTTTCCAATTATTGAGCCAATCGACGGAGGATACAATGGTCTGTTTATGGACTGATTCCCCGTCGATGATCAGGTCGTTGGTTGGGTTTGTCTCCTGCGTGCAATCAGTGTTAAGTTAGGGGTGAATTGGTAAATTCACCCCACATCCAAATTAGAAGTTTGGTTGTTCCTTAATGTTTTTTTTGATATTTTAAACATGTTTATAAGCTTTTAACATTTAGAAGATTTCATTCTTCTAAATCAAAACCCAAATAGCCTTAGAAATTCTCCCCATTGGAGCCAAGACTCAAGGAAGGGCTTGGATTGGATGTTTGAGTTGAGATTTTTCATTAAATTTGAGGATTATCTTTGTTTGAGGTATGTTTTTTGTCCTTTAAACTCTATTCATCAAGGAGACCAACTTTCAAATAAGTTACCTAAAGATTTTAAGGATGAATTTACCATTTTAATGATCTATTGACGGGTTGTTGCATTAAAGGTTTTTAAGCATTCTATATTGATCAAATTTTTGTTATTTATATGATTTTAATTCAATTAACTAAATAGTTTGGACTTTATTCTTATTAATTCTACTGTAGTTTTTTATGGGCTATTGATTGAAGTACTAATTTTATTAAATTGATATCTACATTGTCTTAGATGGATGAATCTATATTTAATTGACCTAGTTTAATAGATTATCATAGTTTTTACATTGAAATATTTGTTATGGACATAGGTAAGGGCCTTATGGTATTGAATTGAATTGTTTAGCATTGGATTGAAGTGTTGAGGATGGAGTGGTTGTACGCTTGCCTTATTCTCTTTTTTTTATGTTTATTATACTCCACTATATTGTGATTGTTATGGTTCACATATGGTTGAAGACTTTACTTACAATTGATGTGGCCATGTCGACGTTACATTCTGTAATATGATGATCATGGCGTTGTCGGCACTACATGAGGTATTATGATCATTTTTGTAGTTGATTTATGTGAAGTATGAGCATTTCTATCTACACGTGACGTAATTGTAATCTATGTGTTCTTTCTATGTATTTTAGGACATCATGTAGACTATGTATATGTGCTTGTATGTGTAGTCGTAGAGTTGATGCATGATTATTCCTACTTGATTATATGAGTCTATAAAGGTTATATTGATGATCATATGGTAATGTATATGATTAGATAAGGATTATAAGGGTCATTCCTAAGTGATTAAAGAATTATATACCATATGTGATAAATTAAAGAATGCTGTGTTTTGTTTTGGTAGACTTGTCTCCCTTACCTTATACATGTATGGATGATATGTCTATAAAAGATGTCTTGATTAAGTAGGATTATTAAAACCTTGTGATATATAAATTAATGATATGTGAGACCTTAGATGATGTTGATAGGGTCATGTATATGGAACCTTAAACATTGTGCTACGGTTATGAATGTTGAAGTTGAAGAGTCGTAATGGTATCATTCTATTAAAAGAATGATGGACATATGGTTTATTTCCCGGAATGACAACATAAAATACTTTGGAAATTTATAATGAGCTATCTTAATCGCCATTTAAAGGTAGCCCTAATATACCACTTTTGTAGGGTGAGTGTTACTAAATTATAAACTATATAAGGAACCTTTTAATATGATCCATTAGTATCAATTACTATATGAGAACAAAGTCTAGCACGGACAAATTATGTCATGGGAAGTAGCTCTACTTGAGAAGGATACTAGGGTAAAATGTAGCTCTACTTGAGAATGAGACTAGAGTGCATAAAAGACGTACATATTCCTTAACCATGTTCCTACATGGGATGTGTCCCAGTTATACACTTCTGAACTAGAAAACTCTCATCGGAGTAATTTAGAACTCTGGATTCAATGTATAGCTATCATGGTCTATATCAGTTAGTTCCTATTCTCATCATGTGGGATACTTACGAGCATTAGAGATGTTCTATGAATATTATGTGGTGGTATGAGACCCTATCTAAACATTGCACAATAGGATTTAAAGGTTTTAGTTAGAGTCCTAAGGTCTTCTCCAAGACCATTACTTGAATGTCTTTATGTGATTCATGGGTCTTAAATGAACTAAGGAATGTAATGACTTAAGTTAAAAAAGAATGTTTAATGAATAAGAACTTACCTATAGTAGTTAAGGGTTGTCTAGTGAAGGTGTGAAAGGATAATATGAATGGTCACTTCGTATCTTACCTAGATAAGTCTTAAGAGTGGCTCTAGCTAGATAAGATGATTGGTTATGTATAGTAAGATTTAGGTAGTCATAAAGATTATTTATGTAATCTTAAAGACGTCAATCATGGACGTTATCTTCATTATTTACTTAAATAAGTCTTTTGATAGGCTTTGTAAAGAGACTATTATAATATCTATGTGTTGATTTAGTAAGTGAGAATGATTCTATATTAGGTAGTCTATAGGATCTCTTTAGTGTGTGTAAGGGGTCGTGTGGGTGGTCGCATCACTACTCACTAATGTGAGTAATAAAATCACCTCAAGTAGAAGGATCTCATGTTCATGTGTTTTGTGTCTTCCAAGTGTATGTTAATCTCATTATAGGTTGTCTTAAGGAACATTTAGGTGTTCCTGTAGAGGTTGTATGGGAGGTCTCTGTTTGTTGTACCTAAGTGCGTCATAGGATGGATTTTAGTGAGAGGATTGCATGCTAGGAAGAGTTCGTTGTGATGTTGAGAAACATCACTGTAACCATACGAAACAGTCACTATAAAGTTACATAGTTCACTGTAAAGATTTGTATAAATGAACTCAATTTCTTAAATGTTATATTATGTGTTTCTAAGGTGCTAAATTTTGTTCTTATGATTATGTTATGATATTTACATAAAAAATATGCATATTTCTAATAAAAGTCTGATTGAGTCGGGTCCTGTGGAGTTGGAGGAGTTTAAAAGGGATTTCTTAGGGAAGTAATTTCTCCATATGAGGAAGAAGGTGAAAGTGGGAGGCTCATTGACCTTATTCAAGGTAAGGGAAACATTGAAGAGCCAAAATTTAGAAGAAGTGCAAGGATTTGGAAGAGGAGAATGAGGTCTTTGAAAAAGGGTAAAGTGGATAATCAAGGTAAACCTATGTTTATAAAGAGAGGTCCAAATCAATATGGATCTAGTGTTTCAAAAGAGAAGCTTGAGATAGGTAGTAGTTCTCAAATTGTTTTGCCTACTAGTTATACTTGTAGGAAGAGGCACTATGGGGAGTTTTTAGTTTGTACAGGTTATTACTTTAGTTGTGGTAAGTATGTACATAACGATTGATATTGTCATACTATTACGGATAGAGAAAGAGAGGCCAAGCGAGTTCCTCCAAAAGCGGATGAGGATGAGGAGTGATGGTGAGTCATCTATTTCTCTTTACTGTTGTGAGTTTCTTCTAAGTGATGGAGTATTATGAGTAATGTACTAACCCCATTTCAACCTTTTCCCCAAAATTTTAGGTTCCGGTCGTTGTTGTGTTTTGAAGATGACTTAAAAAAGGCTTGGATCTATGGATCATCCAAGTAGTATTAGGTCCTTACTTTCTGAGGGTGATGCCACTATCTAGCTAATGGACTTCTTTTGAGTTTAAGACTTCTATGTTTCTTTCTTTTGCATTAATATGAAACATTGTATAGCCCATGTGACACATTCTTACTTTGATGTATGGGTTACATCAAAGTTATTACACTGTTATTAGATGGTTATGAGATGAGATGATTATTTTTACTACGTTATATTTTATATAATTATCTCAAATAAAAGTAGAAGACTAAGTAATTTTTCTGTACGAAGGGTCTATGTATACTTGATATATATACTATTTGTATGTAGAGGTCTATCTAAACCTCCGAGTAGAAGAAATGAATAGTTTTAAATTTTCCGCTAAGTTTGACCTATAAATATAATGATTTAAGCTAACAGGATAATCTTAGTCCTCATAGAGGATGACATGCCAGTTACGTCTAGGGGCTATTCCCAGATATGACAAACATGGTATCAGAGAATGAGGTTAAATATCATTGAGTCGATGTCTCTCTCAACCACATCTATGTTGGTTCGTATTCATAATTTTGAAGCACGCCACACTTATGACAAGAAATCTATAAGATGCTAAGGAAACTCTAACTTTCTTGGAAATCTAATATTGTTCAACCACAATACTTATTTGTCACGACCCAAATCGGGGCCGCGACTGGCACCCACATATACCCTCCTATGTGAGCGAACAAACCAATCTAACCTTAACATTTCAATGTATAACAACAGAAAATAATGCGGAAGACTTAACTCATTAATAAACACCAATTCAATAACTATTAAATTCAACATCTATTATTCCCCAAAATCTGGAAGTCATCATCACAAGAACATCTATGATCAAATTACTAAACTAAAAATGTCTAAGAAGCTAAAACAAATAAAAGCTAGTCCATGCCGGAAGTTCAAGGCATCAAGACTTGAAGAAGAAGATCCAGTCCAAGCTAGACGCATTAGCTCACCCTGAATTTCCGATGTAGTGAAGACTGGCTAGATTACTGTTGAGTTGAAGAAGACGGTCCGTTTGCTGCACTCCGCAAATAACAAGGAAGAAAACATAAAAGTAGGGGTCAGTACAAACCACGGGTACTGAGTAGATATCATCGGCCAACTCAAAATAGAAAACAGTATATATCAGTTAATATCATAAATCAACTATAACTCAACATGTAGCAACAACAAGTACTATAATCATCAATAAGTACCATCAAGTTCATCCATGAGGGCTCAAGCCTCAATACCATACTCATTTTGGGAATTAAGTTCATTATGTTGAGTATATTANTGTCACGACCCAAATCGGGGCCGCGACTGGCACCCACATTTACCCTCCTATGTGAGCGAACCAACCAATCTAACCTTAACATTTCAAGGTATAACAACAGAAAATAATGCGGAAGACTTAACTCATTAATAAAAACCAATTCAATAACTACTAAAATTCAACATCTATTATTCCCCAAAATCTGGAAGTCATCAGCACAAGAACATCTATAGTCAAATTACTAAACTAAGAGTATTCTAAGAAGCTAACACAAGTAAAAAGCTAGTCCATGCCGGAAGTTCAAGGCATCAAGACTTGAAGAAGAAGATACAGTCCAAGCTAGACGCATTAGCTCGCCCTGAATTTCCGATGAAGTGAAGACGGGCTAGATTACTGTTGAGTTGAAGGAGACGGTCCGTTTGCTGCACTCCACAAATAACAAGGAAGAAAACATAAAAGTAGGGGTCAGTACAAACCACGGGTACTGAGTAGATATCATCGGCCAACTCAAAATAGAAACAGTATATATCAGTTAATATCATAAATCAACTATAAAACTCAACATGTAGCAACAACAAGTACTATAGTCATCAAAAAGTACTATCAAGTTCATCCATGAGGGCTCAAGCCTCAATACCATACTCATTTTGGAATTAAGTTCATTATGTTGAGTAAATAATCATCTTTTAAGATTCATTATCTTTCTTCCTCTTGTGTCGGTACGTGACACTCCGATCCCCTACTACTATGTGTAGGTACGTGACACTCCGATCCCCTAATTCTACGTGTCGGTTCGTGACACCCGATCCCCTAATATGTGTCGGTACGTGACACTCCGATCCCCTAATGTGTCGGTACGTGACACTCCGATCCCCTAATTCTACGTGTCGGTTCGTGACACCCGTCCCACTATTACTATGTGTCGGAACGTGACACTCCGATCCACTAATACTATGTGTCGGAACGTGACACTCCGATCCACTAATCTCATTCTGTCAATTCATCAAGCCTTCTCTATACCAAGGCATCATCAATCCCATTACTTTAATTCATCAAGCCTTCTTTTATACCAAGGCATCATCATTAATAACGTAGATTAAAGTTTCTTTCAAGATTTGGGATTCAGTAGTTTTCATCATGCTTGTTTTATCAAAATCACATAATCATGTTCATACAAGCATACAATTAAGCATATAGAAGGGTTCACAATACCACCAATACATATTATTCGCTATTAAGAGTCTACTACGCATAACGTAAAAACCATAACCTACCTCCACCGAAGATTAGTGATCAACAAGAAATTTCCCAAGCTTTGTTTTCTCCTCTTGATCGACTCCTCCCTCTCTCTCTGTTCTTTCTCTTTTTCTTATTCAAAACCCTCTTTCTTTTACCCTAATTAGCATATAATTAAGAATAAAGATGGCAATAATACCCCACTAATTAACTTAAGGTTACCTCTTTTAACCCCCAAGTAATTAGACTTATTAACATTAACCCTCTATCTTTATAATACAAGCAGGAATAGTCCAAAACGTCCCTTAAAAAGTGTAAAGAAATCCGACCCAGCCTGGGATTTGCGCAACCTGTGACGGCCCGTCGTTCCTGCGACGGTCCGTCATGCAGGTCGTCGCAACAGCTAGAACTCCATTTTTCGCTAAGGAATCTGTGACGGTCCGTCACACCTGTGACGGTCCGTCCTGCACTTCCGTCACGACGTTCAGAGAATCGTTCCCTGTACCAAATTCTCAAAAGTTAAAGTGTTTTGAAACGGTGCCTCACGACGGTTCGTCGTAGCTGTGACGGTCCGTCCTGCAGGTCCGTCACAGATTACAGAGAGTCGATTCTAGTACCCAAATTTCAGAATTCTAAGTGTTCTGGGACGAGACACCCTCGACGGTCCGTCGTGCCCATGACGGTCCGTCGTGGTATCCGTCGTCTCAGCCAGTTTTTCCAGAAATAAAATCTGCTGCTCAAAACGACTAAACAGGTCGTTACAAAAATGCAGTCAGATGTTTGGGGCAGTGTAAGTGATCAAGGGGTAGTAACTCATATCATGGGAAGAAACTTTGCGCAGAGTTCTATTACTATTAATGGGTGGCTCCGCAATTTCTTATGGGCACAGGCATCCCAGGTAATTCAGTCTTATGGTTCTTCATTATCTGCATATGGCCTTTTTTTCCTAGGTGCTCATTTTGTCTGGGCTTTTAGTTTAATGTTTCTATTCAGCGGACGTGGTTATTGGCAAGAACTTATTGAATCAATCGTTTGGGCTCATAATAAATTAAAAGTTGATCCTGCTACTCAGCCGAAAGCCTTGAGCATTATACAAGGACGTGCTGTAGGAGTAACCCATTACCTTCTGGGTGGAATTGCCACAACATGGGCATTCTTCTTAGCAAGAATTATTACAGTAGGATAATGGCTAGGAGGATTTGAAAAGCATTACGGCGTTTTAACACTTGCACCTAGATGCAGTTTTGTTTATTGCAGGAAACTTGGCAATATTTGCTGGTGTGTGTTTTCTTCTTTTATTTCTAACACTAGATTCTATTGTATTTATTTGTTGGGTCTGATGTACTGGAAGACAAATGAACACTTCTCTTTCGAAAACAATTGACAAATAGTTTGTCTGATGTGTGAAACAACAATGCTACATTTAATTTGCTTCAAAATTTCTATGATATAGAAGAGTGAAGTTGTAGGAAGATCAAGGGTAAAAATGTAATTTCATTCCAACAAAAATGTATTAAGAAAAATAGTAAATAATTCTAGAAACATCTTTCTATACGAAGTGAATAATGATCAATGGTAAAAATGTAATTTCACGCTAACAAAAAATACCAAGAATTATAACAAGAAAATCAAATAGTTCTATAAACATCTTTAGGTATTGTTTTTACTATTAATTTATTTTGTTATTACTTCACTTTTTTTTGTGAGTCATTGTAATATCTATTCATTACTCTATTATACTATTACTTTAATATAATTTAACTCTTAATATTTTATTCTATTCATTATGCTTATAAAAAATGCCTACTTTAATATAAAAATACATTATGAATTAATTATTTTACCTTTATTTTGACTCTAATTAATATACTTGAAAATAATAAATGTGATAAAATTAATAATATATATTAGATTGAATTTCTATTATATAGAAGAGTGCAGTGGTAGGACGACCAAGGATAAAAATGCAATTTCATTCTAACAAAAATGTATTAAGAAAGATAGTAAATAATTCTAGAAACATCTTTCATATCTACGAAGTGAATAATGATCAAGGGTAAAAATGTTATTTCGCGCTAACAAAAATATACCAAGAATGATAACAAGGAAACCAAATAGTCTTAGAAACAACTTTAGTTATTGTTATGACTATTAATTTATTTTATAATTACTTCACTTTTTTGTGAGTCATTTTATAATATCTATTCATTACTCTATTTTTTACTATTACTTTAATTTAACTCTTAATATTTTTTCTATTCATCATGCTTATAAAAAGTTCGTACTTTAATATAAAAAATACATTATGAATGAATTATTTTCACCTTTATTTTGACTCTAATTAATATACTTGAAAATAAATAAGTGTGATAAAATTAATGATATATATTAGATTGAAATAAAGAAAAAGATGTTAAAACATATTTACAAATAAAATGAATAAAATGATATATTTATATTTAAACGTCCACGAATAAAAATATAATTTTATTTTAACAAAAATCTATTAAGAAAATGTCACGACCCAAAATGAGTCATGAGTGACACCCACAGTTACCCCCCTAGGTGGGCGAACCAACAATTCTGAACTCCAACATATAACAATAGTTCAACTATAAATGACAAAAATAATGCGGAAGCTCCAAAAGTTATTAAGTAACCAATTTAAATAAGTTTTTAAAGTTTAATACTTGTCATCTCAAAATCTGATAGTCATCACGTCAATGAGTGTCTAAGAAAACCAAAATAAGAAAAAAGATGGTCCACGTCCGAAATTCAAAGACATCAAGACGTGAATGAGAGAATCCAGCACGAGCTAGAATTAATAGCTCACCCTGAACTCTGATGTGCTAGAGACTGGCTAGAGCTGAGGGCGAGTCGAAGTCGATGGTACACTTGCTGCACTCCACAAAACAATAGAGAAGAAAATACAAGTAGGGGTCAGTACAAGGAATACGTACTGAGTAGGTATCATCGGCCAACTCAAAATAGAAATCAATATATATTGAATAATAATATAAAATCAACTACAATACTTAACAGGTGACAAGCATCAAAACACATGAACCATTGACAACAACACCATAACAGGTAAACCATCAATCACAACATCAAGCAAAACTATGAGGACTCATGCCTCCACACCATACTCATTTGAAATATAGGTTCTTTGAGGTTAAGTATATTAAGTTACTTCAAGATTCCTTTCCTTTAATGTTATTGTGTCGGAACGTGACACTCCGATCCCATATACCGTGTCAGAACGTGACACTCCGATCCCATATACCGTGTCGGAACGTGACACTCCGATCCCACAATACTGTGTTGGAACGTGACACTCTGATCCAATTATCTTATTATTTTACTTCATCAAGCCTTCTTTATTCAAGGCGTCATTTTAATAGAGAGGGTTCAAGATTAGAAATTCAACAGTCTCATAATTTTAGGCCAACCACAAACCACACAATCAAGACATACAACCACATGATCAAGTACATAGGAGACTTTACAATATCACTCAATACATATCAATCGCTATTTAGAGTTTATCTGTCACATAGAAATAAACCATAACCTACCTCCACCGAAGAATCGAAGTCAAGCAACTACTTCTCCAATGTCTTTCCTTTCCTTAATGCCTCCGAACCCTTCCAATCTATCAAAATATATATATATATAAGGTGTAAGTTCACAAGGCCATAAACACTCCGATTACTCTGTGTCTAGCCTATACCCATCAATTCACCTAATTTTATAATCAATCTCTTTTAGTTTAAGCCTAATGGTAAGTCTTAATTCCTCCAATTAGCATAACTTTAGTGGAATTTAAATAACTTGATACACCTGATATTTAATTACCTAACTCAATATTTTAAAACTTGGCTCATAACAAGATAACTATGGAAAGAATTGGAATTTAAGGTTACTCTATGTCCAGTAACCTCTACCAGGGAAAACCAAAACAAAATATAACATAATCTAAAACACCCATATGCAAATATTCCCAATTTTATCATATAAATATCAAAGTGTATTACCCCACCTTACTCTCTTACTGGTAATATATTTGGCCTCAATTTTCTAATCAATAATTACATAAGAATTTAAAACCTTCCTATTGTTAATTGTTTGTTATTCTTAACAAAGGCATTTGCCATTCAATATAACAACTTGAATAACAAAGAACGTGATAACACATAACACACAAAATTTATTTTAAAATAGTAACACATATATTAAAATGTACGCCCGATCCCTCTTCACAACAACATAGTACTAATATATATATATATATATATATATATATATATATATATATATATATATATATATATATATATATATATATATATATATCCTTTTCCTTCCAATCAAAAACATAACAATACTAATAATAATGTTCACAAGCAGTTTCTGTACAATCCAATACGACCCCACTAATTTTTCTAGGCGTTTATTGAATATCCCTCTTTTCCAATTTAAATATTATAATAAAAATAATAACACTAACACAATCATGCTAATACATTCAAAATCCAACTCTAAATTTGATTACCTGATGGAACAACCGCTTCGTGACTGCTGCAGATATGGTCTCTCTTGGCTAAACCCTTATTTACCTTCCATAGAATATTTCCTCCTAAATATTATATAACTAATTATAAGAGTGGTGAAAGTGACCCATTATTTATTTCACTATTATTTTCTTAACCACTAACTAAGTAAATTAGTAAAACTATCCCATTAATTTAATAGTTATAATTATGAATAGTCCAAAACACCCATTTAAAATTTATCGGAAAAAAATATTTATGAAATAAAAAGCTCTAGTACTCAAAACGACCAAAAGAGTCGTTACAGAAAAATAGCAAAAATAATGAATAATCTAGAAACATCTTTCTATATATGAAGTGAATGATGATCAAATGTAAAAATATAACTTCATTTAAAAACAATCTATCAAATATGATAACAAGAAAACTAAATAGTTATAGAAATATTTTTAGTTATTATGATTACCATTAACTCATTTTGTTATTACTTCATTTTTTATGACTTATGTGATAGTTACTCAATACTGTATTAAACTATCACTTTAATTTAATTATTGATATTTTTTCTATTCACTATACTTACTACAAGTGCCAACTCTAATATAAAAAATCATTATTTTAAAAATATGGTTAATTACATTTAATTTTATTTTTGCTCTAATTAATATACGTAAAAATAAATAATTAAATATAATAAATTAATAATATATATTAGATTGAAATTAAAGAATAAATAAAATTAGTTGTGATATTAAAAAAATAATATTTTAAAAAAATCAAAAAGTAACTTTACAAATAAAATGAATAGAATGGTATATTTGCATTTAAAATAAACTAAAAATGTGTACTAGATTATAAATGAACAGTTCTTCATTAAAATATATAATCAATTATTACTTTTATTTGATTTCATACATATTAACCTGAAAAGTGATCTAACGTAAGTTTGATTTATATTAACGGGTCAAAAATTGATATTTTTGGCACCTATGTTCCCAACCGACAGGTAAACCAACTCAATACTTTTACCGATTCAATTCAATATTTTAAGTAGAAAATAAAGAAAAATATTATGTCAAATCACTAAGTCATTTACAAGTATGAAATGCGGAAACCACAATTACCACCCCAAGATTTAGGGTCATAAGTACAAGAACTTCTAAACTACGATACAAGTTTAGAACTAAACGACAAACCTAGACGAGAAAAATATCCTGTCTAATTACTAAAATAAAATGATAACGTTTAAAGAAAAAGAAGGAGGTGCGGGCAACAGAACAACTAAGTAGCTCACCACAACTCCACGATAATTCAAAATCCAGCTCCGAAAGATCCACGATATGCACTTGAAATTGAAATCCAATCTGCACCACAAAAGAGTGCAGCAAGTGTAGTATGAGTACGAAACCATGTGTACCCAGTATATCTCATTGACCGACAATGAAGAAGTAGTGACATGAGTTTATGTAAGAAAGTCAGTTATTTATATATACAACTCTATATTATATTTACCAGTCAAGTTCCATCAAACAGAGAAAATCAAATAGCACGTACTTTTCAACAACCAAATAAACCCATAATCAACAAAAATGAAGGATGTAATGAGATGCAATGCAATGTGACACCATGAAATGATATGTCTTAGATTCCAAGTACTCTCTCAAACGTATATACATATTACTCCTCAGAAGTACATCGAGAGTTAATGACCCATGGGGGACTCGCGAGGTCCATATACCGACACGGACGATCTCCACGTGCCCAAACTTATAATCATAACTCGATCTCAACACGGACGATCTCCACGTGTTAGACTTTTACTCATACTCAATCTCATGTTAATGCATGTACACAATATAATATTAATCAAAGTGGATGATTGTAACATCTCAATAAATCAAATGTCGCTATGACATATAATCACCTCAATTATCACAATTATACGAGTTCAATAAAGAAACACATCCACATACAAGAAATCAAGTCACTAAATACACCAGCTAATGCCCATATGTTTTGGCATTTTCAATTACAATCCATCATAATATGGTAATAAACTTTCACTTTAATCACATCAGTACTCATATCAATGCCTGTCACATCATAGGTATGAGACCCCCATCTTTCGCCCTTACCCATTGTCCAATTTATTTTTAAACTTTGATTAGAAAACGTCCGTCAACGAAGTCTAGAAAATCTTAACATACCTCGAATGTTGAACACGTATCACGAATCCTCAAGATATTGTATTTACCTTTCACAAAGCTTCAAGTGTTCCCAATCTATCATATATGCATTATTCATAGGTAAAATAAATAAATAAATATGTAAGCACCCATATTACTATATTTTTAGCCTAGATCAAAAATTCACCCTAATCTATAATTAAATTCATAAATTTTAATGTCAACTAATATGTCAAGTCTCATATTCCTACATTTTAAATTAAGGTTAAATCTCAACTTATCAAAATATCATAATTCTAACAATATAACCAAAATTTGGTTACCCTAATTAAAACTTCAACAATTAAGTGATAACTATTAAGAAAAAATCCAATATAACCACTAGTTACATAACCTATAACCTTAACCACGAAAAAGAAAACAATGCTAATAATAATAAACAATTAAAAACACATAGGATCCAAAAAAAAAACTTTAATTTGCCAATGATTAGTCCAGCACCCACTCCTTCTACCCTAACCATCATATTATCATTAACTATAACTAAGTCACCTTCAATTCAAGCATCATAAATCCTTAATTATTCCTCCAAATAGATGCAATAACATTAGCGGAAAAAAGAAAACAAATCAGCTTCCTAGTCCACAAATTTATATAGTCGTGATAGGTTGCCATCTATTCATATGTATAGTAAGTTATAGAAAATTTAAGACTATACACTAATTGTTTACTTACTTGGAATTTCAAGTTAGATGTTTTCCTCTCGTGTTCGTCCGCCCACGTAATTCCCTCCGTTCTTTCTCTCCTTTTCTTTACATAATAAATATATAAACCTAAAATACCAAATCACACTAATTTATTTTGATATCTATGGGCCAACTAATATAGGCTATTATGTAAAGTGTAAATTAGGTATATAGCATTTTATGTAATCATATTCTCACGTTATGACATAAGAGTTTGATTTGCATTGTATAACATTTAATATATCAAGTTATAGCATTTTTTAAAAAGAAAATAATGTTAATTTTAAATTATTAAAAATAGATAGTAAAATAAAAAAAACAAAAACAAAAAAACACGGATAAATTAATATTAGATAGTATGATGCGTGAAATTAGTTATTATTAATTAATAATAACTAATTTGCACATTAAGGGATTTGAAATTTTTTAAGATTAGATAGATACCATAAATGTCTCAAATTAGTTTTAAATGATAATAAGTTATAATTTAAATCCTTAAAATACTCTAATATGTTATTTTCTTTCCTTAAACGTGCATTGCTTATTTTTTTTTCCAGAAATTGAGGATTATTTTGATATTTGAATATTGTTATATTTTATTTTATTTTTTGAAGATTCTTAAAATTTGACGTTGTAAACGATTAGATTAGATCTGATGGAGAACATTGTGTCAATATTAATTAAACATGGTGGCAAGAGGAATTCATTAGGTTAGTTTTTAATTATGATTTCTTATGTTTTAAGTATAAATTATTGGTTGTAATTATATTTATTTATTTGTCATGTATGAAATGTTTCATTTTTTTTCTGTTATATTGCAGATGCTGATATGATGTATTTTTTGTGATACAATTACGATGTGTATATGATACTATGAAAAATATTAAGTAATAGTAATTTTCTTTTGATTTGTAATTAAAATGAAGATTGGTGTGATAATTGAATTATGAAGAAAATACAAAAATTTACAGATTTTGAATCATTGTGCAGTTTTATTATGAAAAAAATATGAACAAAGTTTGACAATTTGTATTAATATTGTTTGAAAGTTATATGAATTTGTGAATTTTTGGTAAAAGCCACTACATATTATATTTAAATTGTCAGGTGATAAAATTTTGTATATTGATGAAATATGAAAACTGTATTATTTATGTATGTAATGTATGAATATATTGTATGAAATATGTATGAAAGCCCATTTTTTAATTGTATATATCAGTGATTGATTTGTTATATATATATATATATATGAATTTTGTATAAAGTTTGGATTAATTGTGTATTAATTTTTTAATAAATTGTGTATGAAAGTGCATTTTTGATTGTATGTATCAGTGAATTATATAGTATTTTGTGTATGAATTGATTTTTTTTATAATTGATATGTAACATATATATGAATTTTGTATAAACATTGGATTAATTGTGTATGAAATTGATTTTTTTTTGTTGTGTATATCAGTGAATTATATAGAAAATGTGTATGGATTGTGTATGAATTTTGTATGAGTAATTTTATAATTTTATTATGTGGTGCACTAAATGTAATTTTAATGTTGTGAAACAGGAAAATGCGTCGACTTTGAGATGGAGGGCATCCTATATGATTCCAAGTGTGAGTGACTTCGATCTAAAATGTTCGAAGATCATAACACCTATATTATGTCAAGCAACACTTCCTTTGTTACGAAGGCACTTGAAACCTGAGGATATGAATAATTTTATCCAATAACTTTGGTAAAATGATCTCAACATGCAAATACTTAATTATATTTGATGTACCATTTGAAATTATAGGATTATTTAAGTTGACCTCCATTTTTTCAGAGAGTAGTTGAAGATGACTTAGATGCATCGTACTAATTGTTAGTACAAACTAAAGTCAAAACATTCACAACCATGAACTGATTCATTTCACAGAAGATATCTTTTTTGTAGGAATAATCAATAATTTTTTTAAGTAGGCAGTCTTGCAATAGGGCTCGATTTCACATAATAAAACTTTATATCCTTGAATGACCAAAATTGGATTTTATTTTTTTTTTTTAAAAAAATCATAAAAATCAAAAAATAATAATTTTTAAAAAAAGTTTCAAAGTTCCTCAATTTAAAACTCGGGCATGTTTTTATTTGTTAAAAAAGTATTCTCATTTCTAAAACTTATGTTCGTCCCCGAACATAAGAAAGAAGGAAGAAGATTAACCGACATAACCAAAACTTGAGTTATGACCAACTAGTATGTGTTCATTTATCCAAGTGAGCTCATCCTTAAGATCACTCTATCAAAATAAATTGCTAAGAACTGAACTTTCAAATCAACTTTGGAGGATCTATAAATCAGGAGTGATTATCAAGTCACAAACTAATCCATAAACCCAATCTAAATTGATACTCATTGGACCATAAAACAACCATCATGACGAGTACTGTCTCACATAACAAAGATAACATTCTTAATCGGTACCGGCTACAACAAGAAGTGAACTTTAACCAACCACCACACACTTATAATGCACAAACCATCACAAATCTTTTCTAAGATTTCTTTTTTTTTTCACCACTCAATTTTTTTCACGAGCTCAAATTATAAAAATCTGATCTTTAGACATCGGATACCCATCAAGGAGAATTGGACTCAGCTAGTCCAAAGAATGAAATGATTAAGAAACATCCAACAAGCGATACACTTTAGGTTGAAAACCCTTAACAACATTGTTAGATAACCATAACTATTCACAGAAGTTTTTCTATAAATCCTCATAAGCAAGGTTGTGCATGTAGAATCACTAGTATATTTTAATTATCCCAAACAACACCAAATCTTCCATAACTGAAATTAATCAGTCAAACCATGGATGCTACTAGGAGGAAAATCACAGGATCGGTGCACCCGATCCACCACTAGGAACTCACCCATAGAAGAAAAAAACACAAACGTAGAAAGTGAATCATACTCTAAACCATGTCTAGAATGAAGTAGTTGGTCATATAAGAGTATACAGAAGCAAGGTCGAATAACACAAGATACTCCTTCCATAGGACCCATATAAAAATAATTCCATTTATTTAACTCTACCCCTCGATTTTTAGTCACCCACAATCAACCAGTCTAATCCTCATCACAACATTACTCATAGTTGATTCATCAAACCCCACATACTTCTCATAGTACTCCATTGAAGCCAACACTCTTAATATAAACAAAAATCATAACTATACCAACCATTTACCTTACTCTCAAACTATCAGTAGTCTCAAAATCTCCATAGAACACACATTGTAGCCTCTAAAAATTTTAAAATATGGCTCTCACTCTTTCCATTTAAGAATTCCATGACAAATATGAGTCACACCTAAGACTGATAGCACTACTTTCAAATTACTTTTTCATTGAGAAAAACTAATTGAATCACACTTAATGTCAACTTAACACGAAATTTCAACTACCATCATACCATCATGTACCTCATGCAAAAACTCAACGAAATCCTTGGTCACTCCAATAATTCTGTATACTATAAGCTCAAAGTTGTACCCACCATCAAATGTCTATGTAACATATCATAACAGTCTATGTTGTCTCATAAAAATAGTAGTCTCAATAACCTCAAAATCCTTAATAACCATGCATAATTGTAGGTCCATATTGTTACTTATCCTTAATTTACCAATCATAATTTGAAAAATCTACCTCGACATAAACACATAGAATCTTTCACACCTAGTTGTTTGTCACCCAACCAAAAACACAATCTTTAGAAAAGTCGATGATAACTTTCTTGTAAGTCTATACCGAACTAATTCAAATCTCGAAGTCATATCTATACTCATAGGCAAAAATCAATAAATCCTTCAACTAAAAAATCAAGCCCTTATACGAGATGTTTTATTTCTTCACTTTTATTAAATTCTTACAATGAACAAAATTCTTACTATCTTGAAATCTTAAACATACCAAACTTCTTGCTCCTTCTCTTTTACTCGCTTACCAATCTTATTCTTTGACTAACAACCCATGATATTTTCCTTATATTTTAAATAAAAATTTTAAGATAAGTATTTTGTAAGCCCTTTAATAATATAAAGTAACAAATACTATGATCCAAACCATGCACATGACATTCCAATTTTTCAATACGCCACACCATTTATTATTTCTTACCTTATCATTTCATACCTTGACTATATCTACTATCACGAATGTTGAGTTGCGATGAGAACTTGAATTATGATTCCAACTGTGTAGACTAATTCCTTTATCTATCATCAGGAGCTCATACATTTAAGGTCTTTATGAATTCATATATTTTAGCTTATCATTGATCGCCTCTTCGTCAGTCTTACCATATGCTTCATTAAAAATTCAATTTTACTAGTTACCAAACTCGAAACTATAAGAGAACTTACCACCATACTTGAGTCACATGTATGTAGACTTATTTATCAAATCTTATCCAACAACTTTTAGCGGCTATGCATGTCGTGTAACACTATCACAATAATCTAGGCATAATAGATGGAACCACATGTTTCTACATCACATTATCCACTCTTTCTAAAGATAAATATTTAGCCTTTGCAATCAAGGTAAAAATCATTATTCTCGCCTTTTTCCCAAGGATACACTACATCCCACTAGTTCTTTTCATTTATGACTTTAGCTCCTTTCAATTCTATTTGAGTGGTGGCTTAGCAACTCCTACAATTTTTTACTACTCACCAAATAATTGTAAATGTCAAACTTAGATACTCACAAGTCAACATTACAATACCAAAAAAAAATAAAAAAAAATAATCCTTATCATATAGATATGACTTAGTCACATTCCATTATGAACTCTTATTACCATTATACTCACCTAGCCTTTCTCATCACGACGTAGTCAACATTTTCAACGACATGACACCTCAAATCCAGTTATACAAATCAAATCGAAATGTCTTATATGCACTTCCTTAGATTCTTAATTACCTTCAAACAAGTATACTCTTTGAGACTTCTTCTAAACGGTAATTTTTGTAAAATTATCCAAAAATGACTTTTCGGGTCATTACATTATCCACCACTAAAATTCATGTTCGTCCCTAAACATAAGAAAGAAGGAATAAGATTAACCTACATAATCAAAACTTGAGTTATGACCAACTAGTATGTGTTCATTTTCCCAAGTGAGTTCCTTAAGATCACTTTATCAAGATAAACTGCTATGAACTGAAATTTCAAATCAAACTTTGGAGGATCTATAAATCAGGAGTGATTATCAAGTCACAAATTAATCCATGAACCCAATCTAAACTGATACTCATTGGACCATAAGACAACTATCATGACGAATTATGTCTCACATAACAAAGGTAACATTCCTAATCGATACCGGCTACAACTAGAAGTGAACTTTAATCAACCACCACACACTCATAATGCACAAACCATCACAAATCTTTTTTAAGCTTTCTTTTTTTCATAACTTAATTTTTTTCATGAGTTCAAGTTATAAAAATCTGATCTTTAGAAATCGGGTACCCATCAAGGAGAATTGGACTCAGCTAGTCCAAAGAATGAAATGATTAAGAAACACACAACAAGCGATACACTCTAGGTTGAAAACCCTTAACAACATTGTTAGATAACCATAACTATTCACCGAAGCTCTTCTATAAATCCTCATAAGCAAGGTCGTGCATGTAGAGCCACTAGCATAATTTAATTATCCCAAACAACACCAAATCTTCCATAAGTGAAATAAACCAATCAACCCGTTGATGCCACTAGGAGGAAAATCACAGGATTGGTGTACCCGATCCACCTCTAGGAACTCACCCGTAGAAGAAAAAAACACGAATGTAGAAAGTGACTCATGGTCTGATAATATTTTGTTACGATCCAATTAATACAATAAAATACGGAAAATTTACTAGAACTTAAATTATAACCCGAAACCTGGTTGTCACGTGTACAAGCCTCAAAAGTATTAAAATTGAATTAAAAGAAAATATAAGTCTCATATGACATTGTTTCTAGAGTAGAACAAAATCATAAACACGAGTAAGAATGTCTGCAGAGATGATAAACAACTACCTCACAAATCTCCAAGAAACCTCGGAAAAGAAGAGAATATATCACAAAGGTCCTGGCTAACAAAAAATTGTAGAAGAAAAGGGTGAGTACCAAACCACACGGTACTCAACAAGTAAACCTCTAAACACAAGCTAAGAGGATGAAATACAGGTACTCCTACCACCCCAACCAAACCTCCAAAACTACAACTTGCATAAAAATCAATTCAACTCACTATTCACATAGCACATAGCTCAGAAACAACACCTAGACAAGTTACATATTCTAAAAAATAAGACTTGGAGAAATTACATATCCTCAATAACAACACTTCTGCAAATTACATATCCTCAACAACAACACTTTGACAAATTACATATCCTCAACAACAAAAATTACAAATCCTCAACAATAACACTTTAACAAATTTTATATCCTCAACAACAAGCTCAGTATTCATCAATCACAAGTTTCCCAGAAAGGCATTCACAAGATTAGCAAAACACAATATCAAGTTCACTAATGATAAGCATATGCAATGTAATGGAATGCAATGTCAAGTATAATGATGCATGTCTGACCTAGTGATACACACCCGCTGTCTCTCAGTCCAGGACCCACGGGGGACATATATGTCCATGCATCTGTTGCGGCGCACGACAGGACCCTCGATAATAATAACAATCGCGGGGCACGATACGACCCTCGAAATATAATATTCATCCCGGTGCGCGATACGTCCCTCGAAATTGTTCATCCTCTTTAATTTCTCATCCTTTTTTAATGAACATAACACTTGTCACAATCATGTCTCAGAATGATGCAAATGACATATTTACAAAAATAACGAGGAGATGAACACTTTCATAGCATTGCACAATTCCTAACAATATCAACAAAAATTCAACAAACTTTTCCAACCATTCCTCATTATCAACACATTCGTTGGGCGGAAGGAACAAAACAATCTGAAGCTTGTGATCTCTATATATACCGTTAAGTTAATGTTGAAACTGTTATTATTATCTAATGAAGGTTGATAGGAATTTTAAATTAGCAAGTTTGACAGTGTATAGCATGTATTTTGGGGCAAAGACGAGTGATAAATTTTATTTTTGGTTGCTAGTGAATGAATTGCAGGGAATTGAATCCCAGATGAGTTGGAAAACAATAAGATAATAAATTGTTAATTGGGTTTACATGAAAAAAGGAGTAAAAATTTGACATTTGGGTTAATGTTTCCTCCGCCATTTGTTTAATCAGTGGCCTTACATTTTTTTTATATTATATATATATATATATATATATATATATATATATCTCCCCTATTTAGAAGAGGGAGTTGAAAGGACTAACACAGCTTTAAAAACCTGTACCCAAAGCTATTTAAATTGTACTTTAAATATGACTAACACAGCTTTAAGGACAAAAAATAGAGCTTTAAAAAGCTCTTCCCAAAGCTATTTAAATTGTACTTTAAATATATAATATATATTTTCTTTTATTTAACAAGGATAATTATGTAATTTTATCATTAAATTTGGACATTTGTGCAGGATGAACAAGGGCAGATGGGTAATTTCGATATTGTCTATCCACTTTACTTCTTTCCTTCTTTGCTTCTCCTCCACATTTGCTTCTACATTGATTTATCCTCCACAATTCCTCTCCATTAATCTCCATTTCTCCTCAAATTTCGCTTCAATGTTGCTGTCTAGATAATACAAATTAGAGGTTTTATCGCATAGTGGTCAGAAATTAGAGAGAAGAAGAGGTGTAGAATACAACTCAGGTAACAATCTTTTTGAGCTTAAATTTGAACAAATTATTGTTTTGTTCTTGCATGCAGCATCAGATTTCATTCTTGTAGCCATGAGATTATTTTGGTGTGTTTTGTTTCTGCTCTTCAAATTTGAATGCTTCAACAAAGGTTGTTCATCTTCTCAACTTATAAGCTTATATATAAGCTTCTGTTTATCACAGAATTAAGGATGATAAGCATCTCTTACTTCTAACTTGTAAGTTGTGAATTCAAGTCACTAAGGGAATAAAAACTGAAAGAAAGCAACTAGGGAGGGTAAAAAAAAAAGATATAATAGTAAATATATTGTATAAGCAAGTGCAAAACCATAATTTTATGATCCAGATGAAAAGTTTACAATTATTTATTAATATGTACGCCTCTATCATTGAACATCAATTGAATGACAATTACATATATCTATATGAATGCATAACGATTTATTGAACAAGATACCTTTAATTATATGTGCATAAACAATAAAAGAAAAATATTAATAAATAGTGATACACGAATAACAAGTATTTGTATGTTGTGTAAATAGCCCTCTTTTTGTACCAATACACCTAAAATAAATCAAGTTTATTACTAAAATAGATCTACATTGTTAATAAGAAGTTGTCTTACCTTCTATAACACTGAAACGCCAGGTGTCTATGAGGAAATTGAAATTCAACTTTTGCCAGTGAGAACACAGATTTACTTTGCACAATCATGTATGACATTTTCTGATAACACAAAAATATCATGTCTCTATGAGGAAATTGAGATTCCACTTTTGTCAATGAGAACACAACTTGTCTTTGGCGACTCCACGTACAATGCCTTCCGATAACAGAAAAATGTTAGATCTTTATGAAGAAATTGAGTATCAACTTTTGTCAATTAGAATATAGATGGAGTGAGGCGCCTCCATGACCTATTTACAGGGTCAATTCAAGGGTTAGAAAATGAGGTATCTATCTTAAGTCCCGAATAAATAGAATTACTATAGGTTTTCTTTAGAAAAAATATTTTGTATTGTCTCTGAAGGAATATTGATTGTATTGAAGTGTTAACCTAATAAGGGAATACATGGGAGATATATATAGGAGATATAGGAAGGAGTACTAATCCTAATAGGACTAGGATTAAGGAGTACTAATCCTAATAAGACTAGGATTAGTACACAGTAAATACTAATATTATTTAATACTATTTATTTAATACTATCTGTTATTATCCCCCCTCAAGCTGAGCTGAGCGGAAGCGAACGGAAGCTTGGAACTGAGGTAATCGTGCTGTCGGCTTGGGAGAGGCTTGGTGAGAATATCAGCTGGTTGTTCTTCAGTGGGTACATACTGCACAGTCATGGTGCCGTCCTGAACTTCATCGCGAACAAAGAGACAATCGGTATCAACATGCTTCATTCTGGTGTGTAGGACGGAATTCTTGGCCACACAGATGGTTGATTTGTTGTCACAATAGAGAGCAGGAACAGTGTGAGTGGCGCGGAGTTCGCGAAGAATATATGTGACCCACATGGTCTCAGCAGCAAGAAGAGCAAGGGCGCGGTATTCAGCTTCAGTCGAGGACCGAGAGACCTTGGGTTGTTTTTTTGTACACCAGGAGATCAGGTTCGGCCCCAAAAAAACGAGAAACCCCGATGTAGATTTTCTGTCATTTTTATCATTCGCCCAATCTGAATCTGAGAAACCCCGAAGCTCCAAGTCCCCGGGTCGAATTAGTAAACCACGACCAAGAGTGCCAAAAATGTACCTGAGAATGCTTTTTAGACAATGGTAATCATGTTCACTTGGTTGATACATGCGCTGAGCAACTCGGTTGACAGCAAACTGGAAGTCAGGACGGGTAATGGCCAGATACTGTAGAGCCCCAATGAGGCTGCGAAAGTGGGTGATATCGGCAAAGGGGGTGTCGGCTCCATTCGTAGACGAAGAGACTGCCATCGGTGTATGTTGACTGGTGCATTTTTCCAGTCCAGCTTTCTGCAACAGATCTCGAGCATATTTTGACTGATGAAGAAACAAGCCACTGCCTGTCCGAGAAACCTCCATTCCCAGAAAATAATGTAACGGGCCAAGGTCCTTCATTTTGAAGGTAGTATGCATAGCTCGAGTGACATCCTGAATGAGAGCTGAAGTAGAGCCTGTAATAATGATATCATCTACATAGACAAGAAGAATGACTGTACCGTGTGCTGAATGTCGAGTAAACAAACTCGTGTCGTGTATGCACCACGTGAAGCCGAGTCCTTGGAGAAACGTTTTCAGACGTGTGTACCAAGCATAGGGGGCTTGCTTGAGCCCATACAGAGAATTCTGGAGTTTGCACACATGTTGAGGGAAGCGGGGATCAACATAGCCCGGTGGTTGTGTCATGTACATAGTTTCATCAAGCATGCCATGAAGAAAAGCATTGGAAACATCCAACTGATTGATGAGCCAATTGTTGCGCACGGCGAGTGACAGTACCAGGCGAATGGTTTCCTGCCAAATAACAGGACTGAATGTCTCGGAGTAATCAAGCCCATACTCCTGATTGTAGCCTTTAGCAACCAAACGAGCCTTGTACCTGGAAATATTGCCATCTGCATTGTGTTTAATTTTGTACACCCATTTACAGCCCACTGGGTGCCGCCCATGTGGCTCTAAGCACGACATAGAGGTACACCATTGCATTACCCTAAGTCTAAAATTCAAACTAGGTGTTTGATAATCTGGTAGAGTGATTAGATGTCAAGTGAGTGTGAGGAAGATTTGAATAGTCCACTATTTATACTGAGCTAGAACTTGCCTGGTTAGTCCTGCTAAAAGTAAGCTGTAATAGACAATTAGGAAAGGATCATAGACCCTTATTCAATATAGCCCATCTTTAGCCTAAATAAAAGAAAACCAAATGAAATTTATCCTTCTTTGATCCAAATGATCTGAGCTTAAATTAGACCTTTCTTGTTGACCCCAACTGATCTTTTCTGAGAATAATGTGTTGTCCCTGGTCCCTCCTTGGACATGTGCACCTCAGCTTATGCCAAAAGCATAAGTTGAGGGTGTCTAATGCAGTAAACAACCTTCGTTATGGCCCTGACCCAACTTTGGGTATTGTGTATCTTGACTCATGGTAAAGCCATGAGTTGAGGGTGGCTATTATGAGGTATGCTCTGGAAAGTGGGGTTGAAAGAACAAAGAGAGATAAAGAACAAAAGTAAAGTGACTCAAGAATTAGTTGAAAGAAAAGTAAAGAAAAACAAAAATATAAAAGAAATACAAGCAAGAAAAGAAGAGAGTCACTTACACAAATGAAGAAAGAAGAAAAAATAGAAAGGTGAAAGAATATGAGAAACTGGGCGAGATAAAATGATAGAAAGTGGAAGGTTTAGCCGATATGTCAAGGAGGGCAAAAATTCACTAAAGTATACCTAAATATACCCTACCTGACCCTGAGCCTATGTTACAAGCTAAGAAAGTCCTATCGTGGTCCTAAGGGTTGTATAGCGAACTTAAGGCAGTGAAAATAAGGGCAAGCTTATGACAATATGTATGAATGAGTGTGACTTTGTTTAGAGAGCGAGTGTTGAAAAGTAATCCTTATATTCAAACTGAAATCATTGTGTGAAAAATGAGGATTTTGTTTTAAAGTGAGGACACTAGTTGCAATACCGGAATTGTTAGCACCTCGGTGAGAAATTGAAGAGGATAGATGTTAGCGCATGGTGAGTCTGTGTCATGTTCTGATCCCACATAATTCAAGCCTAATAGTGATAGCATGCATAGATTTGATAAGATTAATCGGGATTGATAGCCAAATGATTGCAAAGGATGAAACATAGATACTATAGTACAAAGATTTTGTATTGAGTCATAGTGCATCGCTTGAGGACAAACAACGAATTCAAGTTGAGGGTGTTGATATACTGTGGTTTCACGGTATTATTAATACTTTTTCCTTAAGTTTAGTGTGTCCAAAAGCCTTTTGTGCTAATTTTTATATAAGTTTCTCTTTATTTTGTAGGAAATCTGTCCAAAGATGAATGCGGAGATTTTGAACGAAGAAATGCAGAAGAGACCACCTACGGAGCTTATGACAGTCCGTCATGCTTGTGACGGTCCGTAGGTGGCAGCGTATTACATCTGCTGAAGGAAGATGGGGAAGTCTGACCATGTGTGGGGTTACGGAGTCCATGACGGTCCGTCGTGTCTATGACAGTCCATCCTGCAGGTTCGTCATGAAGTTCAGAGAAGTAATGCCAGTACCCATATTCCAAGAGTTGAAGTATTTTGGAACGAGACCCTCGACGGACCGTTATATCTGTGACGGTCCGTCATACTTGCCGTCGAGGGTATGAAGAGACAGGCAGAAGAAATTGCACAAGTATTGGACGACGGAGTCCATGACGGTCCGTCGTGACCACGACGATCCGTCGCGAGTTCTGTCGACCCAGCCGCGTTTTGACAGATTTCCAGCAAATAGAGTCTTTGTTTAATTAGGCTTTTATTTTCTATAAATAGTTCGAAAAACCTCGTTTTTGAGGTTAGACTCTGGATCATTATTATACTCTTTGTATTAGTGTTAGATTCTTGATTATCATTAGACTTTTTGGTGAGATTATTGATTACTTTGAGATTCTTGCAAGTGATTATTGGTGATTAATCAAGCAAACTTTCGGATTTTTCTCTTTGTCATTGAAGTAAGTACATGAATTCTTATTTAATATATTTGAATATTGTGATTATGACTATGAGTAACTAAACTCCATAACTAGGGTTGTGGGAACCATAGGCAAATAATGAGATAAAACCTAACTAAAATAACAATTATAGAATAGTGTCTTGCATGTATTAATAATTCTTTCGCTTAGATAGAACCCAAGAAAAACTTGAAACAGAAAAATAATCACAAATCCATGATATAACTCAAATTTGAACTTGAAAAAGAGATGGTTACCTGAATTGTACTCTCTCTTTCTCCCCTGTTGGGGTATTTCAACAATGGCAAAGAGCAAATTTATTAATTTTCTTTAAATAAAGAGACAAAATAAATAACATACCAAAGAAATTAAGACTGTTTGATAGAGTTTTCTATAATTTCAAGAGATTCATAAAAGGATAGTCTAGAATGAAATGGAGAAGGTGAGAATGAGTTAATATTGGAAAGAAAACTATTTGTTACACTTCTGATCAAATTTCTGTCTATTGTTGCTATGTGTCAAGCAAAATTTTGCTACACTTTTGGCAATATTTGAGCCAATGGTTTGGCTATGTATTTGGAAACATTGCTGCACTTTTAAGTTAGACAACTGCTGCATACCATGCCTCTGTTTGCATCTTTGTTTTTGATATGCTTTAAGAATTCTGAATAATTATAGTTTAATCTTATAAAAAACTGTAACGACCTGTTTAGTCGTTTTGAGCAGCAGATTTTATTTCTGGAAAAACTGGCTGAGACAACGGTCACCACGACGGACCGTCATGGGCACGACGGACCGTCGAGGGTGTCTCGTCCCAGAACACTTAGAATTCTGAAATTTGTGTTCTAAAATCGACTCTCTGTAATCTGTGACGGACCTGCAGGACGGACCGTCACAGCTACGACGAACCGTCGTGAGATTCCGTTGCAAAACACTTCAACTCTTGAGAATTTGGTATGGGGAACGAGTTTCTGAACGTCATGACGGAAGTGCAGGACGGACCGTCACAGGTGTGACGGAACGTCACAGACTACTTAGTGAAAAATGAAATTCTAAGATGCTGCGATGACCTGCATGACGGACCGTCGCAGGCACGACGGGCCGTCATAGGTTGCGTAATCCTAGTCGGAGTCGGATTTCTTTACACGTTTTAAGGGACGTTTTGGACTATTCCTGCTTTAATTATAAAGTTAGAGGGTTAATGTTAATAAGTCTAATTACTTGGGGGTTAAAAGAGGTAACCTTAAGTTAATTAGTGGGGTATTATTGCCATCTTTATTCTTAATTATATGCTAATTAGGGTAAAAGAAAAAGGGTTTTGAATAAGAAAAAGAGAAAGAACAGAGAGAGAGAGAGGAGTCGATCAAGAGGAGAAAACAAAGCTTGGGAAATTTCTTGTTGATCACTAATCTTCGGTGGAGGTAGGTTATGGTTTTTACGTTATTCGTAGTAGACTCTTAATAGCGAATAATATGTATTGGTAGTATTGTAAACCCTTCTATATGCTTAATTGTGTGCTTGCATGAATTTGATTATGTGATTTTGATAAAACAAGCATGATGGAAACTACTGAATCCCAAATCTTGAAGGAAACTTTAATATACTTTATTAATGATGATGCCTTGGTATAAAAGAAGGCTTGATGAATTAAAGTAATGGGATTGATGATGCCTTGGTATAGAGAAGGCTTGATGAATTGACAGAATGAGATTAGTGGATCGGAGTGTCACGTTCCGACACATAGTATTAGTGGATCAGAGTGTCACGTTCCGACACATAGTGATAGTGGGACGGGTGTCACGAACCGACACGTAGAATTAGGGGATCGGAGTGTCACGTACCGACACATATTAGGGGATCGGGTGTCACGAACCGACACGTAGATTTAGGGGATCGGAGTGTCACGTACCGACACATATTAGGGGATCGGGTGTCACAAACTGACACGTAGATTTAGGGGATCGGAGTGTCATGTACCGACACATATTAGGG
>CM064963.1:54899939-54938939 GCA_032847665.1 Solanum chilense | reverse complement strand
ACATGTTGAGTTTATAGTTGATTTATAATATTACTTGATATATATTATCTTCTATTTTGAGTTGGCCGATGATATCTACTCAGTACTTGTGGTTTGTACTGACCCCTACTTTTATGTTTTCTTCTTTGTTATTTGTGGAATGCAGCAAACGTTCCGTCGTCTTCAACTCAACAGTAAATCTAGCCAGTCTTTACTACATCGGAAATTCAGGGTGAGCTAATGCGTCTAGCTTGGACTGGATCTTCTTCTTCAAGTCTTGATGCCTTGAACTTCCGGTATGGACTAGCTTTTATTTGTTTTAGCTTCTTAGTCATTTTTAGTTTAGTAATTTGACCATAGATGTTCTTGTGATGATGACTTCCAGATTTTTGGGAAATAATAGATGTTGAATTTTAGTAGTTATTGAATTGGTTTTTATTAATGAGTTAAGTCTTCCGCATTATTTTCTGTTGTTATACATTGAAATGTTAAGGTTAGATTGGTTGGTTCGCTCACATAGGAGGGTAAATGTGGGTGCCAGTCGCGGCCCCGGTTTTGGGTCGTGACAAAACTTGGTATCATAGCATTAGGTTCGTTGGTCTCATCACACAAGAACGAGTCTAGTAGAGTCTTAAGGAACGGTAGGGGGACGCCTTTACTTTTCTTTGAGAGGCTATAAGACTTTAGGAAAATTCCATTCTTTCATTCTTTATTTCGTGCTATTACTTGAGTCCAATTGGTATCTAGGTGATACAAATTGGTATCTGACCATCTTCACTCTATCTCGCAGATGGTTAGAACTAGAGCAACGACCGCGCCAGCAGCGACAACGGCAAGACAAGAAGCGTCTGAGCCAGCCACTGGGGCTGTAGCTCGAGGAGGATCAGTGGCAAGAGGCCGTGGTAGAGGTCGTGGGAGGACGTCCTCTAGAGGAAGAGGACGAGCACCTAGCCCATCTGGTACTAGGGCGGTGACACCTCCACCGACTGAGGAAGTGATAAGAGAGGGTGAGGAAGGGGAGAATGAACAAATGCAGAATGAGGAGTTACCACCCCAACCTACCCCAGAAATGATTAATCAGGTTCTGGCCTATCTTAGTGGTTTATCTGATCAGGGTCAAGCACCTCCAGTGTTTTCTGCACCAACACCTCCGGTTTCAGAGGTACAACATGCAGCCACTATGGCTCCCCGTATGGATGCTTCATTAGAAATAGGCACATTTCCTCGTCTGACTACTGGGCCTATAATGACAAATGATCAACATGAACTTTTCAGTAACTTCTTAAAATTGAAACCTCCAGTCTTCAAGGGTGCAGAATCTGAAGATGCTTATGATTTTCTGGTTGATTTTCATGAGCTACTACACAAGATGGGAATAGTAGAACGGTTTGGCGTCGAGTTCGTGAGCTATCAGTTTCAAGGGAACGCCAAAATATGGTGGCGGTCACATGTTGAGTGTCAACCAACAGAGGCACCACACATACACATAATTTCTGAAAAACATCAACATAATTCACATAATTTCGAACATACATATAAACACATAATCATCACTAAAACACAATTCTTCCCTAGTTTTCTGCCCAAAAACATCAACGAAGATCACAACCAAATCTCCTTAAAGTCAACACCAACTCAACGGATAGACTTCTCTTTGCCTACGTGATTGATTTAGTTTGTTTTCTTATAATTTCATTGTGAGTTCTTCAAGTGTTAAGAACATTGGTTTACATACTGTTCTTTGAAGTTATTTGGCTGAGATAATCGTGAGTGAGAGTGATAGAGACGTGAGAGAGAGAAATGAGCGAGGGAGAGTAGAATTTTCTTAGGATTGGTAGTCTAGTTTAGGATTTAGTCGATTATGATTTTTATTTAATCATTAAAAATCTTATTTCATTTTATTTAAACTAAGCTAATAAATAATAAATATAAATTAATTAAATTAATTTACTAACTTAAATTAAAAGTTATTTAATACATTGCTTCCACCTAGGTTCGAACCCCGGTTGAGCAAGACTTCACTTCATGAGCCCATTTTTGGCCCTTTCTCAACAAAATGCCCCTCCACCTTATTAATGAAATAATAAATTATATATTAGGGTAATTACGATTCTAACCTTATCATTAAAAAAACCATTTTACCCCTAGAGCTTCCAAAAGTATGATTTTCCCTTTTTAAGTCTGGTAAAGGCTCACACGAGTAAATCTTCCTATTCGAAAGCCCTACATGGTTGCACCCAACCATTAAAATCTCAACAAACTCCCCAAGTTAGTTGGATTCGATGTAGCAAGGTTTTGGAGGTGTGGTTGTAGGCGCATCAATCTGTGTGAACCCTGGTCTAAACGTTGGCATTCTAGACACATTAAGCATTACTTATCTTATCCATTTTTAGAGTTGTTACATTATCCCCCCCTTAGGAACATTCGTCCCCGAATGACACTACTCTTTACTAACAATATATAGGACATCTATAGAATGTTTGCCTACATAGGTAATTCAATACTACCAACTAGTGAATATCTAATTCACATATAAACATGATGGTGCACATCCTTGACACCTACTAGTAGATTCACATTAATGGACTAAGAAACTCTTTCTTAAACAAGTCTCATCAAAGCTTACAATAAAAGTAAACATATAAGTCATACAAATCAGCAACGAACATGATGACTCAAACATATTAACCTTATATTAGTGTTTAAACACCATACACATGATCAGCATGAACTTTTCAGTAAGTTCTTGAAATTGAAACCTCCAGTCTTCAAGGGTGCTGAATCTGAGAATGCCAATGATTTTCGGGTTGACTGTCATGATCTACTACACAAGATGGGTATGGTAGAACGGTTTTGTGTTGAGTTTGTGACTTATCAGTTTCAAGGGAACGCTAAAATGTGGTGGCGGTCACATGTTGAGTGTCAACCAACAGAGGCACCACCTATGACTTGGGCCTCATTCTCTAGCTTGTTTATGGAGAAGTATATCCCCCGGACTTTGAGGGATAGGAAAAGAGATGAGTTTTTGAGCCTAGAGAAAGGTAGGATGTCGGTTACTGCATATGAGGCTAAGTTTTGTGCATTATTCAGGTATGCCACCCAACTTTGTTTCAGTCCACAAGAGCGGATTCGCCGTCTTGTGAAGGGGTTGAGGTCAGAATTGCGGATTTCAGCCTTACAGGTAGCGGCTAAGGCAAAATCCTTTCAAGAAGTGGTAGACTTCGTGATAGAGGTGGAAGGAGTGAAGCCAGATGACTTCACCATGGCATCGACATCAAAAAGGTTTCGAAAGGGAGGTGAGTTTAATGGTTCTTACTCTACAGGACAGGGTTCAGGAGGTTACTCAGTCCAACCAATTCAGTCTTCACTACAGACTGTAGTTGGGGGTCCACCTATGACCGGTCAACACTTCTCTGAGAGACCTATGCTTGACTCCAGAGAGTGTTATGGATGTGGGGAGACTGGACATATTAGAAGGAATTGTCCAAAATAGAGATATAGACCCCCAGTAGCTAGAGGTAGAGGTGGTCATGGTAGAGGCCGTTATTCCGGAGGACGTGGTGACCGAGGTAATGGTGGTCACCAAAACGGCCGGGGTGACGGGCAAACTGGAGCCACTACAGCACAACATGGTAGGGGCAACGGGCAGACAGGCGATAGGGCCCATTGTTACGCTTTCCCTGTGAGATCTGAAGCGGAGACATCTGATGTTGTTATCACAGGTAATCTTTTGGTTTGTGATTGCATGGCTTCTGTATTATTTGATCCTGGCTCCACGTTTTCATATGTATCTTCCTCATTTGCTACTGGTCTTAATTTACATTATGAATTGCTTGACATGCCTATTCGTGTTTCTACTCCGGTGGGTGAGTCTGTGATAGTTGAAAAAGTACATAGGTCTTGTCTGGTGACTTTTGTGGGGAGCAATACTTATGTAGACTTGGGTATCTTAGAAATGGTTGATTTTGATGTAATACTGGGTATGACTTGGCTTTCTCCGAATTTTGCGATCTTGGACTGTAATGCTAAAACTGTGAAGTTAGCCAAGCCTAGGACAGATCCGTTAGTGTGGGAGGGTGACTACACTTCCACTCCGGTTCGTATCATCTCCTTTCTTCGTGATAAGAGAATGGTTAGTAAAGGGTGTTTAGCTTTCTTGGCACATCTCAAGGATGACACTACTCAAGTACCTTCAATTGAGTCGATTTCGATAGTCCGTGAGTTTCTGGATGTGTTCCTTGCAGATCTTCCTGGTATGCCACCGGATAGAGATATCGATTTTTGCATTGATCTAGAACCGGGTACTCGCCCCATTTCTATACCCCCTTATAGAATGGCTCCCGCGGAGTTAAGAGAGTTAAAGGCCCAACTTCAAGAGTTGTTGAGCAAAGGCTTCATTAGACCAAGTGCATCTCCTTGGGGTGCTCCGGTGTTATTTGTTAAGAAGAAGGATGGGAGTTTTCGGATATGCATAGACTACAGACAACTAAATAAGGTAGCTATTAAGAACAAGTATCCCATTCCTCGAATTGATGACTTGTTCGATCAGTTACAAGGTGCTTGTGTCTTCTCTAAGATTGACTTGAGATCCGGTTATCATCAATTGAAAATACGGCAGCGGATGTGCCAAAGACTGCTTTTCAAACCAGGTATGGGCATTACGAATTTGTAGTGATGTCTTTTGGTCTTACGAATGCCCCTGCTGCCTTCATGAGCTTTATGAACAGGATTTTTAAGCCATATCTGGATCTCTTTGTGATCGTATTTATTGATGATATACTGATATACTCTAAGAGTAAGAAGGAACACGAGGAACATTTGAGAAGTGTGTTGGAAGTATTGAGGGAGTGAAGAATTGGGTAAGACCTACCAATGTGTCAGAAATAAAGAGCTTTGTTGGTTTAGCTAGCTATTACCGTCGATTTGTAAAGGATTCTCTTATATTGCTTCCCAATTGACGAACTTGACTAAGCAGAATGTTCCATTTGTATGGTCGGATGAATGTGAGGAAAGCTTTCAGAAACTCAAGACCTTGCTGACTACTGCACCTATCCTTACCTTGCCAGTACAGGGTAAGAACTTCATTGTTTATTGTGATGAATCCTATTCTGGTTTGGGTGCAGTGCTAATGCAAGAGAAGAATGTAATTGCTTATGCTTCGAAGCAATTAAAGGTGCATGAACGTAACTATCCGACCCACGATTTGGAGTTGGCTGCGGTAGTGTTTGCATTAAAGCAATGGAGACACTATCTATATGGGGTCAAGTGTGAAGTCTATACGGATCATCGTAGCCTACAGTATGTCTTTACTCAGAGGGATTTGAATTTGAGACAGAGGAGGTGGATGGAACTACTGAAGGACTATGATGTTACCATCTTGTATCACCCAGGAAAGGCTAATGTTGTGGCAGACGCCTTAAGCAGAAAAGCAGGGAGCATGGGTAGTTTAGCCCACTTACAAGTTTCTAGACGCCCGTTGGCTAGAGAAATCCAAAACTTGGCTAATGACTTTATGAGGCTAGAAGTAAATGAGAAGGGAGGGTTTTTGGCCTGTGTGGAGGCAAGATCTTCTTTTCTTGACAAGATCAAGGGAAAACAGTTCGATGATGAGAAACTAAGTCGAATTCGGGATATGGTGTTGCGAGGAGAGGCTAAAGAGGCAATAATTGATGAGGAAGGTGTTTTGAGGATTAAGGGAAAGGTATGTGTGCCCTAGTTTGATGATTTGATCCACACTATTCTTACAGAGGCTTATAGTTCCGGATATTCTATACACCCTGGTGCAACCAAGATGTACCGTGACCTAAAGCAACCTTTTTGGTGGAGTAGAATGAAGCGAGACATTGTTGATTTTGTTGCCAAATGTCCAAATTGTCAACAAGTAAAGTATGAACACCAGAGGCCCGGAGGAACACTTCAGAGAATGCCCATTCCTGAATGGAAGTGGGAGAGAATTGCAATGGACTTCGCGGTTGGTCTTCCAAAGACATTGGGTAAGTTTTATTCTATTTGGGTAATTGTGGACAGATTAACTAAGTCTGCTCACTTCATTCCGGTCAAGGTGACATACAATGCAGAGAAGTTAGCCAAAATCTATATCTCAGAAATTGTTCGATTGCATGGTGTTCCACTCTCCATTATATCTGATAGAGGTACGCAGTTTATTTCTAAGTTTTGGAGAACATTGCATGCGGAATTAGGTACTAGGTTGGACCTTAGTAATGCATTCCATCCTCAGACCGATGGTCAGTCTGAGCGAACGATTCAAGTGTTGGAAGATATGCTTCGTGCATGTGTGATAGAATTTGATGGTCATTGGGACAACTTCTTACCCTTAGCGGAGTTTTCATACAATAATAGCTACCACTCCAGCATTGACATGGCCCCATTTGAAGCATTGTATGGGAGGAGATGTAGGTCTCCCATTGGTTAGTTTGATGCATTTGAGGTTAGACCTTGGGGTACTGATCTGTAGAGCGATTCATTAGAGAAAGTGAAATCTATTCAAGAAAAGCTTTTAGCGGTGCAAAGTAGGCAAAAGGAATATGCAGATCGAAAAGTTAGAGACTTGGAGTTCATGGAGGGTGAACAAGTCTTGCTGAAGGTTTCACCCATGAAAGGGGTGATGCGGTTTGGTAAAAGAGGTAAGCTAAGCCCAAGGTATATTGGACCATTTGAAGTACTTAAGCGAATAGGGGAGGTGGCTTATGAATTAGCCTTGCCTCCAGGGCTGTCAGGAGTGCATCCGGTATTTCACGTGTCTATGTTGAAAAGATACCATGGGGATGGAAACTACATCATTCGTTGGGATTCGGTTCTGCTTGATGAGAATTTGTCTTATGAGGAGGAACCTGTTGCTATTTTAGATAGAGAAGTTCGCAAGTTGAGGTCGAGGGAGATTGCATCAATCAAAGTTCAATGGAAGAATCGACCAGTTGAAGAGGCCACTTGGGAGAAGGAGGCTGATATGCAAGAAAGATACCCACACCTGTTTACAGATTCAGGTACTCCTTTTCGCCCTTGTTTTTCTTATTGTGATCGTTGGAGGACGAACGATGGGTAAATTGGTATCTAATGTAACGACCTGTTTAGTCATTTTGAGCAGCAGATTTTATTTCTAGAAAAACTGGCTGAGACGATGGACCCCACGACGGACCGTCATGGGCGCGACGGACCGTCGAGGGGGTTTCGTTCCAAAACCATTAGAATTCTGAAATTTGGGTACTGAAATCGACTCTCTGAACTTCGTGACGGAATGGTAGGACGGACCGTCGTGGGCACGACGGACCGTCACACATTTTCCACAGAAAATTAGTCTCTGAACTTTGTGATTGACCTGTAGGACGGACCGTCGCAGGCACGACGGGCCGTCACAGGTTGCGTAATCCCAGGCTGGGTCGAATTTCTATAAATATTTTAAAGGGGCGTTTTGGACTATTCATGCTTATAATTATAAAGTTAGTGGTTTAATATTAATAACTCAATTACTTGGGGGTTAAAGGAGGTAACCTTGAGTTAATTAGTGGGTTAATTCCTCATCTTTTATACTTAATTATATGCTAATTAGTGTAAAAGAAAGAGGGTTTGAATATGAAAAATAGAAAGAACAAAAGAGGAGAAACGAAGAGGGAAAGCAAAGCTTTGTGAATTTACTTGTTTGATCACGAATCTTCGGTGGAGGTAGGTTATGGTTTTTATGCTATTTGTAGTAAACTCTTAATAGCGAATGATATGTATTGGTAGTATTGTAAAACCCTTCTATATGCTTAATTGTATGCTTGCATGAATGTGATTATATAATTGTGATAAAATAAGCATGATGAAGCTATTGAATCCTAAATCTTGAAAAACCCCAATCTACGTTGTTAATGAGATTGATGATGCCTTGGTATAAAAGAAGGCTTGATGAACTAAAGTAATGAGATTGATGATGCCTTGGTATAAAAGAAGGCTTGATGAACTAAAGTGATGAGATTAGGGGATCGGAGTGTCACGTTCCGACACATAGAATTAGGGGATCGGAGTGTCACGTTCCGACACATAGAATTAGGGGATCGGGTGTCACGAACCGACACGTAGAACTAGGGGATCAGAGTGTCACGTTCCGACACATAGTATTAGGGGATCGGGTGTCACGAACCGACACGTAGAACTAGGGGATCGGAGTGTCACGTTCCGACACATAGTATCAGGGGATCGGGTGTCACAAACCGACACGTAGAATTAGGGGATCGGAGTGTCACGTTCTGACACATAGTAGTAGGGGAGCGGAGTGTCACGTACCGACACAAGAGGAATAAAGATAATGAATCTTGAAAGATGTTAATATACTCAATCTAATGAACCTAATTCCCAAATGAGTATGGTATTGAGGCTTGAGTCCTCATGGTTGAACTTGGCGGTACTTAATTATGATTATAGTACTTGTTGTTGCTACATGTTGAGTATTGTAGTTGATTTATGATATTATCTCATATATACTGTTTTCTATTTTGAGTTGGCCGATGATACCTACTCAGTACTTGTGTTTTGTACTGACCCTTACTTGTATGTTTCTTTCTTTGTTATATGTGGAGTGCAGCAAACGTGCCATCGCCTTCAATTCAACCGCAACTCTAGCCAGTCTTCATTACACCGGATTTCAGGGTGAGCTAATGCTTCTAGCTTGGACTGGATCTTCCTCTTCATGTCTTGATGCCTCGAAATTCCGGCATGGACTAGCTTGTACTTGTTTTAGCTTTCTTAGATACTCTTAGTTTTAGTAATTTGAGGATAGATGTTCTTGTGATGATGACTTCCTGATTTTGGGGATAATGAGTTATAAATGTAAGAAGTTATTTAATTGATTTCGTTAGTGAGTTTTAAGTCTTCCGCATTGTATTTTGTTCAATATGTTCGGGTTTAGATTGGTTGGTTCGCTCACATAGTAGGATAAGTGTGGGTGCCACTCGCGGCTCGGTTTTGGGTCGTGACATAAGAAGAACTAAAAATCAAGAGTCAAGATGGTAAATTATTTGAATGAAGAGGCATGCCAATAGTGAAAAAATCACAGCCACAATAAGGACAAATTCCAAAAAAGAATGTCAAGTGATCAAACAATCCGTACAAGTGAGAGAGTTAACAAGAGTCCTTAACATCTTAAATGATAACAACACAATAATGCAAAATGACAAGAGATAATCAATGTACCAATATAAAATTTCAGATATATAAAAACGTAAAAATTGTACAAGTACAAGTTTATACACAAACCTCAATTCGTTAGCAAATAAACAATCCAACATGACTTCAAGAGTTCAAATAGTAAACCAATTAACGTATAAAGGTCCTCAGGTTGTTTAGAAAAATATACAACCTTAAAAATGCAATTAAATAACTTCTTTAATTACTAGTATCTCAAAAATGTCAAAATAAATCAGGATAACCAACACAAGTATGCTTAGACTTTAAAAATACAACTATTGCTCCCAATACAATGATTCTATCCAGCTCAATAATTCATATCGCAACTATGAGTTGAAAGATAAAACGACAAAACTTGACTCTATATCCTTCATAAAATTTGTAGGTACATCTATTATGATTGAAAATAACAAAGAATTACCTCAATATACGTTTTGCACAAAAATATATAATCAAACACTAACAGTTGAATAGATCGGATTTTTAATTAAAGTAGCTGGACATCACTTGTCCTATGAATAGATCGGATTTTTAATTAAAGTAGCTGGACATCACTTGTCCTATGTTGTGTCCCATATTTTGAATCTAAAAAACAAATATTAGAGATTTTTCTAAACGTAAGAGTTATATAACTACCACTCCAAATAATATTTACTAACTGAAAACTAAGTTCTATCAAAAGAGATATGCATGAATTACCAAACACCATCCAGTTCAAAAGCATATTCCGTCACTTACTAAAAAGGAAGTGTGTGTGTGTGTAGAATTCTTGCAAAAAGGAGCTAGATTTTCTACATATTTTGAAGAACAACTTTGTATCTAATGTTCTTAGGTTCCTATACTTGAACTTATACAAAAATCACAAGACGAGGTTTGGAATATATAGCTACACAAATTACTATTCAGATGGACAGATTTCACCATAAGGTGCTGCCAAAATTGCATACATATACTTATATATATATATATATATATATATATATATATATATATATATATATATATATATATATATATATAAATTTCAGCTTACTTGTAAAATTCTAGTTAGTCAATTTTCACAAATACCACAATTCTAAACCATAAATTTTGATAACAATATATGTTAAGCACATTTTCAATTATCACAAAATTCCAAGTTCCCAAAATGAAATATGACACATTATTGTAATTAAGCAATGGTGTATTTGTAAGACCACGAAAATGAATTAGGTGAATCTAGAGCCAGACATGGTAGTTATACTGGTCTAAGGTCCTAAAATGGTTTATTATGTGGGTTTGAGGCAGTGTCTAACAGTTAAGGTGCATTAGAAGTCAAACATCTAGGGATGACAAAGATGTTAGACGACTAAGTCACCTATGTGCCTTATATTTAGTTATTTGTGTTTTTTTTGTGATTCATGTGTTTATAAGGTCCTTAAATGAGTAACTATAATTTATATAGGCAGTGTGTCAAGTTTTGTGAATCTTGGAGATCAAAGGTCCAAGAACGTCCACAATATTGTAATGGATTGCCTTGAAACGACCTTGGGTGTCTATGTATGTTTCATCATATTTTACGTATTTGTTTTGGCCAAAACTTATGTGGTAGGTCCTTAACTTCTATACAAACATATTTGGATAGGAAGCGTCCGGGTACGACTCCACGTAGGACCCACATGGGTCCCTAAATGAGGACCCCAACTTGGAGATGAGCACTTCCAAGAAGTGGCAATCGACTGACCCAAAGGACGGCCAGTCGACAAGTCGATAGCCCGTAGATTGGTGGAGTCGATAGAGACACTTGTCCCGTAGATTGGTGGCGTCGATTATAAGTATGCTATTCTTTTTAAATATGCCTTATGAAGTTATTAAGTGAAGTAGACTGGAGTGTATTCTTGAATGAAGTTATTCTTGTTAATTACTTTATGAAACTTTCCAAGAGAAGTATGATCAAGATTATGTCTAAAGAACTTATATGAATATATGAAGTATGTAGAGAGATTGATGTGATGAATGAACGTCTCAGCATGTATACATGTTAAATGTAAATAAATTGAAGATTATGTGTAAGGTGTGCTCACCTGTACACACACAGTCACATTTGAATGAATCAATGAAGCCAAGTTAAGTGCTAAAAGGGAATTTTTGGGTGAACACACTTCGTGAGTTTAGATGGAGTGTTTGGTAGTTACCCCACTACATCTCATGAGATTTTTAAGATAGGTTGGAGGTTGAATTCCCTTCGTGAGTTTAGATGTGGTGTTCACAAGTTATACCTAACCTATAGCCTATAATGTTGAGAATCTGTGGGAAGTTATGCCTAGAACCGCGAGGATATGAAGTAGAGGTGGATTACACTAAGTGACTTGAATTACTCCTAAGTCTTCTAAAGGAGTGTTTTACTTATGGTAGGTAGTGGTCTTGAACGTTATTTATCCATTGCAATAGGTAGGCAATTCGGAAGGGGAGTCTTGCTGAGACTTATTTGAATTGAATGAACTATGTCTTCTAAAAGAATGTACTACTTAGGGTAGGTGGTGGTATGGGACGCTATCTATCCATTGCACTAAGTAGGACCTTCTGAAAGGGGAGACTTGGTGAAAAACATTCTAAAAGAATGTACTACTTAGGGTAGGTGGTTGTATGGGATTCTATCTACTCATTGCACTAAGTAGGCATTCCGAAAGGGAAGACTTTGGTTGCTTGTTAGGTGTTTTTTTATGTCTTGCCATTGATTATGGGTCTTGTTTCTCCCGAGGTGAGTAAGACGAAAGGGGTAGTCTTGAGGATTGATTTGGTGTGTATTTAAGGAGAGATACATACTTTCTTCATGTCTTACACTTGTGAGTCATAGGATAATCCCGAGTTAGGGAAACTTTTACGGGAAATGAGTTCACTTTCTCTATTGCTTGGACTTTCAATTTCACTTAATTAGGATAGGATAATTCATTGTAAATTCTTTAAATGATTAATTGTCATGGTTCATAATAGTTCACTGGAAGGGTCCTTTAATTTAACTGAAGAGTTTTGGAAGTTACTGTAAATGCTTTTTTTTTATTAAAAATATGTGAGTTCTTCTTTAAGTGTTACATGATATTTATTATGATGCTTTTCTTCTAAATTCATGAATATTTTACTTAATTGCATGAAATGGTATTTTACTAGAATGTCCCTTTTAACATGTTTTTGCATATGTCATACTTAGTACATTGTTTTGTTCTAAACCCATACTTTTTTATACTTTAAGTAAAGGTTGGAAGCATTTGAAGGGTGAAGTCTAGAAGGAAAAGCTTGGTAAAAATTCTTTCAAGATAAAGTGTGTCCTCATTTATGCGAGGGCATAATTCTTATCCTCTTAGTTTCTTTATGTTAAGACTTATTATATCTTTTATTTCAATGTAAAGGGTCGTGCCCCTAAGATATTTTATGTCGTCTCTTTATGTTTGACTTATTACTATAAGATTTCTTAAGTATTTATGAAACATTTCATTTTTATTAAATTATTCGTGAAAAGTTTTTATTCCGCACTACTTTTCATGTATTATGTAATGAATGCTAGTTAAATGGTTTGTACAAGACCCCAAAGGTTTAAGTACGCCCGGTCTTGAAACGAGGGTTCCTCCTAACTTCTAGGGGATATTTTTGGGTCGTGACAAGATTGAAGCATGATTTCTCCTACTTGACTATATGAGTCTATAATGATTATAGTGATGATGATATGGAAGTGTATAAATGACTTAAATGTGATAATTGTTATTCCTAAGTGACTTAATAATGACATGTAATATGTGTTAAAGTGAAGTATGGTGTATCTTGTCTTGGTTGACTTGTGTCCCTTACTTGATGCGTGTATGAATATGAATATGAGATGTCTTGTATGTTGATGCTAAAGCTATTAGTCTTGAATGTATGAATGGCATGTGAACTTGAATGATGTTAAGAGGGGTTTTTTATGTGAAACCTTGAACCTAGTGGTAAGGTTATGAATGTTTCAGTTGAAATTCGTAATGGTATCCTTCAAGTAAAGGAATGATATACTTAAGGTTGATTGGCTAGAATGGTATCATATAAAACATTAGAAAAGTCTTGATGAGCTTCTTGTCTCCATTGGAAGGTATCCTAAGAGGACCTCTTTTGTATAGTAAATGTGATTGGGTTATGAACTTGATACGAAACCCCTTTATATGAAATTTGAATGAAAATTATTCTATGAGAACAAAGGCTAGCACCGAGTATGTAAAATTTCGATAATCCAAGACTTTTATTAAAGCATAACATAGTTGTCGTGAGGTCTAGACACTTATTTTAAGACGATAATAATGAATATATGTCATTTAGGATTTTTAGAAACCAAAACATCTAAGAACCTCCATGACGTTTGAAAACATGGTTTAAGGACGTACTAGCGTGCCTTAGCCTATTTGACTAGAATTTAGGAGTAAAAAATTCATAAAATTCGGTGGAAGGGTGTATATCATATGTTAAAGTTTATTCGGGGTTAGGACTTTTGGGTATGACTACCCAAGGACTAACAAGGGTCGTTGAGAAGGACCCTAGCACGTTTGAGGCAATACTGCCTGGGCAGTCTACAAACACATAAGGCAACTGACGGCTCATGTGTGGATCGAAGGGAGTCGATGAAAACCGTCATCCCATAGTTCGTTAAATTGTGGAAGCCTTCACCTGCACAAGTATCTTACTAGAACGACGAACGTTCTTGATTGAGCGAGGCCAAGTAATCGACTCACAGATGTCACGTTGTTCGTGGTCTCGTCTGTTAGGGTAAAGTTTTCGTGCATGTTTTTAAGTTTGTTCATTTAATTAGGTAAGGGGCTATGTGGTTTATTAGGGGTTTAAGAGAGTATAATCAGGGTAATTAACCCCCCCCCCAATATAAATACCCCAACCCTCATAAGTCTAAGCACACCTCACAAAATAAACTCTCTTTCTTCTATCTTCTTTCTTTATCTATTGGAATACACCATTCAAGACAAGCTGGGAGAAGTTATGGTGGATACAAATGAAATATTTCATAATGAAATCTTCAGTAAACGTTAATGTGTGGGATCTAATTAACCTTTGAGACTTCTTTCATGAAAGGGCTACTTCAAAGTATTTCTAAAAGTTCAGTTTTCAAGTGGGTTTAATCCAATTACGTGATTGATGTGATGAACTAAGTTGTTTATGGTTTATTTAAGATAAAATCAATACATTAACATTTATTTTATCTTGATTATGATAATTTGTGATGGTTCGGTCTAAATTGTAGAACATGATATGTTACCCTTAACCATAGGTTTGATATTGATATGAATTAGGGTTTTATTGATTAAATTGACTTGAGTATGGTTAAATCACTATTAAATGACGGTGTAACACTAATAATGAACAAATTAATATGAATTTTAGTCTTTCATACAAGTTCTTGAGAATTGATTGAGGTTAGGAGAATTGACCTAGCTATGTAGTCTTAAGCTTTGATTTAGTATTAAATTATTGAGTAGTGATTCTTCTAGCCTTATTGTCATGTTGGTTATTAAATTATGTTGATGTTATGACCTAATTGGGTTGACTTATGGTTTTATTGTAAGAAGTTTATGATGAACTCTAAAGGATACTTGGTAAGTGTTGTAATCCCTATTCCTTACTTCAACTCGTGGTTAATTATGATCAACTCATGATGTTGTGTTAGAGTATTCCTTATTTAGGATTTATAAATGTTATAGTGTTGAATTGATATTTCTTTATTATGGTTTTAAGGTTGACTAAAATGTAATTTTAAAAGGATGGTGATGTATACAATTGTGCCATATTATAAGTGATATGCAATGTGTTAACCTCACTTATATGAATTGTGATAAAAGGACTATACTTATGCAGTTGTTATTAAGATATAATGATGATGATTATACAAAGGCTATACCCTATTACCTACTCTAAGTTATGATTTACAATAACTACTCAAGGATATTTCAATAAAGGGACTTAGCTTAGCACCGAGAGAACTTGACAATTGGAGGTGATAACCTCCCAAAGAGGAAAATTTACCCGATAGTTCTACAAGAGATGTTGACTTCGCAAAGAGGAATACTCATCCAATAGGAGGCCACAATTACCAAGTAATATGAATAGAAAATATAATATCTCTTTTTTCTAGAACTATGATGCCCCCATAGGAAGACTAGCTAGTGGATCCACCTAGAAAACTATGTTTTATGTTCGATTTTACTTTGGCTGGTAGATCACCTTCCATAGGTGTAAGGTTTTACTACACAATATTCCACACATATATCTTGTGGTCTATGTCAGTTAACACAAGTGTTCAGTAAACTTAAATGAAGGAATAAAGTATTAACCAAGATGACTTGAGAGGTTTGACTTAGCCTAGGTAGGGTTTTGGGACTTTACCTATGCCATGCACCAGTTGGCCTTGATGGATGCTTTACGAAATTGATATTATGTATGTATATGATAATGATGTATATGATGGTAATATGTTGATGTTAAAATATAAATGGTATTATATGATGATGTTTATCCTCTTGAACATGTTAATGGGTTTTACTATTAAAGTATGATGTTATGTGTTCTTAAAGTTTATATTATGAGAAGTGGGACATTGGTTATGGTTTCTTGTTGGGCTACTTTATTGAGTGAGGTTATGGGTCTTTACTTGGTCGTTGCACTTGTTGACTTGATAACGATTCATGAATAGTCATCTTGTTCATTATGATATGATTAACTCTTATTCGTGCTTGTGATGTTATTAGCTGATGATAGGGCTATAGAAGATTATGGGTTCAAGTATTTTGATATGCATTTTAATTGTTTGAGTTAGTAAGCATGTTTTGCTGCTTGGTATGACTTGCTTGATTATGCATAAGACTTTTAAAAGGGTAAAATAGCATTTCTTGATCGATTCTTTCCTAGGGAGATGAGGTAACCTAAGGGGATGGAGTTTTTCAACCTTTGCCAAGGAGGTATGAGTTAACATTAATACACTTTGAAATTCATTTAGTTGTTCAAATATTCTCCTTCCATGGATTCCCATCCTAGAGACGAAATTAGCTGCTTTGTGATGGGGTGCCGGATGACTTGCAAGAGGAGTATTATTCTGCAACGCTTCACAACAATATGAATATTTATCATCTTATGGTTCATGCTACGAGAATGGAGGAGACTAGGGATTAAAGTAAGGATAGGGATGCAAAGAGGACAAGATCTTATGATGGTGGTGAAACAAAGAAGGGCTTGAGATCCAAGACAAGCCTAGAGTTAAGAAAAGGTTATCGAATTATCTTCCGTTCAAATTTCCTAAGGATTTTTATGATAATGTGACTTAGATTATAGTTTAAAAGTGAAGGAGTGGGAACTCACCAAATGAGAAGCACACATATTCAAAGTATGGAAAGGGTCATCTTGGTGAATGCTTGGTACGAACGGGAAATTGCTTTGCTTGTGGTAAGAATGGTCACAAGGTAGGAGATTGTCCAAATTTAAAAGGTCAAAGGAAGGGTGCGTATGCTCAAGAAAAAGGTTCTAATACTCTATGCTCTTCTTTCTAGAGGTGAGCAAGACACTTCTCCAGACGGGGTGACCGGTATGTAGTTTCTCATGTTAATGTAGTAGAACTTGATATGCATGCTTTGCCTCTATTGGTTGTAGGACAAGGGTAGTGAGGTTTAACTTTCCAAATGAACCCGTTGTTGAGTGGAAGGGGGAAAATTCTATTCCTAGAGGTCGTATTCACTCTTGTCTAAAAGCATGAAAAATTATCTCAAAGGAGTCTCGATATAACATAGTAGGAGTCCAAGATTTAGACTGCAAAATTCCTCCCATTGAGTGGATACCCGTAGTGAGTTTTCGAAGATGTTTCCTAATGACCTCCCTAGTATTCCTCCCGAAGGGGAAATTGATTTTGGTATCAATATTATATCATAAATGAATCCCATTTCAATTCCTCATCATCGGATGGCTCTGGCCGAATTGAAGGAAGTGAAGGTGCAAATCAAAGAATTTCTAAATAAGGGCTTTATAAGGTCCTCATACTAAAATCCAACTTTCATGATGTATGAGTTGAATGTAATTGAACTTTATACTAAGGACCGATAGGCTAGCAATGAGAGGTGATGCTTTCCTTTGAGAAATGCGGAGGTTCACGTAACTCTTATGAGATGAGACTTTCTGGCATGCCCGAGAGTAACAACCCTAAAATGGATGAGATAAGTTATGCTTAATCTGTCTAGTATGTCTACGATTACACCAGGGTTCACACGGATTGAGAACCCATTTTACAGCCAAGACAACTAACTTGGGGATTTAGTTTAGATTTTAAAGGTTGGATACAACCATGTAGGGCTCCCGACTACGAAGATTTACTCGAATGAGTCTTTACCGGACTTAAAAAGGGTAGTTTTGGAGGGTCTACAGGTAAAATGGTCTTTTTCAAAGATAAGTGTACTATCTTAATTACCCTAAATATAAAAAATTATCATTTAAGTAATAAGGTGAAGGGTTATTTTGGGGAGAGAGGGGCGAAAATGGGCTTTTGAAGTGAAGTCTTGCTCCACCTTGGTTCGAACCTAGGTGGAAACAATGAATTAAATTATTTTTAATTTAAGTTGGTACATTAATCTAATTAATTTATGTTTATTATTTATAAGGTGAGTTAAAATAAAAGTAAATCAGATTTTTAATAATAAAATAAAAACCTTAATTGACTAAGTCCTAATCTAGTCACTCTCACTCACCATTCTCTCTGCCAAATAACTTCAACAACAGTAGGTAAACCAAAGTTCTTCCTACATGAGGAAATCACATTGAAATTTTAAGAAAACAAACAAAATCAATCACGAAGGCAAAGAGAAGTTTGTCTCTCCAGTTAGTGGACTTTGAGGGGATTTGGACGTGATCTTGGGTGAAGTTTTTGGGCAGCAATTGAGGGTTTAACTTCAAAAAGGTATGGGTTCTCTTCTCTCTTAGTTCCTTTCGCAAGAGACCCCTAAAGTTCAGAAAAATCTATTATGAAATCTATGGTTGTTCTCCGTTGCATGTCCCTGTCACAGGCTCCAATTGAATCATAGGTTGGTTATGTTTGTTGGTGGAAAACTAGGGATGAAATGTGTTTTCGTGATGATTATGTGTTTATATGTATGTTAAGAATTATGTGTTTTATGTTGATGTGAATTATATATTTTCCTAAACATTGTGAATTATGTGAATTATGTATTTTAAAAAATTATGTGTACGTGTGTGTGCAATGTGAACCGTATCTCTGTGCCTCTATTAAAACATTCAAAATCTGATGTGCTGGTTGTATTACATGCACAAACGATTGTCTAATTCGTGATGTTCATATGAGTTGAAATGTGGCTGATTTGAGTGATAATCTCTTGGCTAAACGAATCCATGAAAAATGCACCTGAGAACGTATTAAATGATCTACGAAGTATCTAATAAAATTACGTATAAATGTTATAAAAAGTAGGCAGCAAATGTTATTAAAATGTCCAGCATGTTGATAGTTTAATTTCGGCTAATGTATAAGGTTAGGGGAGTTTGAAAATAATGTTTAAAATATGTAAGTTCAGTTACGATTGAACCCAAGACCTCACTATAAGAAAGCTATAAATAAAAAAAATGTGATGCGTGGGAATCGAACCCATTACCTCTAGGCAGTGAAGGACGGTAAAAAAAAAGAAAGAAAAGAAATGTGAGGCCTGGAAATCTAATTCACGATCTCCTAGGAAGATTCAAGGAGAAAATTAAATGAAATTAACGAGGGACTGTATTGGTTTAAAGTGACAACCCCTAGGCCAAAGGAGAGAAATACAAAGTACTGAAAATAAAAAGCAAATAAGGTTATGGGTGTTCGAACCCACATCCTCTTAGTCTTATAAGCGAACATTGAAGCGAGAAATTAAGGGAAAAATAAAATGAAGTCATTTGCGATCGAACATGGGTCCCCAAGCTGTATGGATCAAATAAAGTAAATGAAAAAACTGTAAGTGTTGTCAAAGGGATTTGGAACCGCTTTCCCTTGCCCAAATTCCGTATTGATACATCTGTCATACGAGAATTTAATATTCAAGAATAACCCTGCCTACTTATATCGTAATCAAGATCTTGGCATACATACAAGATACATAAGTCTGGTACCACATAATCGTAAAATGATATGAATCACGTAAACGAACAATGAATGAAGCCTCATGGCTTGTATGTATAGACCCATAATTCTACCATACGTCTAAAAATAAGTGAATCTAAGATGTACCAATGAAATGATGAAACCCTAAAAGGGTTAAGTAAGAGTGTGAATCACACTAAATTGCCAAGTGCATTTGCATATGGTGAAATGAAAAAAGAAATGATAAAATGAATAATGAAATGATGAAATCCTATAAGGGTTAAGTAAGAGTGTGAAACACCCTAAGTGGCCAAGTGCATTGGCATATGATGAAATTAACAATGAAATGATGCAATGAACAAAGAAATGATGAAATGACAAATGACATAATTAAACCCTAGAAGGGTTAAGTAAGAGTGTAAAACACACTAAATGGCCAACTGCATTAGCATATGATGAAATTACCATTCAAGTAAAATGGACAAGAGAAAATGTTCTAATGTTAATGAATGTGGTGACAGCATTATATGAGGCTAATGTAAAATACGAGAGCAATCTCATATCAGCGTAAGTAAATGTTACCAAAACGTACACACCTATGAGACTATAAAGTTAATGAAGAGACCAGTCTCTATGAACACTCTAATGAAAGTATTGAGATTAACACACTTAATACTAATGATGAGATGAGAAATCATCTACTGAGCTATGATGTCCTCATAATATAATCCATCTTCCATGACGTATGAGTTGAATGCAATTGAACTTTATACTAATCACCAATAGACTATCTATGAGTGGTGATGCCTTCTTTTGAGAAGGGTGGAGTTCACGCAACACTCATGATATGAGACTTACCAGCATGCCGGGTATGGGTCTCCTTATCTCTCCTAGTATTTGAACTTATATTAGCAATATAGGGATCTGGTGGGGTTCGATTCCCATGTACGCTAGCATGTTTTGGGTGACTTTGGCTGGTGATTCCACCTCTTTTTCTGTGTGGGGGTGACACTGGATTTCATTATGCTCTCTTGATTTATGTCGGTTAAAGGAAAAGATCACCATGTATGAAAGAGGCCAGCCTCAAATGAAACACAAGGAAAACCATAAGAAAATATTACTCATAAGTTTTACTCTACGGCACGACATAAGAGTAGAAAAGAAGGTAAACACTATAGCCTATAGCCTCTCGCCCATAGATGTGTCGTGACTCATACATATAGTCAAGACTATACTAGAAATGTCTTGATGAGACTTTTTTATTCCTAAGAACACTTTCATAACCTACGATTTGATACAAAGCTTTTCACATCCCGAGACCAAACCTTTGAAAATATGGCACTCTCAGAGTGCAACCGGTATACTTAATCTCTCGGAGGTATTGTACAAACCCTTTCGTATCATTCATCGTATAATAAACATATGAAAAATAGTACGGAATTAAAACTTTTCATAAACATTCTATAAGTCTTTAAAGATTGTTTCATATAAACATATCAAAATACTAAGTCTCCTTTCATCAAATCCTTGATAAAAGAATACTTTGCGACAAGGCCAATACACAATATAAATCTATTACTACTTAGTCTATTATAATACTTCGATAAGAATAAAAGACATCTATGCCTTCGAGTCAAATGATGAAATACTTCAATTTTCTTGAACGATCCTCTAATCCAAGATTAGCTCTCCAAAAGCACCTTTGCATATAAATCAATTTAGAGATAGATAAGCATGAAATCAGTACAACCACATATACTAAGTATGGCATAATGCATAAAAATCATGAAAACAGACATTCACTTTAAATATGCATCTTTTTATTTAAATGTCATAATCTAATCATATTACCAACAATTAACACCTTAGGAACACATTAGTTATCACATAACCATTTTAATGAAACAATAAGAAATACTAAAGTGGACAAGATTAACTTACAGTGAACTCAACTCAACTTCACAGTGAACCCAATTAGCATACAACTCTCTCACTTAAAGCTATTCAAGACTCACTTAAGTAAGACAAAGAGATACCGCCCATACACCATCTCTACGAACACCTAAATGATCCTTTAAACCTCCTACAATGAGATAAATATAGTTACATTATTACAAACACATAAACATGAAATCCTCCTACCAAAGGTGATTCTAAGGTTCACTTGAGTGAGTTATGAAGAGACCTCCCATACAAATCATTCACATTGACATAATAGATCTTTTAGAGTACATAGGATAACTTCATTCTAACTTTATACAATAACATATATATAATATAACATTTCCTCCCAAATGTTATCAAAAGACTTACTTAAGTAATTAAAGAATAGAACGTCCATAGACCCTCTACAAGATTACCAAAATAATCCTTAAAACTTTGTACGTTTCAATCATGTCTACTTATTCAACCAACCATTGCTATCTAGAGTAATTGTTAAGACTTCCCTATCTAAGACATCAAGTTACCATTCATATGCCCCCTTCACACCTTTACTAGACAATCCTTAACAGCTCTAGGTAAGTACTTATTCATTTAACATCCTTTCTAACTTAAGTCAACTTCCTCAAATACAGTATCCGGAAGTACCGCTTGTGGAACCTCAATCTCCACGGGCTTATTAGCTAAATGGCAATTGGTAACAAGAATTGTTGTTCCAATGTAGCGTTTATTTGCCCTTCTGTCCAGTTTTTTCCGATCAAGTGCAAGTATTAGTTCACATAAGAGACATTCAGCATAGAAAAACATTCAAGTAATGGTTTTGGAGAACACCTAGGGACTCACTCACTAACATCTTCAAATCCTATTGTGCAATGTCTAGATAGTGTCCCGTACCACCGCTTAACTTCATAGAACTTCTCGAACACTAGTGGGTATACCATATGATGAGAATAGGCAATAACCAAAATAGACAATGGTATCAAGGTATGGAATCCTTAGTTGTAACCTACTCCGATTGAGGGTTTCTACTTTCCCATGGTAGAACGTGGACACATCCCATGTAGGCACATAGTTAAGGAATTTGAAAAAATCATTGTACTCTAGCGTCATGTTTATCTAGAGATACTCACCCGACCATACTCACTCGGTGCTAGCCTTTGTTATAATAGAGTATTTTGATATAGGAGTACATGAAGAGGTTCCATATAAAGTTCCCAACTCAATCATATTACACCTTGCCAAAGAGATCCCCTAGGGTTGCCTTACAATGGTTAAGAGGATAGCTTAATGATTTTCCTAAGGATAATTTCATGTCGTTCCAGACAACAAACCCTAAGTCCATCATTCACACAAGAACGATATAATTACGAATTTTGACTTCAAGGATATCATAACCTTACAACTAGGTTGAAGGTTCCACATAAAGTACCTTATTATCAATGTTCAAGGTCACATGTCATTCACATATACAAGACTAAGAAGCCTTAGCATACTAAGTCAAGAACTCATTTTCACATTATACATGTATCAAATATGTGAAAGAAGTCTACCTAAAAAAGAAACACACATACTTCAAATAGGACAGAAGTCGACCAAATCAACAAACACACATACTTCATATATACATATCATTGTAAAAACACATATGCATAACCAACATAAATATATAGGTCACCCTATTAACTACTACAACATTATCAATATAATGATCATAAGGCTCACATAACAAATTAGGAAGAATCATACATCAACTCTATGAATACACACATAAGCACAGAGGCATAGTCTAACATGATCACCTAATGTTAATAAAAGAGACACATACTTTCACATTACTCACACGTAGATAGATATGATCACACTTCACATAAATAATCATAATACATCATGTATTGCCAACAAGAACATGATCATCATAATTGATAAAGTAAAGCCGACGAGGCCACCACTCATTCCAAGTAAAGCACATAGTACGGCCACCATAAGTGGATCATACCAATCACAACATAATACAAGACCTACATTACATAAAATAAAGAGAATTAGGGTAGCATACCACCAATCCATTCTCACAACTTCAATCATAGCTTTATCATCCAATACCATACAAAAAGTAACTTAAACATGACTATGTTAATTAATTCAATAGAAAGATCATAATACTCAATGAATCTAAATAAATTAAATATATATTTATGAATCTCAGACAACATTTACATAAATCCTATACAATACTTACATTATTTAATATCCCAATGAAAACTACACTAGGGTTCATGAATTAAATGGTTTAGTAAAGTTTTTAGGTTAAACTCATCAAATTTACATCAATTTGGTCATAAATCAATGATTAAAAACATTATATGGAACAACCCATGGATAGATCACAAAATAAGAAAATTCATCTTTGTGATCATTTTTGAAAAATAAGTTAAATTGACTCTTTGAATGTAAGAGAATCCAAGCATGAAAATTCATAAGTTAATTCTGATTAAAGTACCACTAAATTTATGGAGAAAAACATTTAAAAGATCTTTTCTTCCTTGGAGCTTCAAAGCTTCATCAATTGAGGTTTTTGGAGAGAAATAATGGAGAGGTTTCGTTTTAGACTTGAGGATTTTGATTTTAAACGGGAATTGCGGATTAAAAAGTTCTAATAACTAAAAAAACTTATACCTAAAATATCCAAAAGACCCCTGAACTTGTACGACCTTTTAACCAACCAAAACTTAACTTAAATTTTTGAAATTATCAGTGGGAAATAAGTCCCTGAGGAGTAGCTCATCCTACATGATTTTTGGAATTAAAATTTTGGGATAGTGTTCGGGTTGTGTCTAAAGGAAGAATTTGGCCTTGTGTGGAACATGTTCGCGACACGGACAGGTTCCTTTAATGTAAAAATTATGTTGCCTTTGGCAGATTCATTTGTCCATGTTTTGGTCCTCCTCAAAGACCCTTTGGCTGGTCCTCAGGGCGTAGTTCTCAGACTTTCCGACCATTATCATGTCAGGCAATGCGTAGGAACCATATATACTCCATATATATGCGTAGGAACAATATTTCCCAAAGTTCTTCTTCCCATAAGTAATACAAGTAGGATTAATACCTTGACAACGACTACCACTCCCACTCTTCACCTTAGAAGCACTAGATCCATCATGATTTGGAGCCCTCTTCTTGAACCTAGGTTTGTTTAGTTCCTTGGATCCCCTACTCTTCAAATTCTTTGAAATAAAACAAAGTTTAGACTCTTCAATGCATTAGGCGTAGAAAATTTGATGTTATTATAGAGCATGGTCGTACCACATTCTTCTTTCACAAGGTCGGCAACACCAGTCACAAACCTACTCATCTCATCTCTAGGGTTAGAAACCAAGGATGGAGAATACCTAGACAATAAGGTAAACTTAAAGAATAATATTTAACACTCATGTTACCTTTTCTGAGTTTAATCAACTCCTCAACCGTCACCTCCCTACACTCACGAGGAAATTACTTTTCTAAGACAGCTTCCTTAAACTCTTTCCACTCTATGGGATCTAACTCATCAAGCCTATTATTCTTCCATCGTGATTACCACACTTGAGAAACCTCCCTTTATTGGTGTGAAGGAATCTCCTCCTTCGCCATACAAGTCACTCCCATGCAACTCAATACCTTCTACACACCATCAATAAACTCTTTGGGATCCTCTCCTACAATAGAACAAAAGAAGATAGGAGGATTCATCCTCACAAAGTGCCTTAGTTTAGATGTCCTTAAATTCTCTATAACATTCACCCTAGGCTCAGTACCCCTATTCAAATATGTTTTCATGGCTCGAGTTAGGGAAAAGAGAGCCTCTCTAATCTCTCCATTATTCAAGTTAGGGGGAATCACCGGAACTTCATCCCCTTGATCCACAATAGGTACTTTCTCACCTTGAGGAGATTGAATGCGTTGTGGTGCTTTTCAACTTTTGAGAACTTGTTCAACATGCTCAATTTGGTGAGGAACTACCTCATTAAATCTTTCCTATTCAACTATTCATCGGCCATTCTTCTAGAAGTCATCTCTTATAAACAAAAGAGAAGAGGTAAGGAATAGACACTTATAACCTCAATGCTATGGAAAAACACTACAATAATGAAGAATGTGGAACTCCAAAATCACATTGATGAACAAAACACTACTATACAAGGATTTAATGAGAATTTTGGATTCCTAAAGTGTGACGACACGCAAGTACACCCTATAAGTTAGAAAAACCCTTGGGTCGGAACACGGCGTACTCGACCTCTCTATTGTCTTGTACAAGCAACTTCACTTCATTACATATTATCATGCATAAATGGAGGGAATTTAAAAACTTTCTTTAAGCATAAAAAAAAGGTATTACATAAAAAAAAAGAATCTATAATAGCAATGTCTAAAAACCCATCTAACTTTGACATAAATGAAACATCTTGAGACACAGCCTGCATAAAGTCTAAAATATTAAGAAAACATAAAATAACATAAAGGTTCATCGTCGAACCTATGAGGACTCGACACTTCTTCTCTTCTCGGTAACCTTGAAACTCTACACTTAAAGCAACTCTATGTCTAAATACCTTACATGGACAACATGAGGCAATATGCGTTAGTACGATATGTGCTAAGTATGGAAACTACGTAGCGACAAAATATATCTCAAAGCCTTAGTAAACAACAGTTATAATCATAAGAGATAAAGATATAAGCATATTAAAGTATCATAAAACATATAAGAGTTCATACTTACTCCTTTTTCTCCTTCTAACTCAAATAAACTATATCACAAGGCAGTTACAAGTACACTTGTGCAAGGCTAAGGTGGCATCCCATGCTACTACCTAAGATAAGTACCTCCCTTTGGTCATTATTGATCATAGTTCACTTTCATAATTAATACCTAAGTTCAATCATACCATCAGATTACTATAGCACTAGGCCATCTCAAAACACACTTGTGCAATGCATGTGAAGCATCCCATAATACTTCACACACTATGTATATCCTGAAATCACCCTAACTTGTTAATATCATCGTAGCTGTGATCTAATAGACCTACTTCATATTTTGAAGGGACTATACAAGATAAACATACATCATTTAGGAGTCATGTCCTAGGTAGCTTTAAGTCATAGTTGTGCAATGTATATATGGAATCCCATACTACCGTCCATATTTAGTACTTATCTAGACTAACATAATCAAAGCTAACATATATTGTAGCCTTGTGTATTAAGCTCAAAAAACTACCATAATAGACCTAATACCACTAAAAAAATCTCTTCATACTAATCAAAATAACAAAGGAATGATACAATCATCCTAACAACCATGCAACCAATAATGTAGATGCAAGATAACCATAGGAGAGAATAAATCTTCAATCCTAAGCTACCATGAGAATCTAATCTCAAGCTATTACATTAATTACACCTTACATGCAAAAAAATTACTATTAGGAGATTATAGGCCTTTCTCCTAAAGCTAGTGTGAAATGGTTTTTGCCAAACAAAGTCAATCTACCATTAAGTTCAACACCTCAAGATACCATGAGTAATATAACCCAAGCTTACATGATATTCAATATCTTAAGCTACCATGGGTATTTCAACTCAAGCCTCCATAAGATTCACTATCCCAAGATACCCTTGAGATATACTATCTCAAGCTACCATGAGTACTTCAACTCAATTTACCAAGCCATAGGTGTTTATCTCACCAAGTATACTAAACAAGAATTGATCACACAACCCACCTTGAATATAACCTTAGACTACCAGACTCGTGTTAGGTTCTTAAATCAACCTAGGGTTCCTCTATATGAGAACTTGCCTCTCCTAATCATATTCATGTATAGGTGTAGAAGAGAAAAGAAACATCATCAAAATCATCTTCATCAAGACTTTACCCCCAAAGACCTAACTACAATGGCCATAAGACATAAATAATTACTATATTTATTCCTTCGGGATTCAGACTCAATTGCATGTTAATGTATTAAATTAGATAATTATAGGGTAATTATAGTCATACATAATCACATAGGTTCAATTCCAATTTCCTAGGTAAAGATCATACCTAATCAAGTAAACCTATTTAAAATCACATCGAGGTGATTCAATCATGATCCAATAGAATAAAATACAACTGCATTAAGAAGATTAACATAAAACCTTCATCTAGCCTCTGATGGACTAAAATCACTATGATCACCTTCAACTTCAATACTCATAATTCACCATGAAAACTCCATGAATACAGTATATCAATATCACAGGAACATAAGTGAATGTTACCCACTCTATTGAGATCAGAATCACAACTTACCCACAATGCAATCACAACCCTCACTTGTTTGGGGTTCTTTGGACTCTTGATTGTGGGGAAACTAGGGAGACTCCATTGATAGAAGAATGAATGTATGAATAAGCTTCACATACCTTATATTAGAGCCATAAACTTAGCTTCAAACCTTAGTGAATTTGTTCTAAAGCTGCTGCAATTTTTTGTTTTCTTTAATGGTTTTTTTGGTAGAATTTTTGGAGCGAAAAGTTTTATTTGGGAGTCTAGAATCTTATTGGCTATTGTGCTTCTTATATACTCCTCAAAAACCTAGACTAACGGCCAATAATTAATTCCTAAAGTTCCAAAAAAATCCCTGCAATAATTAGACATTTTAACCAACTTAAATTTGACTTAAGAATAACGTGACACAATCTGGGAACTTACTGCGCGTCGCGGAGGCATTTTTTATTCTTGGTTCAGGAAACTAGTTTTCGATAGAATGGTTCATGATGTCCCCCCGTTGCAGGTCAAAAATATCCCATTACGTGATGGCTCAACGTCGCGCAGCCACTCCGAGATCTAGGCTGCCCGGCAGCTTCACTGTCCTAAGTTTGAGTCCTCCATGTGGACCCTTGGTCTTTGGAGAGTCGTTGTCGGAATTTTCCACCATTTACATCTCATTTTATGTTTGAGAACACTCTATTCTCAATTTCTCCCTCAAAACATCCGTCAAAATTCAACTACAAACACTACATTACACTAGTTCGACTTTGACTATCTTCCAGACGTTTGACCTCAAAAAACATCAAAACATTATATACTGACTCTTGACACAATATTTAGTCATTTTCGAACATTATAAGATCATGACACTCATGTTAGGCTCTGGCTATACCTAAATCACATTTGAGGTGTTTCAATATCACTACTTGGGAAACATTCTCCTCGAATGACACCTTCTTAAACACTTGTTTAAAGGACCTATTTGAGACTAGCAGCACATCGTATATGCATTATTCCTAAATGCACATACCCAAATCAAGGAAACGATTCAATTCAAAGCTAAACATAACGACATAAAATTATATATAGAGACCTTTTGATAAGGAGTCTTTATCCCCTGCTTGGGAATAAGCTACACATGTCTTTCTAATAATGAATTCATCATAATTAAGAGCTGCAAAAATCAGGGAAGCAAATCATAATAACAGAAATTCGGGACATTTTCATTCATCACTAAGAGACACATAACGAAGAATGAAAGAAGGAGATCATTCTTGATCACCATTGGATTGGAGAGCATAAAACCCTATTACTTTTTCGAGGACCATATTCCACCTGATTAGTAGCATTTTTCTTGCCTTCTCTCACGTTAGCCTTTGCCTTTGGGAAATCCATCATCATGTGGCCACTCTCAACACACACATAGCAACCATCCCTACAAGCCAAACACCTACCCTCATGTTCCTTACCACGCCTAGGTTATGTAGATCAGGAATACTCATTCTTCCCTTGAGGTCTAGGGTTAGTCACCCTCTCGTCCTCTTTCTTAGAATTTTTAGAATAACCTTGTCGGGAAATTTTTTTCAATTGGTAAGACGACCATGTCCATTGGATGTATTTTTGTCCATCCTACTTCTCTTTTTCTCCTTCTTAATTTTTTACTCTCAAATTTATTGATCCAACACCATGAGTGGGGATATACCCATGTCATCTACAAGAATTTTCCTACAACACTCTTCTTCTATTAGTTAGGACACCCCTGAACCTATTCATCAAGTCTATAGGGTTTTCTACAAAGATTGGAGCATACTTAGACAAAAGAGTGAACTTCAAAGCATACTCTGTTACACTCATACCACCTTGTTTGAGGTTTATGAATTCCTCAAACTTAGCCTCCCTCAATTTACTAAGGAAGAACCTATCAAGAATAGCCGACATAAAAGTATCCCACTCAATGGAACCCGCTCCTATTCGTATGATTTCTTTCGATTTCTCATGCAAAAGTTGGGAAACATCTTTCAATTGATATGGATCCAACTCAGCCTTTTCAATGGAAGACACTGCCATTATTTCAAGAACCTTTACACCTCATCAATAAACCCATACGGATCTTCTTTAACTTTGCAGCCATAGAATTTCGGTGGATTCATTCTCAAGAAGTCCCTTACACTTGTAGAACTCGTTCCTCTTTTAGTATTTGTTGGAGACACCTCTCCTCTATTAGCTTGTGTAATAAGGCTTGAGCAAACAAAGTGATAGAAGCGCTAAATTCCTCCAACATAGCATTTTCTATTTGAGGGTCATTAGGAACCCGAGGAAGAACTTGCTCTTGCACTTGGGAAGGAATCTATTGATCACCACTCCCATATCCCTACCTTCTAGAATTATCCATAGTGTTAGCCGAAACCTATATAGTAAAACATTAGCAAAGGGTGTACTAAAGTTAAACTCTATGGCATGTCTTGAGGAAGGAAGAAGTGAATTTTTCCTAAGCATCCTATAGTGTCATACTCATACATGTGTCGCGACACATACAAATAAATAATTCTACTAGAAGTGATTTTGATACATCCTAAGTCCATTTTCATAACATTATGCTCTATTACAAAGTTTGTCACAACCAGCAAGTACACCCTAGATGTTACAGCAACCATTGTGTCAGAACACGGCATACTCGACCTCTCAGAGGTCTTGTAGCCACTTGACTTCACTACATAATATTATTTATAAATGGAGGGAATCGAAAAACTTTCTTTAAGAATTAACCAAAAGGTATTTCATAAAAACAGAAGCATCTCTAATAACATTGTCTCAATAACCATCTAACATTTATACGAATGAAACATCTTGGGATGCAGCCCGCATAAAGTCAAAATATTAAGAAAACATAAAGAAACAAAAAGGTTTGCCCTCGAATCTATGAAGACTCACAACTTCTTACCTTCTCTGAAACCTTCAAACTCTACCCTTCAAGCAATTCTATCTTCTAATGATCCTACAATGACAACATATAGGCAATATGCATTAGCACGATATGCACTAATTATGGAAACTACATGCCAGCATAAGATATCTCAAAGGTTTAGTCAACAATAGACATAATTATAAGAGATAAAGAAATAATCATGTTAGCATCATAAAACATATAAGTGTTCATAGTTAACCCCTGTTTTCCTTCTTACTCAAAAGAACTATATCTCCATCTACCTCCAAGAAAAGTTGTGCAAGGCTAAAGTAGCATCCTATACTACTACGAAAGCTAAGTACCTCTCTTTGATAATACTTGATCATAGATCACTTTTATAATTAAGACCTAAGTTCAATCATAGAATATGAGAACCATGCCCCTAATCAATCTCAAAACACACTTGTGCAATGAATGTTAAACGTCCCATAATAGTTCACACATTAGGCATATCTTGAAATCAACCTAACTTGTTCATATCATCACAAGAGTCATTTAATAGATATAGTTTATTTTTTCAAGGAACTATCAAAGCTAAAGATACATCATGTAGAGGTCATGTCATAGGTAGCTTCAAGTCATACTTGTGTAATGTATAGACGGAATCCCATACTATCGTTCACACTTAGTACTTATCTAGAATAACCTAATCCAAGCTAACTTATCTTGTAGACTAATCTATTATGCTCCACATACTACGATAATAGACCTAATACCATGGAAAACATCTCATCATAATATTAAATATAATAAAAGAAGGATACAACCATCCTAACTTCCATGAAACTAATAATGTACGTGCAAGCTAAACACAGAGAGCGTGAATCTTCAACCCCGAGCTAACATGACAAACTAATATCATGTTATTCCATGAATTACACCTTACAGGCAAATCAAGCTACCATTAGGAGAGTATAGGGCTTTTTCCTAAAGCTACCATGAAATGATTTCGGCCAAACCAAGTCAAGCTACCACGAAGTTCAAAAAGCTAACATGGTAACATAATTCAAGCTTCCATGAGATTCAATATCTCAATATAAAATGAGTATTTCAAATTAACCCTCCTTGAGATTCACCATCTTAAGATACCCTTGAGATCTATTATATGAAGCTTACATGAGCACTTTAACTCAAGCTATAATTTCCTTGGTGTCTATCTCACAAAGTCGACTACACAAGATGTGATCATACAACCCACCTTCAAGCTAACCTTAGTCTACTCGACTCATGTTAGGTTCTTATATAAACCTAGGGTTGCTCTATGTGATAAGTTTCTTCTAATCATATTCATGTATAGGTGTATAAGAGAAAAGAAACATCATCACAATCATCTTCATCAAGACTTTACCCCAAAGTTATAACTTTAATGGTCATACGACATATAAACAAATATGATATTTAGTACTTCATGATTCATACTCATTGACATCATAATCTATTCAATTAGATTATTATGGGGTAATTCTAGTCACACATAATCACATAGGTTCAATTCAAACTTCCTAGGTCAGGATCATCCTTAATCAATTAGACCTACTTCAATTCACATCTAGTTGACTCAATCATGATACAATAGCAGAAAATACATTTTCATTAAGAAGACTAAGGTAAAACATTCATCTCGCATCTAATGGCCTGAAATTACCATGATCACCTTCAAGTTATGTTATCATAATTCAGCAAGAAAACTCCATGAATATAGTACATAAGCATCACATAACATAAGTGAATGTTACCCACTCTATTGGAATCACAATGACAACTTACCTACCATGCCATCCCAACTCTCACTTGTTTGGAGTTCTTTGGATTCTCAATTGTAGGGAAACTAGGGAGACTCCATGGATGGAATAATACATGGATAAATATTTTTCACATCCCTGATATTCGATCCTTGATACTATCTTGAAACCTTGGTGAATTCGTCTTAGATCTGCTACAATTTTTTCTTCTTCTTCAATGGTGGTTTTGGGAGAATTTAAGGAAAGGAATGTTTTGATTTTATAGTCTAGAGGCTTATTGTATATTATGATACTTTTATACTCCTCAAATACCTACAATAACCTAAAATAATTAATACCTAAAATGCCGAAAATACCCCTGCAATTATTGGAAATTTTAACGAACTAAATTTGTCTTAATAACGATGCGACCAAATCAGGACACTTACTGCATGCGCGAAGGAATTATTGATTCTTGGTTAACAAAACTAGCTTATGACAGAATGGTTTGCGTTTTCCGCGCGTCGCATGGAAAAAATTCCCTATACGTGATGTCTCTGCATTGCGCAGGCACTGCAAAATCTAGGTTGTTTGGCAGCTTCACTGGCCTATTTTTCGTCCTCCTCGGGGACCGTTAGGCTGGTCCCCTGGAGTTGTTCTTAGAGGCTTCAACCCTTTACATGTTAGGTTATGTATAGAAATAATCTATACTCAATTTCACCTAGCTACACCTAAATCAAATTTGAGGTGTTACATAAATACTACTTCATAACCTTATTCTTTGATACCAAATTATTAACGACCCAAGGGAATACCCTCGGAGAAAAGGCATCCCCCAAGTCGCTACAATGCTTACGAAACGTCATGGAGGTCACATAAATTCCCTTAGTCATCATTCATTAAATAAACATAAATGAAAAGTAGTTCATCATTAAAACATTTCCCAACAACATCTTAAAATCTCTTTTATAAAAACATAGGAAATGCTAAGTGTCGTTTATCCATATTAGACAAACGAATATCTTGTTTCACAGTCCATACATCAATGAAATAGATAATATCTAAGTAAATTAAAATTTCTTTGATTAGAAAATCTAAATAGAGTTGTGTGCTCAAATCAATTAAGGACATACCACAACTTGCTTGAAAGAATGATAATATCCAAGCTTCCCTTCAAAGGGATCCTCTTTGTTTTCACCTACATCTATACACATAAGACAATATATGGAAATAGTACATAATAATGCATTAAGTATGTTCATATGAAATAAAATTATGCTAGAATGACATTTGTACAAAACATGCCCTTTTATGCTCTTTTAAGGAAAACTTCATAACATAAGTATAGAACCACATTTAACACCAACTTCACATACAAGACTGCAATTGTTAAAATTATTCTCTGTTTAGCATTCATCTCACCACCTATGGTTACTCTAAGATTCACTTAAGTAAAACATGAAGAGACCGCCCATACACGCTCTTCAAGCCTTACTTAGGCAACCCTCAAAGCTACCCTAGATAGGATACTTTTATTAAATCTATGTTAACATAATTCATAACCATTAGTCAAGTCAATAAATATCCATTTAAGAATTAACAGGATTTCACATTATGTTCTTGGAGAAGACCTATGCAACCTAAACCCTAACACCTTCAAAGCCTACTCGTGCCATGCCTATATAACGTCCAATTCCACAACGTAAAAATTGTAGAACTTATCCTATACAAGAATGCATTCAACATGTTGATAATAGGCAATAACAAACATTAACCGTACTAGCTAGGCAGGGAATCCAAAATCTTCCCTACTATTGTAGAAGTTGTTGTACTTTCCAAGGGTAGAACTAGGACACTTCCCATGTTGTCTTATGGTTGAGGAAATATGAAAGGTTTTTTGTACACTAGTGTCAACATAAGTAGAGTCACTCCCCAAGAATTCTCACTTGGTGCTAACCTTTGTTCTTATAGAATAGTTCAATCACATGGGCATATGAAAAGGTACCATATTTTCTCACAACCAAATCATAATACACATATCCAAGGAGGGGTCCACTAGGGCTGCCACTCAATGGTTAATTATGATAATGAATTCCATAGAGATGGTTTCATGCCGTTCCAACCGTCCTACCCATAAGTCCATAATTCATATAAGAAGGATACAATTACGGATTTCAACTTCAAGGATATCATAACCTTCTTTCTATTTTAAATGTTCCAAGTAAATGACCCACTTAACCATGTTCAAGGTCATATTTCAATCAAACATATACTCATACATGACAAAGGTTCTTTAGTTTAAAAAGTCAAGAGTTTATATTCACATTCGTCATGTATCAAGTAAAGGGACATAGGTATACAAAAAAAAGACACATATATCTTCAACTTTTCACATATAGAATACTACCTCCGTTTCAAAAAGATTGGCCGAGTTTGACTTTGAACGGAGTTTAAGAAAAGAATGAAGACTTTTTAATATTGTGGTTGTAATTTAAATTTATGTCAAATGTACCAAAATACCATGTTATCTTGTGGTCTTACACATGTCATGTGGAAAGTTAAAGTTGAAGTGTTGCCAAAAAAGGAAACGAGTCATTCTTTTTGAAACAGACTAAAATGGAAATTCGGTCATTCTTTTTTAAACAGTGAGAGTAACATTCAAGAAACACATAAGGATAACCAAGTCATCTACAAGTCATCTTATACACTCCTATAGAATCATAAATATATTCCATCATAGGACTCATATACTCAATTAGGAAGCATCATAATTCGACATTGATTATACACACATAAGGACCTCATCATAGTCTATCTTGATCACCTATAAGCAATTAAGAGAACACATGCTTTCACTTTGCACATATACATAATAATAATCATACTTCACGTTGATCAACATCACAAGTCACAACAATATAATATCACAATTCATAAGGTAATGCCGAAGGCAACGTTCATAAAAATAATAACACATAAGCACTGCGACCATATGTGGACCATACCAATGAACACAATTCAAGACCTATACTACATAATATATAGAATATTACGTCAACATACCATCATTCTATAATATACACCCTAAGTCCTTAGCCATTCCAAATAATTATATTCACAAATGATCTTACCACTAGCCATATACACCAATTTAGACCAAATATCAAATCATTAAATTCATCCAACAAGATCCAATAATGAAAATCATCAAATTAGGGGAGCCTATATACAATTTTCCTTAAACCATACATATTTTAACAGCCCAATATAATCTAAATAGGAATTAAATAAGATCAAGCCATGAATAAATCACCTATATTATTTCCAAAATTAGGATTTCGTGTATTGCATTGGTTCATAGGAATTTTGATCTAAAATTATTCAAGTAACACTAATTCAATCAAAAATCATTGATTCAAATCATTTTATGCAAGAACTCATGGCTAGAATTCAATTTACAAGATTTCATGTTATGAGAAGTCTAAGAAAAGCCTTTCAAGTTTGGATTCTTGAAGAAAGAGAGTTCAAGGATAAAATACCATACCTTAATTTAAGAAAAGCCCATGTCATTTGGAGAAGAAATCACTTGAAAGTTTTCTACCTTGAGCATGAGATTGGCTTCCAGTGGAGGTATGAGAGAATTTAGAACAAAAAAGGGTTTAGGATTTTTTATTTCTTCTCGGGTATTGGGTTATTTACATGGGAAATGGGTGAAATATGAATTAAAAACCGTTTCTCATTGACTCCCATTATGCCAAAATACCCTCAATTTAATTATATATTTTAAGACAAGTCTAACTAAAATTTATCTTTTGAATTATCGTCGGGAAACAAGTCTTTGACGTGGAGCTTCTACCATAATATTTTTGAAATTAAATTTCAAGACAGTGGAGTCAACATTTTCCCCACGACGCGTACTTTAATTTTTTCTTTGATGAACCAAGTCCACAACGCGAACTAGTTCCCTCTATGCACAATTATTGTTGCCTTGGGTAGCTTCCTAGAACAAAGTTAGTTCCTCCTCAAGAACCACTATGGCTGTCCATGGGTAGTCGTTCCCAGACTATTCCACCCAAAACACACTTGTATTGATGTTAGGAGACTCTCCTATCAATTATAACTCAAAAGAACAAATCAAACATTAAAAGAGACACTAGAACACAAAAAGCACGTCTCAAGAATAACTTCCGAAAGTCTTAGATATTTTGGACGGTTCACTTCCAAACTCTTCCAAATTAAGCACACTGACTCCTAACACTATAATTAGGAATTTTAAGACCTTATAAAATCATTACACACATATTAATCTCTTGTTTCACCTAGGACATTTTAAGTACGTTGCGTTCTCCCCCATATGGACAACATTCGTCCTCGAGTGACACTTGCTACACATTAAACACTCTTAAGAGATTAAACACAAGACTAGAAGCTCATAATCATACAACACAATATAAAATACATGTAGATTGGAGGAATATCAACTCCAAATCACAAGAGACTCAGAACACAACAAGAAAGTAGGCAGAGTCTCTACAACGCATTATCAAATAAGACTATCTTTTCACATCATATAAGAGGAACTTCCTTCTCAACACATTATCATGCTATTGTACATCAATTATATATACATCATAACCATTTCTCAAAAAACACAATTTAGGCAAATTTTTAAATACTTAACAAGAAGGAATGCTCACTAGATCAATAATGCAACATTTAAGCATTTTATAATAAAGGAATGACAATATAAAATACAAGATCATATAAACTAAGTTTAACATATAAACATAACTTCATGAAAATTCAATATGAAAAGAGATCAATGAAATTTATTTTCAAGAAAACTCCTAAACAAAATGCAACTTGCTATTATCACTATCTAACACATGCTTGAATAGAATAGAAGAGAAGATACAATGGTCAACAGACCAACTACTCAACATTCTCCACCACTTAGAATGTATCCATAACAACTAAAGGTAGAAAATTATAAATTATCGACATCATCTCGCAAATTTGCCTAAGCTCTGAGAACATAAAAGTCATTCTTACTTGGAACTTCACCAATCTTAGCATTTGGAGGAACTTACTTCGCCTATCTTCCTTTTGTCGCAATAGTAGGACAATCCCTCACCTTATGACCATCCTTGACATAACGAAATCAACAACCGGTACCGGCTGAGATTTCGCAAAGTGAGTCTTCCCATAAGTAAAACAAGTAGACCTAAGACCTTGACAAAAACTACCACTCTCAAAATTTACCTTAGGAGCAGTATATTAATCTTGAATTGGAGCCCTCTTCTTGAACCGAGGTTTGTTAAGCTTCTTGGATCCACTACTCTTCAAATTTCTTGAGATACTACTATGTTTTGATTTTTCACTAGATTATGAATACACCAAAATCTTGTACAAGTTTATTTCATTATGAATCATGGTCGTACGACACTATTATTTCACATGGTTCGCAACTCCGGTCACAAACCTACCCATCTCATTCCTAGGGTTAGACACCAAGGATGGAGCATACTGATACACTCAAATTAAACCTCCCTAAAGAGGTATAACATGTCATAATAATGTAGGGAGATCAACTAGTATGTTGGGGTCGATCCCACGAGGAAAATTATTTAGACTTAACTTTAATATAGGATTATATCAATTTTGCCAAGGTTTTTCCGAAAACATTTTATTAAAGGAGAAGGTTTTGTCAAACATGTTTCTTTAACACATCAAAGTTATGTAGTAATCAAAAGTAACAATTTGAGTTTTTATGAAGTTGTGAGACTAACTGGGGTATATGTGTTCCACATAAGTTCATAATGTTGTACTCCTAGATATATGCAATTCTTCCCTAGAGTTTTTCATGTAATATGGTATGTTATGTATCTGTAAATCGTTGATTCAACGTCTCGAGAGTTTCACCTTGTACCGTTGTCTGGCTACCTGTGTATAATACATAAACCCTTACCTTTACTTCATATTAAACATCATAATCTATGTATGACATAGTTATTACTGCGCACAAATCGACACTAGCCTATTAGATAGTATCCCACTACATCTATGTCGACCATTCTTTTCCTGGTACTACCTCATTTTTCGGAAAGTAAAAACAAGGCTAGTCATAATGTGTGCACTCATGAAAAAGACTTCTAAATGAAAGAATTATCAATACATGCAAGAAAATATTTTAGAATTGCTTATTTGATATGGAATCCCAATACTTCCCTTATCGGAGATGGGTCCCCTCACTTGCCAAGAGTGAGGTCTTACTTTTTAGCTTTTACATGGTTTTCCCAATAGATACAAGTATGCGGGCGAATAGTTAAGGGATAAGGAGATTGCTACTATGTAAGTAATTCTCTACTAACGAGGAGTACTCATCTCAAAAGGTACATTGGAATACAACTTCTCAACTAAGTGTAACCACCCCTTTTTCATATCCTCTCAGTGCTAGGAATAACTCCCCATGGATTCTAAACTTTACTAACAATAGCTTAAGGATAACTAGTGAACAACACATCTCAAATTACGAAGGGCATTCATCCTCCAACCTATCTTACAATGCTCTTAGAATGTAGTGAGGTCAATACTAAACAATTCATCTCAACTCACGAAGAGTATTCACCCCAAAACTCCCCTTTTGACTTAACATAGTTTCATTCATTCATTCAAGTGTGAGAGTGTGTGTGTACATGTGATCACACCTTGTACATAAACATCATTTAATTTACATTTCGTTGTATACATGCTTAGACCTTATTTCATCACATCACACACTTAAACGTGTTTCAGATAA
>CM064963.1:54817718-54892739 GCA_032847665.1 Solanum chilense | reverse complement strand
ATCTCAGGGTGAGCTATGCTTCTAGCTTGGACTGGATCTTCTTCTTCTCATCTTGATGCCTTGAAGTTCCGGCATGGACTAGCTTTCATTTGTTTAACTTCTTAAAATACTCTTAGTTTAGTAATTTGAGGATAGATGTTCTTGTGATGATGACTTCCGGATTTTGGGGATATGTATCGTATTTATTTTTCATATTGAGTTAAGTCTTCCGCGTTGTATTTGGTTTAATTTATTTGGGTTTAGATTGGTTGGTTCGCTCACACAGGAGGGTAGTGTGGGTGCCAGTCGCGTCCCTGATTTGGGTCGTGACACTAAAACAAATAAAAGCTAGTCCCTGCCGGAAGTTCAAGGCATCAATACTTGAAGAAGAAGATCCAGTCCAAGCTAGACGCATTAGCTCACCCTGAATTTCCGATGAAGTGAAGACTTGCTAGATTACTGTTGAGTTGAAGAAGACGGTCCGTTTGCTGCACTCCACAATTAACAAAGAAGAAAACATAGAAGTAGGGGTCAGTACAAACCACAAGTACTGAGTAGATATCATCGGCCAACTCAAAATAGAAGATAATATATATCAATAATATCATAAATCAACTATAAACTCAACATGTAGCAATAACAAGTACTATAATCATCAATAAGTACTATCAAGTTCATCCATGAGGACTCAAGCCTCATTACCATACTCATTTGGGAATTAAGTTCATTATGTTTGAGTATATTTATCGTCTTTCAAGATTCATTATCTTTCTTCCTCTTGTGTCGGTACGTGACACTCCGATCCCCTACCACTATGTGTCGGTACGTGACACTCCGATCCCCTAATTTCTATGTGTCGGTTCGTGACACCCGATCCCCTATATGTGTCGGTATGTGACACTCCGATCCCCTATGTGTGTCGGAACGTGACACTCCGATCCCCTAATTCTATGTGTTGGTTCGTGACACCCGTCCCACTAATACTATGTGTCGGAACGTGACACTCCGATCCACTAATTCTATGTGTCGAAATGTGACACTCCGATCCACTAATTTCATTCTATCCGTTCATCAAGCCTTCTCTATACCAAGGCATCATCAATCCCATTACTTTAATTCATCAAGCCTTCTTTTATACCAAGGCATCATCAATCCCATTACTTTAATTCATCAAGCCTTCTTTTATACCGAGGCATCATCATTAATGAAGTATATTAAAGTTTCTTTCAAGATTTGGGATTCAATAGTTTTCATCATGCTTGCTTTATCAAAATCACACAATCATATTCATGCAAGCATACAATTAAGCATATAGCAGGGTTTACAATACAATCAATACATATCATTCACTATCAAGAGTTCACTACGAATATCGTAAAAACCATAACCTACCTCCACCGAAGAATTGGAATCAACAAGCAATTTGCCAAGCTTTGATATTCCTCCCTCTCGATCGATTTCTCTCTCCCTTTCTGTTTTTTCTCTTTTTCTTATTCCAAACCCTCTTCCTTTTACCCTAATTAGTATATAATTAAGAATAAAGTATGGCAATAATACCCCACTAATTAACTTAAGGTTACCTCTTTTAACCCGAAGTAATTAGACTTATTAATATTAACCCTCTAACTTTATAATTAAGGAAAGAATAGTCCAAATCGTCCCTTAAAACGTGTAAAGAAATCCGATTCTGACTGGGCTTACGCGACCTGTGACGGCCCGTCGTGCCTGCGACGGTCCGTCACGCAGGTCGTCGCAGCATATTAGAATTCCATTTTTCACTAAGTAGACTGTGACGGTCCATCACGCCTGTGACGGTCCGTCCTGCACTTCCGTCATGACGTTCTGAAACTCGTTCCCCGTACCAAATCTCAAGAGTTGAAGTGTTTTGCAACGGAATCTCATGACGGTTCGTCGTAGCTGTGACGGTCCGTCCTGCAGGTCCGTCACAATTTACAGAGAGTCGATTTTGGAACACAATTTTCAGAATTCTAAGTGTTCTGGGACGATACACCCTCAACGGTCCGTCGTTCCCATGACGGTCCGTCGTGGTGTCCGTCGTCTCAGCCAGTTTTTCCAGAAATAAAATCTGCTGCTTAAAACGACTAAACAGGTCGTTACATGGTATGAGACGCCATCTACTCATTATACTAAGTAGGCATTCCGAAAGGAAGTCTTAGTGTCTTATTTGGGTGTTCTATGGTCTTGTTCTTGAATGGTGGTTTGTTCTCCCGAGGTGAGTAAGACAAATAGGGGTAGTCTTGAGGATCACTTTGGTGTGTATTGATGGAGGTGTATATGCACTTTTTTCATGTCTTGCCTTAGTGAGTCTTAGGATACCTTAGTTATGGAAACTTCTAAGGAAATGAGTCCACTTTCTCGTTAACAATACCTTGAGAGTTCACTATTGTGGCATCAAATTGGTTCAATGTAAGGTCATAGGAGTTTATAGTAAGATTCGATTTACTTTACTATAAAGTGCATCTTTTGGTTAAAATTATGGAGATCCTTATTTAAGTTTTAAATGATGTTTCTTATGTTATTTTGTTTCTAAATTCGTGAATTCTTAAATTATTCGGCATGAAAGCTTATTTTACTAAAATGTACCTTTTTCAATGTTTTTGCATATGCCATACTTAGTACATTATTTTTACTAACACCATATTTTTTTAATCTCTATATGTATAGGTTGGAAGCATTTGGAAGATTTGAAGGCGAATCTTGGGAAATCTACTCTCTCAAGATTTGGTATGTCCTCATATATTCGAGGATATAAGCTATGTTTTTCTTAGTTTTAATATTAAGATTTATTATCTATTTTTTGTCAATGTAAAGGACTATGTATCTAAGATATTATGTCTTGTCTATAAATTTTCTTGTGACAGTGAAATTCTATAAATAATTATCAAAGGCTAGATTTTTATTAAATGTCTTGAAAAGTTTTAAATTCTGCACTACTTTTGATGCCTTATCTAATAAACGGTAAGTAAGGGCTTGTAAAAGACCCCAAAGGGTCAAGTACGCCTGGTCATGACCCTAGTGCCTCCACTTAAACAAGTTCCTATGCGTGGTCATGTTCTAGTTGTTCCTCAACCTATGACGGATGTAGAAATAAGGTAGGTTTTTCTTAATTGGACCATGCCATGACCTCTCAAGCCAATGCCGTGACTTCTCAAGTCAAAGCTATGACAACCAAAGTGAATAGAGAGTTTCAAACCTGTATGGCTTCACATACTAACACTATGGCTTCTCATTTGATAGACTTTACTCAGATGAATTGAGCTATGTTCTTCGGGTCAAAAGCGGATGATGAACCTCAAGAATTTCTTGGTGAGGTCTATAAAATCTTATTTTCTTTGGGTGTGACTCTATGAGAAATCCGAGTTGGCGGCCTATCAACTCAAAGGTGTTTCCCAAACATGGTTCACACAATGGAGGGAAAATAGGGTTCTAAGAGGTGGTTCGATAACTTGGGAGATCTTCAACATGTCCTTTAATTATAGGTCCTTGCCCAGAGAGTTTATGGAAGCTAAGGTGGAAGAATTCATCAACTTTCATCAAGGTGGTATAAGTGTACTTGATTACTCCTTGAAGTATACTAAATTGTCCAAGTATGCCCCATCCTTGGTGTCTAACCAAAGGGATAAGATAAGTTGTTTTCTTATGCAAGTTTCTGATTACTTGGTGGAAGAATTTCGATCGGCTATGCTACATGATAATATGAATATCTCAAGTCTAATGCTTCATGATCAACAAGTGGAATAAAGTATACTAAGAAGAAAGAATAGGTAGGCCAAAACGCTCAAGTCTTATGAAGGTGGTTCTTAAAAGGGAAGGTTTGAAATTCAAGACAAACGTAAATTGAAGAAGTGATTCTCCAATCAAATTCCTTCCCAATTTCCCAAGGCTATTGATGATAGGGTTTATAACCCTAGGTTCTCAAAAGGGAAGAGGTAATAATTCACGAAGTAAGAATCCAACTTGTGGAAAGTGTGGTAAGAAGCATTTTGGTTAGTGCCTTGTTGGGACGGACAATTTCATTGGATTTGGCAAGAGCGGCTACACGGTTAAAGATTTCCCTAATATATAGGGGATAGATAACAGTATTGGGAAAGCACAAGGCAGTGGTTCTAATGTTGATGCTCCAAGAAAGAATCTCTTTTATCCACTTCACTCTAGGGGTGAACAAGTGAGTTCTCCTGATGTGCTGACCGGTACGTTACAAGTTTTCTCTATTGATGTTTTTGCTTTACTTGATCCGGGTTCTACATTATCTTTTGTTAGTCCCTTAGTAGGCAAGAAGTTTGATATTTTTCCCGATGTCCTATATTAACCTTTTATGGTAATGACCCCGGTTGGTGATTTAATGGTCTAAAATAACATATATTGGAATTTTCCTATAAAGTTGTACTATAGAAATACTCATCTTGAATTAGTAGAACTTGATATAGTTGATTTTGATGTCATTTTTGGGATGGATCGGTTTCATGATTGTTTTGCTTCCATTGATTATAGAACAAGAATTCCGAAGTTAAATTTTCCTAATGAACATGTCTTGGAATGGAAGGGGGCAAATAAAATTCCTAGAGTTCGTATCATTTCATGTATAATGTCTTGTAAGATGATTTCCAAAGGGCGTTTATAACATATTGTAAGAGTCAAATATATATACTCCAAAAATCTTCACAGTGACTTAGTCCACGTAGTGAGGGAATTTCTGGAGGTTGTTCTTAATGATCTTCCTGAAATACCTTTTGAACGGTTAATTAATTTTCGTATTGACTTGCTACTAGATACAAACCCCATTTTGAATTCCTCCTCATGATATAGCTCCGGCGGAGTTGAAAGAGTTGAAGGCTCAACTCAAGGACTTATTAGACAAAGTCTTCATTAGACCTAATATTTCTCCATGGATTGCTCAGATTTTTTTTGTGTAGAAGAGGGATGGCTCCCTTAGAATGTTTATTGATTATCGTGTACTCACCAAAATCAACATTATGAACAAATATCCTCTCCCTCAGATTGACGACTTGTTTGATAAACTCAAGGGAAAAGCTACTTTTCTAAGATAGACTTGAGATCGGGGTATCACCAACTTAGTGTTAGAAGTGAGAATATACCTAAAAAGACATTTTGAACTCGATATGGACACTATGAGTTTCAACTAAGGTCATTTGGTCTCACTAATTCCCTGTAGGCTATTATGGACCTCATTAATATGGATTTCGAGGATAGATAGATTTATTTGTTATTTCTTAAGTGACAACTTCTTGGTATATTCAAAAAATGAGGGTGACACATGGACCATTTGAGAGTAGTATTACAAGTGCTTAAAGAACATGAACTATTTTCCAAGTAAAGAAAATGTGAGTTTTTGTTGAGGTTGGTAGCGTTTCTTGGTCATATCATCTCTATTGAGGGAGTTGAGGTTGATCTAAGGAAAATTGAAACGGTTAAAAATTGACCTTAACAATTAACTCCAACCGGCATGAGGAGTTTCTTGGGTTTAGTCGGAAATTATAGGTGGTTTGTGGATTGTTTTGCATCTATTTCTTGTCCCTTGACTACCTTGACCCAAAAGAGTTAAATTTGAGTGGTAGGAGAAATGTGAAAGAAGCTTCCAAATCATGACAGATAGGCTTACTTACAATACGGTGTTAGTTTTATCGGAGTGTACCAACATCTTCATGGTATATTGTGATGCTTTCCGAGTGGTCTTAAGGTGTGTATTTATGCAACATGGTAATTTAGTAGCCTATAACTCTAGGAAACATAAGGTGTATGAGATGAATTATCTTAGTAATGATCTTGAGTTAGCGATCGTGGTATTTTCCTTGAAAATATGGTGGAGTTATCATTATGGTCTTCATGTTGATGTTTATACCAACCATAAGAGTGTTTAATATGTGTTTACTCAAAAAGAGTTAAATCCCCAACAAAAAAGATGGTTGAAATTGTTAATGATTACGACATGAGTATTCTATACTGCCCCGACAAATCAAATGTGGTTACGGATTAGGTAAGTCTATGATTATGGGTAGTATGTCTCATGTGGAAAAAGACAAGAAAGACTTAGTGAAAGTCAGTCATAGGTTGTCTCGTTTTGGTGTTAGATTGGAGGATTCTCCAAATGGTGGTTTTGTGGTCTATCATGATTCCGAATCGTCTTTGATGGTTGTGGTGGAGTCAAAACAACACATTTATCCATCTTTGATGGAGCTGAAGGTATCGGTTCTTTGTAAGCATAATAAATCATTCTCCTTAAGGGGGGATGGTGCTTTGAGGTATAAAGAAAGGTTTGTGTGACCAATGTAGTTGACTTTAGAAACTGGATTCTTGAAGAAGCTCATGGTTCCCATTATTCTATTCATCTGCACTCAACTAAAATATATCATGACCTTAGAGAATTGTTTTTGTGGGATGACTTAAAAATAGATATAACATAATTTGTTGCAAGGTGTCCAAATTTCCAACAAGTGAAAGAAGAGCACCAAAAGTGAGGTGGCTTACTTCAAACAATTCATATTCCCACTTGGAAGTGGGAAGACATTAATATAGAGTTCGTGGTAGTTTTGACTCTAACATTTAGGTAAAATGACTTTACATGGGTGTTTGTGGATAGGTTGACGAAATCTGCTCATTTTATTCCCGCCAAGTCCACTTATTCGATGGAGGATTATGCAAGGGTCTTCATATATTAGATTGTGTGTCTTCATCGTATTCCATTATCCATCATATCGTCTTGGCATGTGTAATTCACATCTAGGTTTTGGAGGTCATTCCAAAAATGGTTAGGTGCGAACGTGACGTTTAACACCGCTTTTCATCCCCATATAGATGGTTAAGCGGAGAATACTATTAAGACCATTGAGGATATGTTTAGAGCTTGTTTAATTTATTTCAATGGAAGTTTCTATGACCACTTACCATTGGTTGAGTTCTCTTATAACAATAGTTACCATTTGACTATATCCATGGCTCTTTTTGAGGCCTTTTATGGTTGGAGATGTAGATATCCGATTAACGGTTTGAAGTGGGTGAGACTTTACTCTTTTGTCCCTAATTGATCTATAAAACTTTGGAGAAAGTTCAGATGATAAGGAACCGATTGAAAAAAGTTTATATCTGGAAATAGTCTTATGCCTTTCATAGGAAGAGGGACTTAGAATTTGCAGAGGGTGATAAGGGGTATCTAAAAATTTCACCCATGAAAGGGGTCATGAAATTTGGAGAGAAAGGGAAGTTGAGTCCTCGTTATGTGGTTCCGTATCAGATTTTCTAAGGGATTGGAAAGGTTGCATATGAGTCGAGATTACATAGTGAGCTAGCTTCAGGTCATCCGATATTCCATGCCTCAATGCTTAAGAAGTGTATTGGTGATTCAAAGTCCATTCATCCAATTGAAGATCTAGGTATGGATTAGAACCTCTCTATGAAAAGGTTTCGGTGGAAACATTATGAAAATTGTTATGTGATGGATGCTAGATATTATGTCTAAGTGAACTATATGTTCATATGAAGCATGTTGAAGTTTATAGTATGTTGAATGAAGATGTAAGCAATTTTAGAACTCAATGTTATGAAAATGGTAATTATGTAAAAGGTGTGCTCACATGTTGACTCACAATCATACTTTGAATGAAAGAATGGAGTTAGAGAATATGAATGAAAAGGGGAGTCTTGGGGTGGACACTCTTCGTGATTTGAGAGGAAGTATTTAGTAGCGACCTCAGATGGATACCCTCCGTGAGTTGATATTTGGTATCCAATAAGATATTCTCTTATCTGTACAAATAAATTCTTAAGAATCTGTTGGGGAGGTATGGTTAGCACAAAGAGGATTTGAAGAAGGGGTGGGTACACCTTTGTTAGTAAATATGTTGTACCCAATGTACCTCTTCATATGAATACTCCTCATTAGTAGAGAATATGTTACTTAGAAGTAATCTCCTTATCACTTAAATATGTGTCCACACATGTGTATCTATAAAAGAATCCATGTAAAGGCTAAGCGAATGACCCTACCCTAGGAAAGTGGGGATCCCTCATCCGATAGGGTTTATTATCGGGATTCCATGTCTAGCTATCGTGGTCTATATCGGTTAAAGATATCCCCCACAAACTAATCTCATGAAACAAGTCTCCTAGAGATTGTACTTCTTAGGGTAGTGGTGTTATGGGACGTTATTTAGCCATTGCACAAGTAGAAACTATAAAGGGGAGTCTTTCTATGTCTTTATCTTTAATGTATAAATGTGTTGTTATGAAATGAAATGAAGTTATGTGGCTTAATGTGTAATGTTAAGAAAACATGTTAAGACTATGGATTTTATAAGGATTTTATGAATGATGAATGTAGTGTACCTAACCTCATGGAATCCTCAAGGAGCGCAAAGTCGGAGTAGTAGTATGGGATACTATTCTCACATTGCACTTTGTGTAACTTACAAGTCCACATAGGGAAGGATACTTATGTGAATTTCTAGATGAAAACATGTTTCTCCAATGTTTAGTTATAGGAGTGTGGACTTGTTACTCATGCGTTGTAAGCCTATAATGGGTAGCCTTGGGAATTACTCATGCGTTGTAAGCCTATAACCGCTCACCTAAACGAGCAAACCTATTAACATCTTTTACTAGTTCTTTCTTATCTTTTTCAACATGAGACACACTACCCATAGTAATACGCCTTAAAGCATCTGAAACCACATTGTCCTTCTCGGGGTGGTAAAGGACAGTAATGTCGTAATCTTTTGAGAGTTCTAACCATCTTCTCTGTCAGAGACTCAACTGTTTTTGTGTTAACACATATTGATGACTCTTATGCATAATAAACATATAAACATGAACACCATACAATTAATGTCTTTATATTTTAAAGTGAAAGACTACGGCAACTTACTCAAGGTCATGAATTGGATAATTGTTCTCATGAAATTTGAGTTCCCTAGAGGCATAAGCTATCACTTTTACATGTACTTGAAGACACATATCAAGACCACTCGGGAAACATCACGATAAACCACAAAGCCTTTATTACCCGTTGAAAAAGTTAACACCAGAGCAGAGGTAAGCTTACCGTTTACTATTGAAAACCATTTTCACAAGCATCCAAACACTCAAACTTCACCTTCTTTTGAGTCAAAGCTGTCAAAAGAGAAGAAACAGATCCAAATCCATCAACAAACCTTCTATAGTACCCAGCTAGACCCAAGTAACTTCTTATGTCGGTAGGAGTCAAAGGTCTAGGGCAATTTATAACCACATCCGTATTCTTCGAATCGACCTCTACACCCTCTCCATAGAGATAACAAGGCCTAGAAAAGCAATTGACGTCTCCAAAAAATTTCACTTACTAAATTTTGCATAAGGTTGGTGTTCTTTTAAGACTTGCAAATCCAAAATCAAATGACTGTCATGCTCTTTTTTATTCTTGTAGTACATAAAAATATCATCAATTAAAAAAATCACAAATGAGTCGAGGGAATCCTGGAAACTCTATTCATTATGTCCATAAATGCAGTTGGGGCATTTGTTAACCCAAAAGACATCACTGAGAATTTATAGTGACCATAACTAGTTCGAAAGGACACTTTGGGAACATCTTATCTTCTCAACATTAGTGGGTGATATCCCTACCTTAAATCAATCATGGAAAAGTAGCTAGCACCTTGGAGTTGATCAAATAGATCATCAATCTGAGGTAGAGGATACATGTTCATTATGGTGACCTTATAGTGTTTACGATAATCAATTCACATCCTAAGAGACCTATATTTTTCTTCACAAAATAGATTACAGAATCCCATGGAGAAATAGTTGGCTGAATGAAACTACTGTCTAGTAAATCGTTGAGTTGGACCTCCAAGTCTTTAAATTAGTCCAGAGCCATCCAATATGGAGAAATTGAAATGGGGTTCGTATCCTCTAATAATCTAATGCCAAAGTCAATTTCCTGTTCGGGAGAACTCCAAAAAGGTCATCAGGAAAATGCTCCTGAAATTCCCTTGCTACAGGGACTGACTCAATAAGAAGAGTTTCACATTACAGATCTCTATCCCTCAGCACACAATATAGACAAACCTTGTCTATCATCATAAAATCCTTAAAGAAATAAATGATTTAACCACTTGTCAAAAAATTTCCCCCTTTCAACTCTAAAATGGATTCATTTTAGAAATTGAAACTTCACCATCCTCGTTCTACAATCTATGGAAGAAAAACAAGAATGAAGCCAAACATACCCAAAATGATATCAAAATCAAACATGTCAAGTTCTACCAGGTCAACAATAGTAACTCTATTGCACAACATTACCTCACATTTCCAATAGATTCTCTTCGAAACAACTGAGTCACCCATTACCGTACCAACTGAAAGTGGTTCAATCAAAACATACTAAAGTATATAAAACTTCCTTTATATGAAATGTGTAACAAAAGAAAGGGTATCATTGGAATCCAGCAAAGCATAAACATTACTAGAGAAGACTTGTATCATAGCGGTAACTACATCGGGAGAGCTCTCTTGTTCACCCCTAGCCTTGAGTGCATAAAAGAGGTTCCTTTTTGGATCTTTACATTAGGATGATATTTCACCATGTGACCACTTTTTCCACAGCCATAGCAACTATTAATATCAATAAGGCATTCACCCACATGTTTCTTACCAAACTTTCCAGATGTTGATCTTTCTCTTGGCGAATCAACATTTATTTCCTTTTGAGTTTAGGTTAGACACCTTATCAATGTGAGTCTTGAGGAAATTAGATGGAACTTTGTTTTAAAACCTATTCTTGAACTTAGGCTTGTCATAAATTTCAATCCTACTCTTAGAAGATGCAATTTCAAAAGACCTAGCCTTTTTGGCTTCTCTGTTCTTCTTCCTTAATGAACTCTCCTGTAGTTCTTATGCATTAAACATCAATGTGGAAAGATCCATGTTGTCATGAAGCGTAGCTGCACAACATTCTTCTTCAAGATCTTCAAAAATGCCCGTTACGTAACGGATCATTTCATCACTATCATATCAAACAAAAAAGAAAGCTCATTTGGACAACTTAATGAACTTTATGGAGTATTCCTTGACAATCATACCTCCTTCACGAATGTTGATGAACTCCTGTACCACCTTCTTTGCCTGATATTCAACTACTTTTTACTGAATATGTATCGAAGAGATTTATGGTCCATATACGCATAAACCTGAACCCCATAGAGATAATGTCTTCATATTTTCGAAGAAAATACCACGGCCGCTAACTCAAGGTCATGCGTTGGATAATTACTCTCTTGAAATTTAAGTTGCCTAGAAGAATATGCTATTACCTTTCCATGTTGCATAAGAACAAACCCCAACCCGACTCGAGATGCATTGCAATAAACCACAAAGCCTTTATAACCCTCTGGTAAGGTCAAAACCAGAGCGGAGGTAAGCCTATCCTTCAACAATTGAAAGCTTCTTTCACGTTCTTCCGACCACTCAAATTTCAAATTATTATAAGACAATATTGTCAAAGGAGAACAAACATATAAAAACCCGTCAACAAACCTTATATAATAACTTGCTAAGCCTAACAAACTCCTTATATCTGTAGGATACGAAGGTCTAGGCCAATTTTTCACCGCTTTGATCTTTCTTGGACCAACTTCAACACCATCACTTGAGATAATATGACAAAGAAACGCCACCGACTTCAACGAAAACTCACATTTGCCATGTTTTTCAAATAGTTGGTCTTCGTTAAAAACTTGCAATACCACTCTCAAATATTCCAAGTGTTCACCCTTATTTTTCGCATATACTAACGTGTCGTTAATTAAGACAATGACAAATCATTCTAGGTAAGTGCAAAACACCCTATTCATGAGGTCCATATACGCCACAGGGTCATTAGTGAGACCAAATGACATTAATAGAAACTCATAATGACCATATCTTGTCTTGACTTCTTGGGAATATCTTCACCTATGATCCTCTGTTAGTCATATCCCGATCTCAAGTCAATCTTTGAAAAGTAGCACGCACATTGGAGTTGATCAAATAAATCATCGATCCGACGGAGAGGATACTTGTTCTTGATTGTGACTTGTTGAGTTGATAGTTATTGATGCACATCCTAAGGGACCCATCCGGCTTAACAAACAATACCAGAGAAGTCCATGGAGAAATACTAGGCCGAATGAAATGTTTCTCTAGTAAATCTCTTGGTGGACCCATCCGGCTTAACAAACAATACCAGAGCAGCCCATGGAAAAATACTAGGCCGAATGAAATGTTTGTCTAGTAAATCTTTTGGTTGAAACTTCAAGTCTTTCAATTTGGCCGAAGCAATAAGATATGGAGTAATCAAAATATTGTTTGTATTGATAAGTCGATAACAAAATCAATTTCCCGTTCGGGAGGGATACCAAGTAGGTCATTAGAAAGACCTATGTAAATTCCCCTACTACGGGCAATCACTCAATGGGAGGAATTTTAGAGTCTAAATCCTTGAATCTCACTATGTGGTATAAACACCCTTTTGAGATCATCTTACAAGCCTTTAGACAAGAAATGATATGACCTCTAGAAATATAATTTCCCCCCTTTCACTCTTAAACAGGTTAATTAGAATAATTGAACTTGCAATTCTTGTTCTACAATGAGTGGAAGAAAAACAATCATGCAACCAATTTAGCCTTAAAATTACATCAAAATCAACCGTATCAGGATCTATTAATTCAACATAAGTAACTCTATTGGGCAACATTATAGGAAAATTTCATTACACTCTTTTTGCAACAACCTATTAGCTACTAAAGGGGTAAAAAAACAAAGTTGCACCGAAATCAAGTAAAGCTTATACATCAATAGAGAAAACTTTAAACATACCGGTCACCACATCGCGAGAAGTACATTTCTTACCCCTAGAGCGGAGGGCATCAAAGCGATTCTTCTTCGGAGCATCAACATTAGAACCAGTTGATTAAGCTTGCCCACTACCCTTGTTTTGACCCTTCAAATTTGGAAAATCCCTCACCTTTTATCCACTATTACGACAACTAACGAAATGTCCGGTCCCAATGAGGCAATCACCACAATTCTTCTTGCCATACTTTCCACAAGTTGGCTTATTACTTGGTGAAATAGTACCCCTTACCTTTTAGGCTTCGGGTTAGACACCTTATTATCACGAGCCTTAGGGAACGTGGAAGGAACTTGATTAGAAAAACACTTTTTGAACCTAGGCTTGTCTTGGATATCAAGCCTACACTGTGAAGACCCGCTATCAAAGATGATTTTCAAAGTTTTCTTAAAGATGAAAAAGTCCATTTTCTACTCTAATTCTTTGGTTCTTGCATTAAAGGTTTTCAAACGTTAAAACATGATATTATTGATGTATAATTGATGTTTTACATTGAAATTCTCCTTGAAACATTGACCTTCACAAACATCTCAATTTGAGTAAAATATGGGTTATGTGATCCTGCATTAATATTAATGAATTCAATTGTAGATTCTTATATGCTTTTGATTCATGTATATATTATGATTTATTGGTTTATAGGTTGTTTCAATTTGATCAATTGAGTATTTTATATTCTTAGATCTATTGAATATTAAACTTATTGAATTGATATTAATTTAATGCTTATGAATTCTGGTGTAGTTTTCGATGGGCTCTATATTGATGTAATAATTGTATTGAATTGATATCTAGATTGTCTTAGTTTCATGAGCCTATATTAAATTGACCTAGATAAATTGAGTATTATCATTTTTGTATTGAATTGATGTTCATGGCCATTAATAAGGACCTTATGATATAAAATTGGGTGGTTTAGCATTGGATTGAAGTGTTGAGGATGGAGTGGTGGTATGCTACCCTAATTTCCTTTATTTTTATGTTATTTAGACTGCAGTTATGCTTTTATTGATATGGTCCACTTATAGTGGCTGTGCTATGTGAATTAATGTTGCCTTGTCGGCATTGCTTTAAGCAATATGATGATCATGGCCTTCTCGGCACTACTTGAAGTATTATGACAATTTGTTTAGTTAGTGTATGCTAGTTATGAACATATATATCTATATGTTAAGTAATGTGAAAGTATGTGTTTTTCTATATATGTTAGAAGATCATTTAGACTATGACTATGTGTTTGTATGTGTAGTCTTAGATGTTGAAGCATGGTTGTTCCTACTTGACTATATAAGTCTATGATGATCAAATTGATGATGATATGATAGTGTATAGTATGGGATGACTTAAAGATTATAATTGTTATTCCTATGTGCTTCCAGAATGACATGTAATATGTGTTAAAGTGAAGTATGTTTTGTCTAGTGTTTGTTGACTTGTGTCCCTTAATTGATTAATGTATGAATGTGAACATTATATGTTCTGACTTAGGATGCGCATCTTAGTCTTGTATGTATGAATGACATGAGACCTTTAATATTGCTAAGAGGGTCATTTATGTGAAAACTTGAACCTAGTTGCAAGGTTATAATATCATTGACGTTGAAAGTCGTAATGATATACTTCTAGTATGAATGGTTGACTTAACATTGGTTGGATAGAAATACATGAAATCATCCTTAGGAAATCACTAACGTATCATTTTTTGCATTGAAAGGCAGACCTATGAGGCCTCCTTTGTAGGGTGAATGTTATTGGGTTATTAACTAGATATATATGGAACATCTTCATGTGATCCATTATGCTAATAAATCTATGACAACAAAGGCTAGCACCGAGTAAGTATGTTAAGGGAAGTCGCTCTTGTTATGAATAAGGCTAGAGTGCGAAGAAACCCTTCATATAACTTAACCATTTGCCGACATTGTATCTGTCCAAGTTCTACCATTGGCAAGTAGAACACCCTCAATTGAAGTAGGTTTGAACTCTGGGTTCAATTCTTCTTTACCATGGTCTCTTTCTTTTATTGCCTATTATTTAGGTGATCTTGGAAAGGGTGTATAGGCTTTCTCTTCTTTATTTACTTAATTAATTCTTTTGATAACCTTGGTGAGGAGAATGTCATATTATATATATGCTATCTTATGAACTGAGAATAATCTTATTATAGATAGTCTAATGGATTTCATGTTATGTTTTGATGTATTGTAAGTGTATTTATCTCATTATAGATAGTCTTAAGGATCATTTAGGTGTGCTTAGAGAGGGTGTATGGGCGGTCTCTGTTTGTTTGACTTAAGTGAGTCTTAGGATAGCCATTAGTAAGAGGATTGCATGGTAGAAATGATTCACTATAACATTGAAGGAATTCACAGTAACAGTGACATAGTTCATTGTAACATTTCCATAGAATATTATAAAATGTTTAATCATTATATTATGTGTTTCTGAGATGTTAAATGTTGTTCTTATGCTTATACTATGATGTTTTAATCAAAAAGAGGATATTTCCATTAAATGTCCGTTATCATGATTTTATGCATTCTGCCATACATAGTACATGTTCTCGTACTAATTCCATGTTTTTATGTATCTGTAAAGTGATTCATAGGTGAAAGTGATTTATGGAGCAAAACTTGGATTATAGTATCTTTCAAGCATGTTTGAAGTATATCCTCATTTTACTCTACGACATATATTTTTTTAATTTCTTTTATTGAATTATTGTAGTAGATTTAGTAGTACTATATTGTGTATTATATGGGCTGTGTCCCATGTGTATTTTGAGTCTAAGATTTGATGACATGATACGTAGTATTTTATATGGTTCTAATATTAAATATATTAAAGACTATTCCAATTGTTTTGAAAAGTTTAATATCCGCATTTTTTTCCGTATATGTATATGAGATGAACGATAAGAAAAAGGCCTGTACAAGACCTCCGAGAGGTCAAGTATGCCGTATCGCACTTCAAGAGTGCCCTAACTTCTAGGGTGCATTGTCGGGATGTGACAAGTAGCCGAACAAACAATAACTTACAATCATAATGATTGACAACTCATAGGAGTACACCTCAAAATTCCTTTCAACGGATACAAGAAGATTACACATAACAACTCAATTCATGATGATCAAGATTGAACATGACAACTCAATTCATGATGCACAACATATGAGAGCTTAACATTTGATAAAACATATTGAGGAACTACCTTCTTAACATCAACATGAGCTCAAAAATACATGAAATATTTACAACGCTATCATTCTTCTGAGAACAATAATAAAACAACAAAATCTCAAGAATACTACATGCATACAAATTTTATATAAGTGTAAAAGTAGAACTTGGAGGCATTTTGTTAAAACTCAATTTGGTACAATGTTTACAAAAACATGCACATACTTAGAAGGAAAGTAAATTTCATATTATTCATTATTTTCTTTATAAAGGGGAATGTCTAACCTCAAAAAGTAAAAATATGAGGGTAGAGGGACTTCATGTCAGCTTCAGCCTCCCATGTTGCACCATCAACAAGATGGTTCCTCCATAACACTTTTATGGAGGCAACCTCCTTGTTCCTCACATTCTTGACTTGGTTATCTAGGATCTCAACCGGAAACTCCTCATAAGAGAGGTCATCATCCACCCATAAAACTTCAATATGTATAATGGAAAATGGGTTGCCTAATCATTTCTTCAGCATAGAAACATGAAACATCGCATGAACCAAAACTAGTTCACAACGTAGTATCATCTAAAAAAAAAATTTTCCAACCCGTTGTAAAGGCTTATAAGGACAAACCTACCATGGACTTAACTTGCCCTTTTTAACGAATCTCATCAATCCTTTCATAGGTTAACTCTTCAAATAGACTGATCACTTATTTCGAACTCAGGATATCATCTCCTATTATTTGCGTAACACATTTCCCAATAATAGATTGTCTACAATCTATATCTTATTACCTGAACATTCTCTAAAGCCTCATAGATAATCTCGGGACCAAGGAGTGAAGACTTACCAACATCAAACAATGCAAAAGGATACCTACATCTTCTACCATAAATAGCTTCAAAAGTTACTATGGAGATGATCGAATGGTAACCGTTGTTGTATGACAACTCAATCAATGACAGGTACCATCCCAACTTCCGTTAAAATCAATAACACTGGCTCCTAAGATATCTTCTAGGGTATGTATGGTACGTTCCGTTTAACCATCTATCTGAGGAATATAAGCGGTGCTAAGTTTCACTTTAGTACTTGAACCCTTCAAAAAGCTAGAAGTGAATTGGTCACCTCTTTCCAATATGATGTACAAAGGAATCCCATGAAGTCTTAAAATCTCGTTAATGTAGATCCTTGCATACTCTTCTGTTGTATATATTAGACTTAACGGGGTTAAAGTTTGTAGATTTGATCAACCTATGCACAATAACCCATGTTAAATCTTTTTGCCTCCATGTTCGAGTCAACCCCACAACAATGCCCATATTGATGTCGTCCCACTTCCAAGTAGGAATATCCATGATTTGGGTTAAACCACCCGATTCTCGGCTTTGAGTTTTTGGCAATTTGGTCACTTAGAAACAAACTCTACTATGTCCCTCTTTGAACCATCCCACCAATAGACCTCCCTAAAGTCCACGTTACTCAAATCCTCAACATCTGGTACACATAATCTCCATTGCTTTCTAAGAACACCATTCCCTCCTTTGGAGAAAGACTCATTGAGCTTACCATGTACTGATTCCTTTAAGTCCATCAATAGAGGATCAATATGTTACTTAGATTTCAGCTCAACCACTAATGATTAATCAGAGTTATGATGGACCATGAAACAACCATTTGGAGAATCCTCTCACCGCACACCAAAACAAGCCAACCTATTAACATTTTTCACCAGTTCTTTCTTCTCTTTGTCCACATGAGACACAGTACCCATAGTCATAAGACTCAAAGCATCCGCAACCACATTGGCCTTGATAGGGTGGTAAATGACAATAATGTCGTAATATTTCAAGAGTTTATACCATCTCCTCTGTCATAGATTAAAATACTTCTGTGTAAACGCATATTGACGACTCTTATGGATGGTAAGCACATCAACATGAACACCATACAATTAAAGTCTCCATATTATCAAGTCAAAGACTACAAACGCTAACTCAAGGTCATGAGTTCGTTAATTGTTCTTATGAACTTTGAGTTGCATAGAGGCATATGCTATCACTTCACCACGTTCCTGGAAGCACATATTATCACCACTCGACAAGCATCACAATACATGAAAAACCCTTCATTACCCTTTGATAAAGCTAACACCGTAGTAGAGGTAATCTTACCTTTCAACTATTGAAAACCATTTTCACCAGCTTCCAAACACTCAAACTTCACCTTCATTTGAGTCAAAACTGTGAAAATAGAAGAAATAGATGAAAATCCATCAACAAACCTTCTATTGTACACATATAGACCCAACAAACTTCTTATGTCGGTAGGAGTCAAAGGTCTAGGACAATTTCTAACCGCATCCGTATTCTTTTAATCGACCTCTAAACCCTCTCCATAGAGATAACATGGCCTAGAAAAGCAATTGACCTTAACAAAAATTCACACTTACTAAATTTTGAATAACGTTGGTATTCTTTTACGACATGAAAATCCAATCGCAAATAATTCTCACGCTCATTTTCATTCTTGGAGTACATCAAAATATCAACAATGAACACAATCACAAACGAGTCAAGGTAATCTCGGGAAACTCTATTCATTATGTCCATAAACACAGCTGGGGCATTTGTTGACCCAAAATACATCAATAAGAATTAATAGTGACCATATCTAGATTGAAAGGACGTTTTGGGAACATTTTCTCCTCTCAACCTTAGTTGGTTATATCCCGACCTTAAGAAAATCTTGGTAAAGTAGCTAGCACCTTCAAGTTGATCAAATAGATCACAAATCTATGGGGAGTATACTTGTTCATTAACCTTATTGTGTTGATGATAGTAAATGCACATCCTAAGAGACTCATCTCTGTTCTTCACAAATAGGATTGGAGTACCCCATGGAGAAATACTAGGTTTAATTAAACCATTGTCTAGTAAATCTTTGAGTTTGACATTCAACTCTTTCAATTCGGTCGGAGCCATCCAATATGGAGGAACTCCGGTTCGTATCCGCTAATAAGTTAATGCCAATGTAAATTTCCCATTCTGTAGGGACTCCATAAAGGTAATCAGGAAAAACCTCAAGAAATTCCCTCGCTAAGGGACTTACTCAATAGGAGGAGTTTCACATTGTAGATCTTTTACCCTCAGCACACAATGTAGACAAACCTTGGGTATCATCATACAAACCTTAAAGCGATAAATTATTTGATCCGTTGGCACAAAATATCCCTCCTTCCACTCTAAAATGGGTTCATTTGGACATTGAAATTTCATCACCCTTGCTCTACAATCAGTGGAAGAAAAAAAAGAATGAAGCAAAACATATCCAAAATGATAATCAAAATCAAACAGGTCATGTTCTACCATGTCAACAATAGTAACTCTATTGGACAACATTACATGACATTTCCTATAGACTCTCTTTGCAACCACTGAGTCAGCCATTAGGGTACAAACCGAAAGTGGTTCAATCAAATTATTGTGAAGTATATCAAACATCATAGATATCAAATGTGTAACAAAAAAAAGGGTAGCACTAGGATCAAGGAAAGCATATAACATTATTACACAAGACTTATAACATAATTGTAACTACATCGGGAGATCTCTCTTGTTTACCCCTAGCCTTGAGTGCATAAAAGCGGTTCCTTTTTGGAATTTCACATTAGGACAATCTTTCACAATATGGACACTTTTTACACAACGATAGAAACTATTCATTCCAACAAGGCATTCACCCCACATGTTTCTTACCACACTTTCAACAAGTTGGTATTCCTCTTGAGGAATCAACATTTTCCCTTTTGAAATTTAGGGTTATACACCCTATCATTGTGAGTCATGGGGAAATTTGAACGAACTTAGTTTGAACATCTCCTCTTGAACTTAGACTTGTCTTGAATGTCAAGCTTACTCATAGAAGAACCAAATTCAAAAGACCTTGCCTTTTTGGCTTCTCTTTTCTTCTTCCTTAAACGAAACCATCAACATAGAAAGATACATGTTGTCATGAACTATAGCTGCACAACATTCTTCTTCAAGATCTTCGGACAAACCGATTTCATAACGGATCATTCTATCACTATCATTTGAAACCAAAGAGGAAGCATATTTGAAAATTGTAATGAACTTTAAATAGTAATCCCTAACAATCATAACTCCGTGACAACATTGATGAACTCCTCTACTTTATCTTCCGTTGGCTCCCTTAGGAAGAACTTATCATGAAAGGTCTTCTTAAAGATCTCCCAAGTAAAGGGACAACCTCTTAAATACCGACTATCCTTCCATTGATTGTACCATGTTAGAGCCACATTCTTTAATTAATAGGTAGCAAACTAGGCCTTTTCATTAGTACTCACACCAACCGCAAACAAAATATTATAAACCTCATCAAGGAAGTCTTGGGGATCTTCATAAACCTAGTATACAAAGAACATAAGAGGATTCTCGTAAAATATCTCTAACGGGTAGCCATAGTACTAGCATGTTGGTTCTCTTGAAGTACAACCTCCTGCTTAGCTTGTGTCGTAATGGCTTGACCTTGATAATTTGCAGCAATTTTCCCTTAAGAAGGAACTTGATTTCCTTTGGCAATAGCTACTGCATTAGAAACCTCCTCTTCCACTCTTCTAGCCGTTTTCCTTCATGTGTTCATCTGCTATAACAACAAGAAAAGAATTACATGCTAAAAGACACATAGTGTCAAAACTCTAATAGCACGACCTAGGATTATCACAAAAAGTGAATTTTCCTAATTATCACATAACATCACAATCATAATTGTGCAATGCTTAACAATCATGAACAAGACACTATATAAATGTTGTTTAGTGAGATATTGACCATAGGTTATGTAACCTCATGATCTGATACATTTTATTCATGATTGGGGAGCACCCCCAAATAGTAACCATCGTCGTCGTCCTCAAAAAGGGCTCAGACAAGACCTTAGTATTTTTTATAACATATCATTGGTTAAAAATTTTAAAAATTAAATTTTTTTGCATATACTAAGTGAAGTATTGAACAACATACATACGAAAGTCTAAAAATTGTCTCACATAAAAACAATCTAAAGATCACGAATCTTGGACTTAGACAATACAATATCAATATGCCATATAGGCCTTACTAAAATAGAATTCAATAATAAAAGGAATAAAATAATATTTGTTAAACTACTACAATCTTCATGATTAGAATATTGAAAAGATAGTATCCCCGAACATGAAGACCTACTAACACTTCGAGAAAGGTTCCAATCTTATTCAATCGACCTTCTTAATCTTCAATAGCCGGTACCTCTATTTGTATTTATATAAAGCATTTGGGTTAGTATGCCACATCTACTAAGTATGGGTATATGCACTTAAAACAATAAAGACATGCATGAAAAGTACCATTTCTTTTGAACGCATGCTAAGTCAACTGAAAGCCTTCAACGCACATACAATAGAACATATACAAGATAAGGATCAGAACAACATAAATAATGATCATAACCTTAGACATATAATCATTAAGTCATACTAACATATCATGCTCAATAATTCATATCAATATAGCATACAAAACACGTATGGATAATCCCATCCCACGCCTACAAGTATAATTATCATGTGAAGCCCCACAATCCCACATAATCAAGTAAACAAGATAAGAGTAATGTTTTGCTTTATACAACTTATATCATAAGTAATCATCACCACATATAGCAACATAGACAAACAACATGTTCATAAACATAGCCAACATCATATATCATAAGCATTTTACATTCATGTTATCATATTACATGAGAAGAATCTCTTAGGTCTTCCCTTAGAGTTAACTTGTTTAACATCTGTCAAACCTAAAGAGCATACCTTAGAAGATATGGATTTCTCAGAGTGCGACGTCAGCGTATTTGACCTCTCGGAGGTCTTGTACAAGACCTTGACATCACTCATTACATAACATGTATGAAAAGTAGTGAAAAATTAAAACTTTTCACATGAAATATCTTTAAACGTCTTTCATGTTAAAATAATAGAAAACACTGTCTCCACATATGATAATCTTATACTCTAGAATATTTGGGACACGGCTCATACAATAAGAAATATTGAATTACCTAGTCTATTACAATACTTGAATAAAAAAAGTCTAAAGATAGATATCTCCTAGAGTCAAGTGATGACATACTACAACTTTGCTTGAAGGATTACTAGATTCAAAGATTTCTCCAAGATACCTCTCACCTGTTAACCACACATTTTGCGATAGATAAAGAGTATAAAACTAGTACAAACATATGTACTAAGTATGGCTTAATGCATAAAATCATGACAAATAAACATTTATGAGAAATATGCTATTTTTTATATTAAAACATGACATTAAAAGTATAAGAACCAGATTTAAGCACCAACCATAACAATTAGAACAGAATATAAGTCTTAGGCAATTTATACCAAATTATTAAACCTTACTGTAACATTATAGTGAATTTCACTGTAACTTCAACTAAAGCTTACACATTACAACGTAGCATCAATAACACCTACAAAACACATAACCATGAGATCCTCCTAACGAAGGTGATTCTAAGGCTCACTGGATTTAATTATGAAGCGATCGCCCATAATCCCTTCACACACACCTATGATATCCTTTAGAGTACCTAGGATAAGATCATTCTCACTTCAAACAATAACTTATATATAATATGACATTCTCCTCAAAAAAGTTATCGAAAGAGCCAAGATTACCTAAAATCCATAAGACTACCTATGTTTACATCATGTCTATATTATCGCTTTACTTCCCTAACTTGAGTCATTCTTAAGACTTCCCTAGGAAAGACACAAAGACAACATCCTTTATGCACCCTTCACACCATTTACTATAAAACCCTTAAACTACTCTATTTAAGTACTTATTCATTAAAATGATTTCTAACGTAGGTCATTATCTTCATTAGTTCACTTAAGAGATATTCAACATATAAGGACATTTAAGTAATGGTCTTGAAGAATACCTAGGGACTCACTCACTCACATCTTTTAAGATTGATCGTGCAATATTTGGATAGCGTCTCATACCACATCCTAAACATCATAGAACTTCTCCCACACTAGTGGGTACCCCTAATGTTGAAAATTGTCAATAACCAACAGAGACCATGCTAGCTATGCACAGAATCCAGAGTCATGCACCTACTCTGATGGAGGTTGTTCTACTTTCCAATGCTAAAACTAGGACACATTCCATGTAGTCACATGGTTAAGGAATATAAAGGATTTCTTTCTTCATTCATGTAATCTTATACAAAAAAGAACATCTAAAACCACACTCACTTGGTGCTAGACATTTTTTCTCATAGAGTATTTCAATAATGGAGTACATGAAGAGGTTCCATATCTAGTTCACAACCCACATTATACCTTACAGAGGAAAGTCCACAAAGTCTACCTAAAATGGTCAAGAAGACCGATCAATGTTTTTCCTAAGAATTATTTGATATCTTTCCAGCCCACAAACCTTAAGTCAACCATTTAGACAAGAACGGTACCATTACGACTTTCAACTTCAAGGATATCGTAACCTTACATATAGGATTAAGATTCCATATAAAGAACCTTCTTGACAATGTTTAAGGTAACATGTCAATCACACATACAAGACTAAGAGTCTTTAGCATACTAAGTGAAGAATTCTTATTCACATTATACATGTATTAATTAATGGACTCACACATAATTTACATATAGCATATATTTCTAGAAGCACATAGGCATAACCATTGTCATCTGCACGTCACCCTATTAACTTCTATAATGTCAATCGAAATATCACAAGTAACATATAATGTATCAATAAACAACATACTTAAACATCAAGTAATCCAGATAATGAGTACACTATTTTCTACTAGAGGCACATACCATCAAGTAGAAGAACACATACTTTGACTCCACATAAACACATCAATCATCAAGAAATTCATACTATCCACATATTCGAATTAAAACATGATAAATCCATAATACAGAAAGTAATGGCGACGAGCCACATTTATTCACAATTTTTAAAGTAATATTGATAAGGCCTCATTAGTCCCAAGTATAACACATAAGCACCACCACCATTAGTGGACCATACCAATAATCATTACTATATAAATCCTATACTATATAATATAGGGAATTTTAGGTCAACATACCATTAATAAAATCCTCACAACTTTAATCCATAGTCAATTAATCAAACATTATATTCCGATGCTCTTACCAATATCAATAGTTTACAATTCAAACTAACAATTCCAACATACAATGACCACAAGATAATACAACACAGATTAATGATTTTAGGGAAGCTTACTAACAATTCTAACGTGATTCTATCATAATTGAATAACCATATTAAAACTACATATTAATCAATAACATTAAGACATAATCAAAACACCCACAAAATAGTCAAATGTAGTATTGTATTCATTTCATGGGATCATAGACATTTAGGTTAAAATAATCAAATTAACATCAATTCAATCAATATACAATGATTCAAAATGTTTTATGCAAGAACCAGTGTCTCGATATCAAATAAGGACAAGTTTATCATTGAAAGACTTTCGAAATCAATTTGAAGTTTTGCTCCTTGAAGAAAAGAGTTTCATTGATGAAGAAACATACCTTAATTGATTCTAGACCACGAATTTGATGAAAAATTAATGAAGAATCACCAAATAATCTTCAATCCAAGCTCTATCTTGAGTTTTAGATCCAATGGAGTTCTAGAGAATTTCTTAGAGATTTTGTGCATTGGTTTCAAATAATGAATTCATATAGGTGTTTAGGTTTTATAATCCCACTTGAAATACCCCAAAAAAAAACCCTAAGAAAATGCCCAAACAATAATTTGGACGTGAGGTGAAGTGACCAATTAACCCTTCAATTTATAGTGAGCGTGCGAGAATTGCAGATCCATCGATGGCCAACTCACCTACACCTCGTTGCCCAACCAATGGAACTTCCTTCTAGATAGTGGTTTGGGTCAGAGGATGGTAGTAATTGAGTACACTCTCCCATGCCTAAGTGTCAACCTACGCCCCTCACCTACGGGGCATCAACCAGCCTAGTCGGCATACTTCCTTGTATAGGTTGGGATGGTTTGACAGTTTTGGGCTCACACATGTGTCCTTCTTCAAGGACTTCAAAACATCAAGACACAAGCTTTAGGATCTGATCTCACCTAAGTCGTTTTAGAGGTGTTACCATCTCCCCCACATGGACAACATTCGTCCTCGAATGACACTTGATTCATTTAGGCACTTTCAAGGGACAAGAAACAATATATTATCCGAAAATGACCATACCACACCATACATAATACACAATTAGGAAGAACACCAATTCCACATACTTTTAGAGCCTAAAAAAAAGAGAGGATAGAAACAACTCTATAACTCATTATCCAATAAGACCCACATTTTTTATTTCGAATAGCAAGAACTCTTTATTCATTAATAATCATGATTATAGACATTCATTTTATACAGACTATAATAATTTTAAACAAAAGAACAATTTATCCAAAATTTCAAAAATGTTATAGTGAACTGCTGAAATTACAATAAATTTAGAACTCAACTTTTCAAAATGCAAATTTTAAGAAATTCTTGATGAAAGCATGAAAATTTATGAAATATAACCATAAAAACTCAACTCAAAACATAACTATAACTTAATGAAATGCACAATGTAAACAATCAATGAAATTCAATTCCTATAAGACTCGTTTACATAATGCAAAGCTTGATTTGAATAGTAGAGATCAGACAATAAATTAAAACTTCACTTCTCACTATATTCCCCCATTTATAAGGAACTCATATCTAAGAGAAGAAATTATAACTTAGCAACATCATCATAATCATTATCTAGTTTTGATCCCCTATCCCATAGAAACGATCCTTCTATCGACATCATTACCATGAACACTAGGAGGAACATTCTTAGATTCCTTTCCTCTAGCCAAAATATTAGGCAATCCCTTACATTATGTACATCCTTACCACAACCAAAGCAATTTACGGTACACATTAGGCATTGCCCATAGTTCATCCTCCCACAAGTAGCACTAGTAGGCTTACAACCTTCAGAACCATGAGTCTTCTCAAGTTTTACCTTAGGACCGCTAGGTTCATCTTGGATTGGAGGCCTTCTTCTTGAACCTAGGTTGGTTTTTCTCACCTGTCCCACTAATCTTGAAGTTTCAATAAATCCTTCAAGGCTTAGACTTCTTATTAGATTGAGCATTGATCATGAGTCTAGACAAATTCATGTTACCATGGAGGATGGTCGTACGACATTGTTCTTTCACAAGGTCAGTGACACTGGTGAAAAACCTACACATCTCATCCCTAGGGTTAGACACCAAGGATGGAGCATACCTAGTCAAGATAATGAACTTCAAGGAGTACTCCTTAACACTCATATTGCCTTGCTTGGTATTGATAAATTCCTCAACCTTGAACTTCTTCTTCTTAGGGGGAAATTTCTTTACATAGAAAACCTTTTCAAACTCCACCCACTCAATGAGACCCGACCTATTATCTTTACATAGAGTGTACCATAATTGAGCAACCTCCCTCTATTGGTACGAATCTAACTCTACCTTTTCCCTAGAAAGCACCCCATGGCACTGAACACCTTATACAAACCTTGTAGACACTCTTGGGGATTTTTTCCCACCTTAAAGACTAGAAACATAGGATGGTTCATCCTAAAAAATTCTCTCAATGTTGATGTAGTTGTGCTCTCCATAGCATTCACGCTAGGCTTAACACCTCAATTCACATGGATAGTCATGACTCAGGCTAAAACAAGTAAAGCCTCTCTAATCTCCTAATTACATTTTCGGGGGAAGCAGCTGAACCTCATTACCTTCACCTCAAATAGGGACTTTAACACCTTGAGAACCATGAGCACCTTCATGAACTTCTTAAACTTGCTCAACTTGAGGAGGAATCTACTCATTCACCCTTCCCTTTTCCTTATTTCTAACGGCTATCCTTCTTGTAGTCATCTTCCTAAATCACAAATAAAAGCATTAAGAAAGAAACTCATAACATTTTACTTTACGGCATGGCACAAGAGTAGATAAATAAGGTAAACTCTATCGTCCTATAGACCTCCCCAATAAATGTGTCGCAACTCGTACTGATGAGCGAGATCCTACTAGACATGGTTTTATTAGAACTTTTGATCCGTAAGACAACTTTCATAACCTATGCTATGATACCAACATTGTCACACCCCGAGAGCACACCTCAAAAAATGTGGCACTCTTGGTGCGCGAGATGGGCGCACTTGACCTCTCAGAGGTCTTGTACAAGACCTTGACATCATTCATAGCATAACATGTATGAAAAGTAGTGGAGTTAAAAATTTTCACACAAAATATCTTTAAATATCTTTCCTATTAAAATCATAGAACACACTAAGTCTAAACATATTCCAATCATAGACTCAAGAATATTTTATACACGACCCATACAATACGTATATAGAATTACGTCGTCTATAACAATAATTGAATAAAAAAGTCTAAAGATAGCTATGCCCTCGAGTCATGTGAGGACATACTTGAACTTTGCTTGAACTATTGCTGGATTCCAAGCTTTCTCCAAGATACCCCTCACCTGTTTACCACACCTTTATAGATAGACAAAAAGTATGAAATTAGTATAAAGACACGTACTAAGTATGACTTAATGCATAAATTCATGAGAAAAGGACATTTATGAGAATTGTTTATTAAAACATCATATTAAAAGTATAAGAACCACAATTGAGTACCAAACATCAATAAGACCTACAAAACACGTAACCATGAGATAATCCTACAAAAGGTTATTCTAAGTCTCACTTGAGTGAGCTATTAAGAGACTTCCAATAAATTTCCTTCATACTTACCTAAGACATCCTTTAGAATACCTAGGATAAGATCATTCAAACTTCATGAAATAATATATATATAATATGACATTTTCCTCCCATAATTTATCAACAGACCTACTTAAGTAATTCAAGAAGAGAACGCCCATACACCCTCTCCATGATTACCTAAATAATCCTTAAGAGTACCTAAGTTCATATCATATCTACTTTATCAATTTACTTTTGTATGTAGAGTCATTCTTAAGAATCCCTAGGAATGACATGAAGAGACCATCATTTATCCCTTAAACTACTCAAGAGAAGTACTTATTCATTAACATGCATTCTAACGTAATCATTACCTTCATTATTTCACATAAGAGACAATAAACATTTAAGGACATTCAAGTAATGGTCTTGGAGAAGAACTAGGGACTCACTCACTTACATCTTAAAAACATACACGTCCAATGTCGAGATAGTGACCCATACAACCACCAAAGTTCGTAGAACGTCTCACACACTAATGGGTATACCATATGATTAGAATAGGCAATAAGTGACATCAACCATATTAGTTATGCATTGAATCTTGAGTCATGCAACTACTCTAAAGAAGGTTCTTCTACTTGTCAATGGTAGAACTAGGACACATCATATGTAGGCACATGGTTAAGGAATTTGAAGGGTTTCTTTGTTGTCTAATATCATCTTATATATAGAAACTTCACAAACCATACTCACTCGGCAGTATCCTTTGTTCTAATAGAGTATATCAAAAAAATAGTACATAAAGAGGTTCCATATCTAGTTCACAACCCAATCACATTACACCTAATCAAAGAGGATCCACTAAGGCTACCTAAAATGGTCAAGAGGATAGATCAATGACATTCCTAAGAATTATTTCATATTGTTCCAGCCAACTAACCTTAATTCCCCCATTTATAAGGAACTCATATCTAAGAGAAGAAACTATAACTTAGCAACATCATCATAATCATTATCTGGTTTTGATCCCCTAGACCGGAGTACATAGAAACAATCCTTCTTTGGCCATCATTACCAAGAACATTTGGAGAAAGTTTCTTAGATTCCTTTCTTCTAGACGGAATATTAGGCTATCCCTTACATTATGTACATCCTTACCAAAACCAAAGTAATTTACGCTACCCATTAGGCATTGCCCATAGTTTATCCTCCCACAAGTAGCACAAGTAGGCTTTTCACATTCAGAACCATTACTCTTCTGAAGTTTTACCTTAGGACCGCTAGGTTCATCTTGGATTTTAGCCTTCTTCTTGAACCTAGGTTGGTTTTTCTCACTTGTGCCACTTATCTTAAAGTTTCAAGAAATCCTTCAAAGGTTAGACTCCTCAATGGATTGAGAATACACCATGAATCTTGAAAAACTAATGTTACCATGGAGCATGGTCGTACGTCACTCTTGTTTCACAAAGTCGGTGACACCGGTCACAAACCTACTCATCTTATTACTAGGGTTAGACACCAAGGATGGAGCATACCTAGTCAACATAGTGAACTTCAAGGAATACTCCTCAACACTAACATTGCCTTGCTTGATATTGACAAATTTCTCAACCTTCTACTTGTTCTTCTCTAGGGAAAATTACTTTACTGAGAAAAACCTCCTCAAACTCCTCCCACTCTATGGATCCTAAAAAATTCTCTCAACCTTGATGTCATTGTGCTCCCCATACCATTCACCCTAGGCTCAACACCTCAATTCACATGGTTAGTCATGACTCGGGCTAAAGCAAGTAAGGACTCTCTAATCTCCCCATTATTCATTTTTGGGGGAACAAGCTTAACCTCATTACCTTGAACCCTAATAAGGACTTGAACACATTGAGCACCACGATCACTTTGATGAACTTCTTCAACTTGCTCAACTTGAGGAGGAATCTCCTTATTAACCCTTCCCTCTTCCTTCTTTCTAACGGCTATCCTTCTTGTAGTCATCTTCCTAAAACACAAATAAAAGGATTAACAAAAGAAACTCATAACATTTTATTTTATGGAATGACACAAGAGTAGAGAAATAAGGTAAACTCTATCGTCCTATAGCCCTCGCCCATAGATGTGTCGCAACTCGCACCAATGAGCGAGAATTAGACATGATTTTTTTAGAACTTTTGATCCCTAAGATAACTTTGATAACCTATGCTTTGATACCAAAATTGTCACACCCCGAGAGCACACCTCAGAAGATATGGCACTCTTGGTGCGCGACATGGGCGTACTTGACCTCTGGGATGTCTTCTACAAGACCTTGACATCATTCATAGCATAACATGTATGAAAAGTAGTGGAGTTCAAAATTGTCACACGAAATATCTTAAAATGTCTTTCCCATTAAAATAATAGAACACACTAAGTCTTAGCATATGCCAATCATAGACTAAAGAATATTTCGGACACGACCCATACAATACGAAATATAGAATTACTTCATCTATTATAATTCTTGAATAAAAGAAGTCTAAAGATAGTTATGCCCTCGAGTCAAGTGAGGACATACTTCAACTTTGCTTGAACAATTTCTAGATTCCAAGCTTGCTCAAAGATACCTCTCACCTGTTAACCACACTGTTATAAATAGACAAAGAGTATAGAATTAGTATAAACATATGTACTAAGTATGAACTAATGCACAAAATAATGAGAAATGGACATTTTAGAGATTTTTTTGTTAAAACATCCTATTAAAAGTATAAGAACCATATTTAAGCACCAAGCATCACAATTAGAACACAATTTAAGTACTAGAAAATTTAGACCAAATAATGAAACCTTACAGTAACATTAGAGTGAACTTCATTGTAACTTCAAGTTAAACTCAAACATTACAATATAGCATCAATAAGACCTACAAAACGCGTAACCATGAGATCATCCTACCAAATGTTATTCTAAGGCTCACTTGAGAGAGTTATAAAGACACCACCCATACAATCCATTCACATTTACCTAAGAGATCCTTTAGAAAACCTAGGAAAAGATTATTCTAACTTAATACAATAACATTTATATAATATGACATTTTCGTCCTAAAATGTATCAAAAGACTTACTCAAGTAAATATAGAAGATAACGCCCATCACCCTCTCCATTATTACCTAAATAATCCTTTAGAGTACATAAGTTTATATCATATCTACCTTATGAATTTACTTCTATATCTAGAGTCATTCTTCAGACTTCCTTGGGTAATACATGAAGAGACAAACATTTATGCCCCCTTCACACATTAATGGGCAACCCTTAAACTACTCTAGATAAGTACTTATTCATTAACATGCATTCTATTGTAATCATTATATTCATTAGTTAACATAAGATACAATAAACATTGAAGGACATTCAAGTAATGGTCTTGGAGAAGACCTAGGGACTCACTCACTAACATCTTACAAACATACTCGTCAAATGTCTAGATAGTGATCCATATCACCACCAAACTTCATAGAACGTCTCCAACATTAATGGGTATCCCATATGATTAGAATAGGAAATAAGTTATATAGACCATGCTAGTTATGCATGCAATTTTGAGTCATGCAACTAATCTGAAGAAGAATCTTCTACTTGCCAATGAAAGAACTAGGACACATCCCATGTAGGCACACGGTTAAGGAATATGAAGGGTTTCTTTGTTGTCTAATGTCATCTTATATATGGAAACTTCCCAAACCATACTCACTCGGTGGTATCCTTTGTTCTAATAGAGTATATAAAAAAAGGTCTACATGAAGAAGTTCTATATCTAGTTCACAACCCAATCACATTACACCTAATCAAAGAGGGTCCACTAAGGCTACCTACAATGGTCAAGAGGATAGCCAAATGATTTTTCTAAGGATGATTTCATGTTGTTCAATCCAACATACCTTAATTCCAACATTAACACAAGAAAGTTACCATTACGACTTTCAACTTCAAGGATATCAAAAACCTTACATCTAGGATGAAGGTTCCAATTAAAAAACCTTCTTATTAATGTTAAAGGTCACATGTCCATCACACATACAAGACTAAGAGACTTTAGCATACTAATTCAAGAATTCATATTCATATTATATATATATCAAGTAAGGGACACAAGTCTACCAACCAAGACACACACATACTTCACATATATCATATCATTCAAGAAATAATTCGGCATAACCACAATCATCTATAGGTCACCCTATTCACTACTGCAAAATCATCAATATAAGTATCACAAGTAAGATGTAATCTATCTAGAAGAATCATGCCTCAACATCAACTAATCCACATAACGACTACACTATAGTCTACTAGAGACACACATGATTAACTAGAAGAACTTAAGCTTTGACTTCAGATACACACATAAGTCATCAAAAAATTCATACTATCCACATAATCATGTTATAACATGATTAAGTTATAACACATAAAGTAATTCTGACAAGTCCATGTTGTTTCACAATTCATAAAGTAATGCGGAAAAGGCTACATTAGTCACATCATAGCACATAAGCACCGCAACCATAAGGGGATCATACAAAAAATCATTACTATGTAAAACCTATAATACACTATATAGGAAATGTTAGGTCAATAAACCATTGATACAGCCTCACAACTTCAATGCATAGCCTATTAAATTAATACAACATAGCAAGGCTTTTATCAATAGCCATAGTTTACAATTCAACACAAATTACAATATCCAATGAATACGAGATAGTACAACATGAATGTATGAATTTAAGGTAGATTACTAACAATTTTAACATGAATATATGATAATTAGATAGCCCTAATAAAACTACATAAGAATTCAATATCATTAATAAATAATAAAATCAGCAAAAAAATAGTCAAAACTAGGGTTGCAAGAATTCCGTGGGTTCATATATTTAATAGGTTAAAATCATGTAATTAACATCAATTCAATGAATATATAATGATTCAAAAGGTTTTATGCAAGATCCATGGCTAGATATAAAAATAGGACAAGTTCATCTTTGAAAGACTTTGAATATCAATTAGATGTTTCGCTACGTGAAGAAAAGACATTCAATGATGAAGCACAATACCTAAATTGATTCTTGACGACGAATTTGATGAAGAATCTCCAAAACATCTTCAATCCAGCTCTATATTGAGTGTTAGCTCCAATGTAGTTCTACAGAGTTTCTTAGAGATTTTGGGTTTTTATTTGGAATAATGAATTCAAATAGGTGTTTAGAACTTATAAACACACTTAAAATACACAAAAAAAAAACCTAGTCAACTGCCTAAATTTTTTGGAAGTGGGGTGAATTTACCAATTTACCGTTACACTTTACAGTTAGCCTGCAAGAATTGCAGACCCATTAAAGGCCAGCTCACCTACGCCCAATTTCCTAACCAACAGACCTTCCTGCTGGACCGCGGTTTCGGTCAGTGGATGGTAAAAATGGAGCACAATCTCCCATTCATAAGTGTCAACCTACGCCCATAACCTATGGGTCGTCGACAAGCCCACTAGGCATCTAGTGCATTCAGTAGTTTGGGCTGGTCTGACTGCTTTTGGCTCACACATGGGTCCTTCCTCAACGACCCTTGGTTTTTCCTTAGGGAAATTTACCCGGACATTTCCAACTCAAATATGATTGTATACCAGTTTAGTACCTCTCACATCAATTTCATCCTAAATGAACATGTAAAATGTGACGAAACATGCTAATACACACAAAGACGTTTCAAGGCCAACCTTTAGAAAGTCATGGACGTTTATATACGTTTACCTCAAAACACCACAAAACTATAAACACTTACTCCAAACCTAGTTCTAACCCATTTTAGGAATTGAAAACAGCAGGAAACACGTGTTAGTTTCTATTATTACACAAGTTGTTTTAGAGTTATTACAATATCTATGTAGATTCTCATACCCTACGTATTCTAAGTTTTCTTCTCAAGTCATCCTGGTCAATGTCCATTTACTCAAGTCTTTCATTTTACTCGAGAGATCAATCTCCTTAACAAAAATTAGACCATGTGAGCTAAACATGAAACCAAATTTCATGAAACCCCACACCGAAAGAAGGTGGTATACTTGCCAAGGTAGAACATGGACATGAGCATATCATTCTAGCTGGATCTTCTGGATAATATTCCTATGGAGGCAACATAGTTCAACCACTAGGCGATATATTAGAGACCATTAGTTCCATATTGCATGATAACATCTATCTTATGAGAGTCATGTGTACCTACCTTCAAAATTGGCAAGGGACACCTCTCATATCTAGTCCACTCGATGCTAAGCTAATGCCCCTTTTTGAATTGCCTTTATGTTATCATTAATCATTAATCTTATAATAAGCCATAGGAGATTAAATCCTTCTATAAACATGATCATATCTCATAGGTTGAAGATTAGAATTTTCTTTCATCACAGCCTTTCATTAGTGAGATTAACATAACACAGTCATATTAAGTAAGGAACACAAGAGAAAAATCATCAACCTTGCATTATCATATGATTACCATGATCTAACATTTAACATATTCATAGGCCATTATATATGCATAGAAAAATCATACATACTTCAATTGCATAACAACATCAATTACAGGACAACAAAAACATAACAGAGTAATTATGACTTTAGAAGACTTACTTATTGTTTCCAAGAATCTTCATCAAGAACTTTCACTTAATTCATAACAATCACCCAATAATATAGTGAAATACTCAATAACGTAACCAATACCAACCATTCTAGTCATACACAAGACAAATTCATAGTTAAGGTTTAGGGAAACAATTCATTTATTAATTTTCTCAAGCAATAGTTTCAATCCCAACATTACATGATATTAAGTATAAAATAATTATATTCCATTATTTAGGGAGAGCAAAGGATTCACAGGTAAACCAACTATACCATATAAATTATTCAACAATACTTAATCAATTAGCCATAGAAAATCATAATCTATCATCATTAGTATAAATATCAAGTTTGGAAGAAAACCCACATGTAGAGTAAAATTCGTAGGAATTTGAATTGTTAGAAATCATATTCGAAAGGACCTCTTGGGGAAAGAAGTCCCAAGAGTGATTAACCCATGCCTAAACGACGTTTCAATCCATGAATGTTGAGAAGAAAATTTGACAACTTGACATTCTTTTCAAAGCTTTGAATGTTCTTCAATGGTGGTAGAGTAGAGATAGAGTTTGAGATATATGAGAGTGATTTTGTAAATCTAATTTGGAGTGCATGAAAGTGGCTTAAAAATGACCTAATACCATTATATAGTCATCCCCATCAATTACCCAAAAGTCCTCTCACTTATTTGGGTATTTTTTAAGTTAAATTGACTTAAAAATTACATAGACAAACCAGAGAGGTGGTTGCGCGTGCGGGGGAAAATTTTGATTCTTTTATTGAAAATTTGGGTCGAGGCAGTTAGCCTTGTGGAGGTCTCGCGTAGTGAGACAAATTTTTCCTAGCCATTGTGGGCTGCATGATGTGCAAGGGTTTTCGTATAATGGTTGTAGCAAGCTTCTTTGGCAGTTTGGTCGCCAATGTTTGGGTCCTCCTAAAGAACCCTTCAGGCGGTCTTTGGGGATTCGGTAACAGAAATTTGGATGCTTTATATTATATTTTACCTATTTAAAGTCTTTTTACAAGTTTTGGGCTTGATTTGATACTCTCAAGCCATCACCAAACATAGGGACGTCTATTGCTTTGATTTTGATAGTTTTCAAACGTCAAAGACATTTTTTTCGTTTTGGTTAAAAACTTTTTTTATTCAATTCTTTACTTTAACATCGATCCATAAACATCATTTAAAAAATTATTCAATATGTGAATCTATAATCTAAGTCATGGAACATTCGGATTGTTAGAGCTAGATATCATAAACATGGTTTCTGGTAATAACCTCCTAGTTCCTTAACTACATGCCTTCGTAGGTTCTAGCTAGTCCGTCAACATAAATAGATATCATTAACGGTATATAGATCTCCCTATTTCCAGGTGGGGTTTTATGAAAACGAATTCCATATTTAGCTAGAGTTGTCTAATGTTTGTTAAGGTGAAGTTTCTCAAATGTAAAATGAACAATGGAAGTAATATGATGAACTCTCACTAGGATAACCTAAGGGAGGTTGCTGAGTGTAGGTGAAGGAATGAGACTTTACCCATAAATTGCACAAGTAGCTCTTGAAGAGAAATCTAGGATGGTGTTCTATGTGTATATGTATATATATATTTTTATTTATTTGTATCTTATGAATGACATGATGATTTAAAATACTTGTTGAAATGATATGCATAGTATTGTCCTTATTATATACATTATTACGATCTAACTTAATATGCATGTTATTGACTATACTTGTTATAATGATGTATGAATTACTGGCAATGCTTGTGCTCTCCTTTTAGGTTTACTTGGTTTGAGTGAGGTTATGAGGCTTCATTTGTGCATTGAACTAGTAGGCATAGATTGATATTATGAGAAACATTTTGTAAATGGTAATGAATTGAAGCTTAAATATGCAATGTTTACTATTGTATCATTATGGTGATATTGAAGTAGTGACTCGCATGTTGTCTTCAAATGAGTATAAATACTAAATGGTTAATGAATATGAGGTGATAAACGAATGAATTATTATATGAGGTTTATGAAGGGTGTTGGTTCTTATGTGAAGTATGTATTTCATGATACGTTATGTCCTTACGAATGTATATTCTTAAAATAATGAAGTATGTATGAATGTTCACCTTGGTTACCTTAAGGTGGTATTTTGGTGTAATTGGTTTAACTATAACTATTCATACATTGAATTAAGTACGAATTACGAGTTTCTTTACGGTAAATGACTTGAGGTAAAAATAAAAGTAATACTATGAAGATATTGAACGTGTCTCAATATGATATATGGATTTATCTGTTTTTGTGAATAATATTAATATCTCTATAATGTATCTGAACTATTTTTGTTTATGGTATCAAATGTTCATAAATTTAACTAACATACATAATGCATGATTTATAACTAAATGTCCTCTTTAAAGCATGTTTTTCTCATAGTTATCATACTTAGTGTATTCTTGTGCTAATACATTTTTTCTTCCTCTATTTATACAAAGTGTAGGTGGTGATGAGGAGAAGATCTATCCTGGAGTGAAGAGATTAGATAGATATTCCAATATTCAAGTGTGTCCTTATGGTTCAAGAAAATTCTTGTCAAACTTCTATTTAATTTTATATAATAGTTTGGATTATTTTACGTTGTTAAGGTTCGTCTCCCAATTCCATTCTATTGATGTTTAGTCTAATATGTAAAAAAGAGACTTAGTGTAATAACTATGTACTTATGATAGTTTAAATAAAGTAATGTTCTAGAATTATGTTGTGGTGTAAAGAGTTTTAAATTTTTTTCTAAACTTATATGAAAATGCAATGTTTGAAATCTAATAGGCTTGTCCAAGACCTCAGAGAGGTCGACGATGCTAATTACATCTAGAGGTGCTCCCCGGCCGTGAAAATCATGGTATCAAAACAAAAAGTTTTGGGAATGGTCTCTAGGTTTCAAAGTCTCGTGATTCCACGTTTTGTAGAGTCTTGTTCATCATTTTAAGACACAACACATCTATGAGAAAGAGGCCATGGGACGATGAAAGTTTCACTTACTTCATTACTCTTGTGTCGTGCCATAGATCTTAACTCTATATGAAATCTCTCTTGTTTTTACTGATTCGGTTGTATTTTAGATGTGATTTCTTGGAAGAGATTATGTCTAGGCTTGAGGAATCATAGGTGCGTTTTTATTGTTATTATTGTTTTATGACTAGATTATTACATGTGAAGGTGAATTTGGAATATTATTGACGTGAGTCCATTTATTGCTATATGTGACATATGAAATTTGAATTATTTTTTTTCTTAGTCTTGAAAAGTCATGAGGAAATGTGGTGAATAGTGAAAGATGAATGTTGCCCTTTTTATATGAGTCATGCTTCATGGTTGTCTTTGTGTGGATTTGTACGACCCCAAAAATGATTTAGGTAAAGGTAGAGGCTAACGTGGTTGCAATGGTTATTAAGGTCCTAATTTGTTTTATAATATGGGTATTAGGCACTATTTACGAGTTGTGGTTCATTAGAAGACAAACGTCAAGGGGCGACCAAAACGTTCGACGACTAAGTCACGTAACTTCCTCATATATGGTTTGATGTGTTTATGTATAATGCATGAGATTGTTTTTTTCTTAAATGAGTTTATATGGTGTTTGAATTCATTTGTCAAGTTTTGTGAAGTTTGGAGGTTAAACGTCCAAGAACGTCCATGATGTTCGAAAGGTTTGCCTTGAAATGACCTTGTGTGTCTATGTATGTTTCGTCAAGTTTTACGTATCCGTTTTTTATGAAACTCATGTGGTATGTCCTAAAATCATAGACGATTGTATTTGGGTTGGGAACGTCTGGGAAATTATCCCCAAGGACCATCTAAGGGTCCTTGAGGAAGGACCCAAAATTGTTGCCAAAACAGTCCTAGGCAGGCTCCGGACGACAGAGCAGTAGACGGCTCGTGGGACTGTTAACGCCCCGTCGAAGGGTGTCGTCATGGGGTAATTTTCCATGGGTAAATAGGGAAGCCTTGGCAGGTTAGTGTAACAACTGATAGTGTCCAGTGGCGGCCCGTGGTGGTGGTGACGCTGTGTCGATAGGCAAGTCGTCTGTGAGGCATTTTTCTGCCAGCATTCAATAATGATAGGGGTAAAGATGGGATTTCACCCCATGTCTTTTAAATGTAGGAGGAAGATTATTTTAAGAGTATAAAAGCCATTAAAATATCATTATAACCCTAACATCTAACTCAAAACCCATTCCCTCCTAAAGTTTCTCCATAAACCTCCATATGAGTCCAAAGTGAAGATGGATCTTGAAGATGGGTCTTCAATGGAGTTTCTTCTTCAATTATCTTTGGATTATTCAATTAAGGTATGAGATTTCTTCATATAAGTCTTGATATCACCTCAGAGCAAATTTAATATATGATTTCCAAAGATTTTAAAAGGATGAAAAACTCCAATTTCTACTCTAAGTCTTGGGTTCTTACATAAATGGTTTCCAAACGTTAAGATATGATGTTATTGATGTTTTACAATTAAATTCTCCATGAACTCTTGATCATACCAAATCTCTAAATTTCACTAAAATATGGATGAATTGATTATGCATTGTATTCATGAATTCATGTGTAGATTGTTATGGGTTTTTGTGTCATGTATATATTATGTATGTATGATGTATAGGCTGTTTGAATCTTATTAATTGAGTGATGGATACTCTTAGATCTAGTGCATGCTAATATTATTGAATTGATATTGATTTAAGGTTTAGGATTTCTAATGTAATTTTCTATGGGCTTTCTAATGATGCAATAATTATATTAAATTGATATCTAGATTGTATTAGATATATATGTATGTAATAAATTGAACTTGTTTAATTGATTGTCGATGTAATTGTATTGATTTGTTGGTTATGGACTTGGGAAGGGCCTTGTAATATCGAATTGGATGATTTAGCCTTGAAATCGAAGTGGTAAGATGGAGTGGGGTATGCTGCCTTAATTCCTTTATTTTGATGGTATTTAGACTTCAATTATTGTGTGATTGTTATGATCCACTTATGGTGGTGGTGTTATGTGTTTTACTTTTAATTGATGTGGCCTTGTCGGCATTATTTAATGCAGTATGATTATCATGGCTTTGTTGGAACTACTTGAAATACTATGATGTTGTTTATAGTTGTTTTATCTTAAATATGAGTATATATATATATATATATATATATATATATATATATATATATATATATATATATATATATATATATGTAAAGGAATATGAATGTATGTGTACTTGTCATGTATGTTAGGAAATCATGTAAATTATGACTATGAGCTTCTATGTGTAGTCTTAGGGTTAATGCATGGTTGTTCCTACTTTACTATATTAGTCCATAATAGTTATATTGATTATGATATGGTAGTGTGTAGGATGACTTAAAGATGATAATGTTTATTTCTATGTGCTTATTGAATGACTAGTAATATGTGCTAAGCTGAAGTATGTGGTGTCTTATATTGATTGAATTGTGTCCCTAACTTGATGCTTGTATGGTTATAAATATGTTATATATTGACTTAGGATGATTAATTCTATTAATCTTAAATGTATAGTTGATATGTGACCTTCAAACATGCTAAGAGGGTCTTTTGTGTGAAACCTTGAACCTAGTGGTAAGGTTATACATGTTGCAGTCGAAAGTAATAATGGTATCCTTCAAAGTAGAGGACTATGGACCTAAGGTTTATTGGATGGAAAAATATCATATCAAACCTTAGGAGAGTCATAATGAGCTTCTTGTTACCATCAGAACGTACCTCTAAGAGGACCTCTTTGGTAGGGTAAATGTGATTGGGTTATGAACTTGTTATGGAAATGTCTTATGTAAGACTTTTAAGAAAATTAATCTATGAGAACGAAGGCTAGAACCCAGTGAGTATGGAAAGGGGAAGTAGTTCTAGTTAAGTATGAGACTAGAATACAATGCACGCCCTTCTTATACATTAACCATGTGTCTACATGGGATGTGTCCTAGTTCTATCCAGTCTCATGAACCACATCTAGTAGAGTCTTGTTTAGAATGTGAAGCACGCCACATTATAAATAGGATGCTATTGGGTGCTAGCAAAAGTTTCACTTCTTCATTCATCTAATCGTTCCTAAGAGCTTTGTATATGGTGTCATTCCCTTTTTTCCGTTATATGCTGATCCCTAGAGGGTGACTTTAAGATATTTGGGTTGAGGGAGAGGAAAAAAATGAGATTAGAATTGTTAGATGAGGTGAGATAGATGGTGGTTTTAACTATAGATTGGCTTGGTTACCTTTGGATGGGTAGTGATGTTGGAAAGAATGGTCACTATAGTGTGATCATGTGAAGGAGTGGTTGTTAAGATAGTTTTATGTTGTTAAGACGCCAACCATATGAAGGGAGGTGATGGGATTTGAAAGAGTAAAGGTGAGTTCTCTTAGTAAGGGGGATGTATTGGTTATAAATGAGATCTTTGTGAGCCTTTAGTCTCCATGAGATAGACTTGGGTGAGAAAGTATTCGTATGGTTTAAGGTGCCTTGAGGGAGTTACTTATAGTAAATGTTATATTGACCTTACAATGGGTTTCTCGTAAGTGGGGGAGTATGGTGAAGGGTAATGTTTGTTTGGAGTAATGTGCCCTTATCCTTTCATAACATGTCTATTCAATCCTATGAAATTGAATTTCATTAACTTTTTGCATTTTGTATTTTATGAATACATGATTATGTTGTAAAAGATGTTTATATTATGTTACCTTGAATATTAGCCTGTCTATATCTTGAATTGCCTAGAAATTGCATTCTTGAAAAATTTTCTCAAATCATGATAATTCTCACTGCCAGTTCACTGTGAATTTTTTTGAAATTTGATTTATTGATTCGTTTGTCTAAAATTGTTGTTATATGATCAGAACTGATTATATAAGTATGACATTGAATATAAAATGAGAATTTTCTATTTGGAATGAAGCATGTGAGTTTTATAGCATGATGAGTTATAGAACGTTGTGTAGTTTATTGTTGTGTTGTGATTCTCTTGATTATGTGAAATTGATGTGTTCTTCTTGATTGTGTGTTATATGGAATTCTTATGAGGTTATAATAGAATCCTTACTCTTGTAAGTGTTTGGAGAGTGAGAAGTGTCATTCGAGGACTAATGTTGTCTAAGTGGGGAAGCTAGTTCCTAACTATGTTGAAATGGTTATATAAGTTCCGAATTTTGTATATAATATGGGTAAGAGGTAGTAGCTAAGAGTTTAGGTACATTGTAAGTCAAACGTTAAGGGATGACCATGACGTCCGATGACTTAGTCACTTAATTGCGTCATATGTGGTTTTATGAGTTTATGTATGATGAATGAGCTTATTGGGTTCTTAAATGAGTTTTTATGGTGTTTAAAATTAGTGTGTCAAGTTTCATGAAGTTTGGAGGTCAAACGTCCAAGAACGTCCATGATGTTCGAAAGGTTTGCCTTGAAATGACCTTTTGTGTCTATGTATGTTTTTATCAAGTTTTAGGTGTTCACTTTTGATAAAACCATATGGTAGTTCCTACACTCGTAGATGATCAAATTTGTGTTGGAAATGTCGGGAAAAGTATTCCCAAGGACCATCTAAGGGTCCTTGACGAAGGACCCAACACTGTTGCTAAAACAATCCCAGGTAGGCCCCAGACGACGGAGTAGTTTACAGCTCATGGGCCTGTTGACGCCCCATCAAAGGGTGTCGTCGTGGGGTACTTGGCTATGAGTGATGTGGGAAGCATTGACAGGATACTGTAACCACCGACGGTGACCGGTGGCGGCCCGTCGTTGTGGTGACACCCCATCGATGGGTAAGTTGTCTGTGAGGCAGTTTTGTGTCAACTTCTGTAATGTTAGGGGTGAAGTTGGGATTTCACCCCAAGTATTTTAAAAATAGGAGGACGACTATTTTAGGTATTTATGGGTATTTTAAGATTATATAAGTAATTAAACTCTCATTATGACCCTCACATCTAAATCAAAACAACTTCCCACCTAAAGTTTATCCAAAAACTTCCATGTGAGTCCGAAGTGAAGATGGAACTTGAAAATCGGTCTTCAATGGAGTTTCTTCTTAAATTAGATTTGGATTATTCAATTAAGGTATGGGAGTTATTTATCTAAGGCATTCTATCACCTTAGAGACAATTTCAAAGATGATTTTCAAAGATTTCAAAAAGATGAAAAAGTCCAATTTCTACTCTAAGTCTTGTGTTCTTGCATAAAGGGTTTCCAAACATTTAGATATGATATTGTTCATGCTAAATTGATTTTTTTTTCCAGGAAATTCTCTATGAACGCTTGATCTTCTCAAATCTCTTAATTTCACTAAAATATGGGTGAATTGATTATGCTTTGATATTCATGATTTCATGTGTAGATTGTTATGCACTTTTGATTCATGTATAGATTATGTATGTATGATGTATAGGCTGTTTCAATTATATTAATTGAGTAGTTTATAATCTTAAATCTATTGCATTCTAAGCTTATTGCATTGTGATTGACTTAAGGCTTATGATTTGTTATTTAATTTTCTATGGGCTTTGTAATGATGCAATAAGTATATTCAATTGATATCTAGATTGAATAAGATATATATGTATGTAATAGATTGACCTAGTTTAATTGATTGTCGATGTAATTGTATTGAGTTGTTTGTTACGGCTTTGGGAAAGGGCCTTGTAATTAATATCGAATTGGATGATTTAGCCTTGAAATCAAAGTGGTAAGATGGAGTGGGGTATGCTTCCCTAATTCCTTTTTTTTGATGGTAATTAGACTTAAATTATTGTGTGATTGGTATAATCCACTTATGGTGGAGGTGTTATGTGTTTTAGTTTTAATTGATGTGGCCTTGTCGACGTTATTTAATGAAATATGATTATCATGGCCTTGTCGGAAATACTTGAAATACTATGATGTTTTGTATACTTGTTTTATGTAAAATATGAGTTTATGTATCTATATGTTAAGGAATATGAAAGTATGTGTTCTTGTCATGTATGTTAGGAAATCATGTAAACTGTGACGATGAACTTCTATGTGTAGTCTTAGAGTTGATGCATGGTCATTCCTACATGACTATATGAGTCTATAATAGTTATATTGATGATGATATGGTAGTGTGTAGGATGACTTACAGATGATAATGGTAATTCGTATGTGCTTATAGAATGACTAGTAATATGTGTTAAGGTGAGGTATGTGGTGTCTCGTCTTGATTGACTTGTGTCCCTTACATGATGTTTGTATGGTTATGCATATGTTATGTCTTGACTTAGGATGATTAGGTCACTCATAAATGTATAATTGATATGTGACCTTGAAATATTATAAGAGGATTTTTTATGTGAAACCTTGAACCTAGTGGTAAGGTTATGTATGTTGAAGTCGAAAGCAGTAATGGTATCCTTCAAAGTAAAGGATGATGTACTTAAGGTTTATTGGATGGAATGGCATCATATAAAACCTTAGGAAATTAATCATGAGCTTCTTGTCGCCATTGGACGGTAGCATTTAGAGGACCTCTTTGGTTGTGTAAATCTGATTGGGTTATGAACTTGTTATGGAACCATTTTGTGTGAACCTTTAATGTGAAATTACTCAATGAGAAAGATGGTAAGAACCAATTGAGTATGGCAAGGGGAAGTAGTTCTAGTTAAGTATGAGACTACAATACAAAGCACGCGCTTCATATTCCTTAACCATGTGCCTACATGGGATGTGTCCTAATTCTACACTTGGCAAGTTGAACACCCTCATCGCAGTAGCTTAGAACTCTGGATTCTATTATTTGCTAACATGGTCTATGTCCATTATTTCCTATTCTCATCATGTGGGATACGAATTAGCATTTGAGAAATTCTTTAAAGTTGAGGTGGTGTTATAGGATGCTATCTAGACATTGCACAATAGAATTTGGAGATGTTATTTAGAGTCCCTAGGTCTTGTATAAGACCATTACTTGATTGTCCTTTACGTGATGAATGTTTCATAATGAACTAATGAATATAATGACTCAAGTTAAGGAAGTATGTTAAAACGAACTAGTACTCATCTAGAGTAATTAAGGCGTGTCTAGTTAAGGTGTGAAGGGGGAATAGGAATGGTCACTTCTAATCTTACCTAGATTAGTCATAAGAATGAATCTAGTTAGGGAAGTTGGTTGATTATGTTGAAATGATCTAAGCCTTAGGTAATCTTAAGGATTATTAAGGTAATCTTGAAGAGGTCACTATGGATGATATCTTCTTGATTTAACTAAGTAAGTCTTTTGATAGCCTTTGGAAGGATAATGTCATATCATTCATATGCGAATGTGTTAAATAAGAATGACTCTATCTTATGAAGTCTATAGGATCTCTTAAGTGTGTGTGTAAGGGATTGTATGGGCGGTCGCTTCACAACTCACTCAAGTGAACCTTAGAGTCACCATGGTAGAAGAAGCTCATGTTCTTATCATAATGTCTCTTCAGTGTGTATGAGACTCATTATAAGTAATCTTGAGGGTCGTTTAGGCACTTCTATAGAGGTGTATAGGCGGTCTCTATTTGTGTGACTTAAGTGAATATTAGGATAGCTTTGAGTGAGAAGATTACATGCTAAAGGGGGTTTAAAGTGAAGTGAAGGAACATCACAGTAAAAGTGAATTAAGTTCACTGCAAAGTGAAGTGACATCACTGTAATGTTTGATAAAAATGTGATTGTTTGCCTAAATGATTTGTTATGTGTTTCTATGTTTTTAATGTTGTTCTTATGATTATAGTATGACGTTTTAATCGAAATTCATGAAAAGCATGCTTATTCCTAAATGTCCCTTTTTCATGGTTTTTGCATCGCTTCCATACTTAATACTTCTAATGTGCTAACACCTTCTTTTACTTTCGAATAAAGTGTAGGGAAATGGAAATATTGATGTTCTATAAAGGATGGATTAGTTTCTAAGGGTTGAAGACGAAAATTGATGAGTCCGCATCGATTCGAGAACAACAGCCACATGTTCCTTTATTTATTAAGTCTTTATTTTATGTCTTGTATGGGTTAATTCCCAGGTGTTATAAACACTAAATTCTAGATTGTTCAATGAGACGTTCTATAGTTCTAATATTTTAAATGAAAGTTTTCCACTTGCGTATTGTTTATCAAAGAGTTCTTCGTCTGTGAAGAAATTTTTAACTTTTTACTGATTTTAGTTATGTTATTATGCAATGAATGATACGAGAGGCTTATATTAGACTTCTTGAAGTCTCATTTGCCATGTGACATCGCAAAGATACTCTAACTTCTAGGGTGTAATTGTGGGATGTGACAGGATTAGAGTCTTTTCTATTGACTTGCTACTAAGAAGGGAAAATTGTGTGCTAAACCTAAAAAGTTAGTTGTGAAGTATTTTTTTTAATGGGAGAACCCATATGACTAGTTGATTAGTTCTTATATGACCTTTCCTAAGAGTTGGAAAAAGAGAAGAAGGGGTTTTGTCCATAACTTGGGATTTTGTTTTTCTCAAAGGTTTACTTGACAGGAAGTATGTTCACCCCTTAATTCATGGGGAGAAGAAGAAAATAAATGTTTCCCTACATGAAAGAGGTTAGTTGACTTTTAACATTGATCTTAAGTGATCATGTAAATGGAGTGCTTAGATTGTATCTAGGCATGGTTTGTTGGAATTTTCAACAAAAGGTTTTGATATGAGTTGAAATGACTTAGAAGTTATCTTACCCTAGTGTTGGATGAAAAGAAAGAGGCCTCTAAAGCTAAATCTCTTCTATGTTTCCCATAAGAAATTACCTAGAGAATACATTATCCTAAATCTCAAAAAATAGTGATGGTAGAAAGTGAGGAAATTATGAAGATACCCTTGGTAGTAATCAGTAGTGAAACCTCACGTGGTTGGATAATGTTTCCAAAGTTGAATTTTATGAGTTTTCTTTTAAATTATGTACTTTTAGAATTAGTGGTTCATAAGTGGTACCTACTAATGCTGAATTGGTAAGCTTCTTCTTTAAAAGGGAAAGAGTGAGATCCTCAATGGTGTAAAATTATATTATTTGAATAGTATGAAAGTTTAGTCTTAACTATCCTTGACCCTAGTGTTTAACAGTAAGACGTTATGAATATCTAATTAGGTTTACCCCAAGTGGGGGATAATGTGCCTACATGATAATTTTTTTAGCACCCTTCGTACTCCTATTTGGAGTTCCCTTGCACTTTCCTATGTTAAGAACCAGTTTGAAAAATGGATATGCAGTGCAGAAACATAGATACTCATTTTTGATCTCTTGAAATCCTCACCTAATGGAGTGTGAGTGAAGATTTAGTAGAAAATGGTTCCTTCTTTAGAATGGGATGAGGTTATGCTAAGAAGGTTTTGCATGAGCTTGATCCGAACAAGGGGATGTTTTGCTTGAATAGAAGGATTGATAAGTCCAAGTTCTCTTGGATGAGATAAGTTTCTCCTACATGGGTTTATCCTAAGTGAGGGATTATGCGTTGAGTAGTAAGTTTGTTGATATCCCTATAATTTACTTCTATTCTTACTTAAGCTTGAAACCAAAGAGTTCCTAGTATCTTGTCCATTTTATGGAGTCTTGCATATAAGTATAAGTTGCATGTTCTCCATATTCATGCATGTATTAAATTACACTATGTAATGCATGTTTTGAAGGGTTAATATTGCATGAAAAAAGTATTTTTGATTAATTGCATGTTTCTCATGTTGTCATGCATCGTGATATGATAAATTTGCATTTGACTTCATGATTTGGCTTAATGAAACATTTTTGATAACACGTTTGATGTGAGGGTATCTTATCACCACAACGAGGTATTGAGGTTTCTTAAAAAAAGAAAAGATAATTCCTTTTAAAAATATTTAAAATTATTATTTGGAAGTGTTAATATAGGCTCACTCTTGAGAAGTGGTGGTGTTACAAGCCAATATTGTTTATATGTGCGTAGAATGATAACGATTTCCCTAAATGATGAATGTTTATGAAGACTAGTGTAGTGATATAAATTTAAATTTTGTGAAGTAACCTCCTTATATTGTGATGTGTTTGGTGTGATCTACCATTTTGACTTCATAAGGAAGGGAATATGAGCATGTTTTTATAGGAGAAGATAAACTCTCCTTAAAATGAAATGACCTTTATGAAATGCTTGTCTATGAACTTTATTATGATATGTGAGAATGTTAAGGAGATGGATATTCCTCCTCGAACATAACTAAACATGGTGATGCTATGTATGTCCTTGATGGTTTTATGTTTAAATGATAAAGGTTTTTTTGATCTATATTATACATGATCTTTGTGCAGCTAGTATGCGTTACTCAGTTGCCTCATGCGTTATAATGTTGAACATGTCTATGTATTATCTTAAGTTTATTGCATATTTATATTTTCATGAAAGGAAAAATAAAGGGAATGTCGTGATTAGGAGGAGGAAATTCCTCCTATGAACACGAGAAAATGCCTATGTGTTTGATGCATTAGGAGTGAGTGAATGAAGTTTCGACTTGCTCGTGTGTATTGATTCGATAATTCTATGAACGTTGGTGTTCCTTGTAATTTTGGTAAATTGATTTTTTTATAATATGTTGAATGTTTTGAGCTGCTAAAAAGGTCATTGAGTCTTGAAAGTGTAGAAAGTGTTCCAAGTGTCATTCAAGGACGAATGTTCCCAGGGGAGGGATATTGTAAGGACCCTCATAATGAAATAAGTTGATATAGAGCCTCACATGAGATTTAATATTTATTAATATGTAAATAAAGTGTGTCACAACTTGTATTTGTTGTTTGAAAATGTTTTGAAGTGAAACGTCAAGGAAAGACAAAGACGTTTCAAAATTAGTCGTGTGTATGTGCTAGTGTGCCTTTGCATGTTTGACATGTTTTTTGGTGTCTAAAATAATATGAGAGGACCCTAACTTTAATATGTACGTATTGATGGTAGAAATGTTTGGGAATGACTACATAAGGACCAACCTAAGGGTCTTTGATGAGGACCCAAGGATTGGCAAAAATCTGCCAAGGCAATGTCAAACCATCCCCACAAACTATGCTTAATTGATTGATCGACGTCTCATAAAATAAAGGTATTGACCCAAACCTAGATGTGGGAGCGTAGGCCCCAAATGTGGGATTCTCTTTCACAAACGACGGTGTGTAGGACAGCTCATCAACAAGACGACGCCCTGTCAAATGTAACCGTCAATGCTACTTGTAATTCACTGTCTAGACTTAGTCAGCCATAAAATGAATTATAAAATTCACTCCACATTACACTTAAAGTGTGGAAGCTTATTTAACCTACTTTTGTGTATTATAAGTTACTTAATAACATAAAAACAAAAGTTATATTTCATTATTCAAATTAGACCTTTCCATCTCAAAATTAAGTCTCTCTAGAACCTCTATTCAAGACTACTCTCAAGATCAAGCTAGGGTATGTATTACAAGTGGCTTAATCTCCAAATTTTCGTAGCTATTCTTCTATTCAGATATTGTATCCCTTGATCCTTATTTAACCTTTAATCTATAGAGTTCTTTAGATTGTTTTCCAAACAGATTCTATGATCAAAATTCCAATCTTTCAATATAGACATGAATTCATTGTCAAATTGTTTTCAAAATCATTCTAATTATAAATATATGATTATTGAATATTTTTAGAAGAATTCCAATGCAATCCATGAGGAACCCATGATCTACTTAATCTCTGAATTTACCCTATAATGTGGGTCTTGTGATCTTTATTAGATGTTGATTGAATTGTTATTTAGATTGTAATGTATTGTTAAATTCCATTTCAATCTATATCATTTGATAATGAGTTTTAGAGAATAAGTCTATGATGATAATATCTTGGAGATTTGGTAAGTTGAACTAAAATCCTTATCGTAGTCTTGGAACTAATTATATATGGTATGGTCCACTTATTGTGGTGGTGTTTACATTATTGTCTATCTTCATATGTTTTGATCATGTCCTTGTAGGCAATATATGTAAAGTAGATTTATGTGATGATTATAATGACTATGAAATTTACGTGTATAGTCTTCAATTCTTGTATCAGCATCAAGGTGTATTGATGATGTAATGTATTTGTTAATGATGTTGTTAGGGTTAGGTATGGTCTTCATGCTTGATGGTGATTAATACTATTGTAGAATGACCCCCTACCTGTGTAACCCAATGTTAATGTGTGATCATTGTATGCTAGGAGTGTTTTATTCAAATGTTGAAGATGTTTTAGTCTACTATGATGTAATGTGTGTGTACTGTATATAGTCCCTCATTCTCTATATGTGAGTTGTCCTTGAATGGTGGTTTACTCAGGATCAATTTTTTTTGCTCATAGGTGATCATAATAACCAATATGTATACACATACATCTCATGCATACATTAACAGTGGTAAGGGTATGGAACTTTAACTATAAATTGCACATGTTGACCTTGAGGGGAATACTACGGTGGTTTCTTTATATACATAAGTTATGAATGTGTGATAATCTATGAAGATGATGTATGTGAGATGGTGATAAGTGTGTGATTATGAAGGATTGGAAGTGATCCTCTTATGCATCTTATTGCTATGTTTTGATGTAAAGCTAAAGATTAATGATGTATGGATATGTGTTTTCGAAATGTGATGATATGAAAGGCTTTCTCATATATATATATATATATATATATATATTTATATATATATATATATATATATATATATATACATACACAAACATGAAAGCATCAATGAAGCATGTTAATGATGATTTAGTCATTAAGAGTCTTTTGGATGGTTTTACTCAATTGTACTTTAATATAGACTATGTTACGATTATCCGAAAGGATATTCTATCATTAAGTTGGTTTTGATGAAAGGAAATTCTCATCATATAACTTATGAGCTATGTGTATGTTAATGAGGAGTTAAGCTCCCAAAGCCTATTTTATGATTTAAAATTTAATGAAGACTTAAAGGCTTTTCAATAAAAGAAAGTTAGCTTAGCACCAAGTGTACTTTACATGAGAGGTGTCCCTTACCAAAATGAAAGTAGGTTAGCCAAATGCTCTTGTAAGGTTGTAATTACAATCCTAGGTAGCATAAAGATGGTTCCTGGTAAAAACCTCCTAGTTTTTAAACTCCGTGCTCCTTTAGGTTCTAGCTAGTGGATCCATATAGATAGCTATTATGTATGGTTCTACCTTAGCAAGTAGAGATCCTTCTTTCAGTGTGGGGTATTATGACACCCAATGCCCTGTTTACCTGACATGGTGAATGTCTATTAAATAAAAGTTTCCCGAAAGTAAAGTGAAAAATGGAAGTAAGATGATTAACCCTAACAATGTCTACCTAAGGAAGGTTTCTTAGTATGGGTTAGGGAGTAAGACATTACCTATACATTCCACAAGTAGCTATTGAAGGAAATTCTAGGAAGGAGATCTATATGTATATGTATCTTATGCATGATATGATGATGTTAACATACTTGTTGAACTAATATGCTTAGTATTGGCCTTATTATCTAAATTATTACGTTCATACTCAATATGCATGTTATTGACTATACTTTTCATTATGATGTATGATGTAGTAGAAATGCTTGTGATCTCCGTGTTGGTTTAATTGGTATGAGTGAGGTTATGGGGCTTCGTTTGTACATTGAACTAGTAGACTTAGATTGCGATTATGAGTAAGGTTTTTTATATTTAATGAAATGAAGCCTCAATATGCAATATATACTATTCTCTCATTATGATGATATTGAAGTATCGACTTTAATATTTTCTAGAAATGAGTATAAAAGCTAAATGACTTATGAATATGAGGTGATAAATTAATAAAATCTTATACAAGGTTTATGAAGTATGTTGGTTCTTAAGTGAAGTATGTATTTCATGATATGTTATGTTTTTAGAGATGTATATGCATAAAATGATGAAGGATGTACGAATGTTCACGTTGGTGACCTTAAGGTGGTACTTTGTTGTGAATGGTTGAATGGGACAATATTCATGTTATGCACTAAGTATTACTTAAGGGTTTCTTTCGGAAAAGAGTAATGTTGTGCAGATATTGAATGTGTCTTAATATGATATATTACTTTATGTGTTGTTGTGAATAGTATTCATGGCTATGTAATGTCTATGAACTATATTGTGCTTATTGTATTAAATTTACATGAAGTTATACTAAAAGACATGATGCATATTTTGTTTCTAAGTGTCCTCTTTAAAGCATGTTTTTCATTGTTATCATACTTACTGAATTCCTGTAATAATAATATTCTTCTACATCTTTTTACAAAAATTGTAGGTGGTGATGACTAGAAGATATTTCCTAAAATGAAGAGCATTCATAGTTATTCCCATGTTCAAGTGTGTCCTTATTATTCAAGGACCTTCATGTAATGATGTTTTTAAAGTTCATGTAATAGTTTAGTTTATTCTTTTATGTTGTTAAAAGTCGTGTTCCTATTCCATTGTGTTATTGTTGGGATAGAAATGGGAAAACGAGACTTACTATCACATCAATATACTTACGATACTTTAAATGAAGTGATATTCTAGCATTATGTTATGCTTTGAAATGTTTTAAATTTTCCACTAATTTTTTCGTACAATGCGATGAATGAATATTACTTCTAGAGGGTGCTCCCAGGTTGTGACAACTGCAGTGGACAAAGATGCACTCAATGAGGAAGAACATGCAGATACATATGCTGAGATTGATGAAGAGATGGAAAGAAAACGAGAGGAGTTTACTGTAGCACAAGAAAAGAATCAGATCTTTAGAAACCTATCAGCTCTAGGAGGTAGAGAGGTACAACCTTCTATTTAGACATGACACACTGCAGCAACTACGAGTGGACTTTACAATACCACCACTAACCTGAGTATACTTTGTGCACAAAATGACATGCCGTTGCTCAAAATTTTGATGCTCAAAGAGGAGGAGAGATTTCATACACAAGATTTATCTTCATCTTCCTCCTTGTTTTAATTTTGTTTCATTTTTGATATACTAATACTTACATTAGAGGACAAAAAAATGTTATGGTGGATGAGACACAACTTTATTTTGTTAACTCTGAATGTGTATTTTATGTGTTTTGGTATAGTTTGGGTTGTCTGTTCAATTTAAGTTTGAAAAATTGCTTTCTCAAATGTTTGAGGTTATGTCTCTCTTTTGGGTCCTAATTTCAAAATTATTTTGACCCTTCCAAAAATGTTCTCTTTTAAAAATTTCTCCACCTCATTTGTTGAAATTGGATGTTGTTGTACGAATTTAAATATCGGTTTTGATCAATAATGCTACCTTGATAATTGCTCTCAATCAAACAATCGTGAATCTGCGACTGCAACAAGAAAGAATGAAATTATATATGGAATATGTAACTCTTTGCATCTCGTAGTTATTAGTCAATTATCGAATTGATTTTTTCCAATGATCATTGTACACTACAGGACATGTATTTTCTTTTTTCACTAAGGTGTAAATGTCTTGTGTGATGAGAATAATTTGAACCTTCATTGAAAAAACATAGAATTTTCCCTTTTAGTCTAATTTATTTAGAAAGATATCGTCTTGATATGATCTTAGGAAACTTTTAAAGAGTTTCACAAAACTTTGACATATACCTTTTTTGTGTCCGACATGCGAGTGTGTGTAACTCTTTTGAACACCCTTTGGTCCATATCTGTAACACCTTTGAAAGGACTTAGGTGAAGCTAGAGATGAAAATGTGTTGCATGAGTTTATTAAGTCCTCTAATGTTTTATAATAGTGTGTATATGCAGTGTCTAAATTTTTGTGATGTTTTGAGGTCAAACGCCCACGACATTCGAATGTTTTGCCTTGAAACGTGCTTGTGTAGTGTGTTTTTGCAAGTTTTACATATTCTTTTTGGTTGAACTTGATGTGAGGGATTCCTAACGTTTCTACGAGTATATCTGGATTGGAAACATCAAGGAAAACTCCCCAAGACAAACCAAAGGGGCCTTGAGAAGAAACCAACATGTAGCCAAAATCTGTGAAATCCTGTCTAATCTACGGAAAGAAGTTGATGTCCAATAGGTCAGTCCACGCCCCGTTGATAGAGGAGGTAGGTGAGGACTTAGTCTAGGTAGGTTAAGATCCCATTGTTGAGTCATCACGTAATTGACGACTTTCCAATACGGCTCGTCCATGGGTCTACGTGGTGTAGCTTGTGAACCGTCGATGAGACCTTCCATTTTCTACAGCATTTCGATGAAGGCTCGGGGTATTTATGTAATTCACCTACCCTTCAAAAAAAATATGGGCGGTTTATTAATGGTATTTTGAGTATTTTAAGTAGGTTTATATGTCTTGAACACTTACATGAATTCAATATTTCAAAATCAAATTGGAGCTTGAAGGTTGAAGGGATATTGGAGCTTGGAACTTAGTTTCTCCATAAAATCATATAAAATTTCTTGGTCAAGAATAAATTAAGGTATGGTTTTTATCCTTTAATGTCTTTTTACAACGATTCAATCTTCAAAGTTCTTTTCCTATATTTTCTCATAAGATGAACTTTTAATTTGAATTCTAGAAATGGGTTATTGCATAAAATGTTTTGAATCAATGTATTATGATTGAATTTATGTTAATTTTATGATTTTTGACTAAAATCTCCATGAACCCATGCAAATAATGAACTCCGTGTTTTGACTATTTTATCTATGACATGATGATGTCTCTATATTATTGATTTCTTATGTACTTTACTTTGTGATATTGGATTATGAAATAATCATGTTATAATTATGCGTGGGATGTCCTAAATTGATAAATCTCATTGTATTATCTTGGATTAATTGTGTACTGTGAGTATCGGGTTGAATTGTGGATCATCGCTATTAATAAGAGCCTTTGTTTAATGGGTTAATTGAATTGGCTATGGATTGGAGTTGTAATTATGGATTGGTGGTAAGTTGACCTAAACTTCTATACATTGTGTAGAATATGTCTTGAATTGTGATGATGTTTGGTATGGTCCACTTATTGTGGTGGTACTTATGTGTTATACTTGTAAATAGTGTCATGATATAACTTTATTATGCGAGTATTGTGAAGGTCTATGTGGTTTATGTGTATTTGTTCTTCTACGTAATTAGATGTGGGCATGATTGGATATAGTGATGCCTTGTATGTGTATACTTTATTTTGGAGTGTGGATCTTCCTAGTTGACTGTATGAACATTATGATGAGTTATGTTGACGATTCGATAGAAGTGTGTAGGGTGACTTGCAAGCATACTTAATTGACCCTATATGCTACTTGAATGATATTGAACGTGTGATATGATGATAGTGAAGTGTGTCTTGTTTTGATAGACCTACGTCCCTTACTCAATGCTGAACAATGTAAATATTAATACTTGACTAAGTAGGCTAAAGCACCATCGTCATTCATATGATTGGAATATGATCTTGAATAAGGTTAAGAAGTTCATCTATGTGGAACCTAATAGATACAAGGTTATGATATCGTTGAAGTTGAATGTCTATAAGGTATCCTTCTCGTGTTTAATGATGGACTTAGGGTTTGTTTGTTGGAACGACATGTAATCATCCTTATGAAAGTCATTTGAGATATCTTATTAACCATTGTAGGCAAACTTAGTGGACCTTCTTTTGTAAGGTGTATTATGATTTTGTTATGAACAAGATATGGTACATCTTCATATGCTTCTTTATTTAATTACTCCATGAGAACAAAGGCTAGAACCGAGAGAATATTCTTGGTGAGTAGCTCTAGTTAAGATTGAGACTAGAGTACAAAGAAATCATTGATATTCCTTAACAATGTCCCTACATGGGTTGTGTCCTAGTTCTACCATTGGCAAGTTGAACACCCTCAATCGGAGAAGGATTTACTTCGGATTCCATGCCTAGCTATTATGGTCTATGTCGGTTATTGCCTATTCTAATCATGTGGGATACATGCTAGTATTAGGTAAGTACTATAAAGTTTAGGTAGTAGAATGGGACGCTATCTATATTGCACAAGCAGGCTTTGACGATGTTAGTTTTTAGGTTCCCTAGGACTTATCCAAGACCATTATCTGAATGTCTTTAACTGTTGAATGTGTAACACTGCGAAATTCCAAGACCTTAGCTAAATCCTCACTTGTTGATATAAGTTTAGTAACAATGTCATAAGACCTAAAATAACGCTAATAAACCATTTTGGATGTTTTGGAGTAAATACAACAAGAAATGTCCATGACGTCCGGAAGCGAGTCAAATTTGACTAGGGAAACGTCCTTAAGTTTCGATAAGGCCTGGAGGTGTTTTATGAGGTCTAAAACTTGTAAAACAACATTGGAAAGGTAATACCATTTATGTAGCATAAAAATATCCCGGTAATACTTCCCAAGGGTCACCCTAGAGGTCCACGAATGGACCCCAAACTTGGCTTGGCAAGCTGCCAAAGAAGCAACTAAAATATACATGGCAGAAATAAGTCCGCCTCGCAGACTTGGTTCGCCCTTTGTCATAAATGAATTCTGTGTCACAGGCATGTTGCAGATTCCACTGCCTCAAAAAATATTTAGAAAATCTTGCGGAAACAACTCCGCGTCGCAAACTTGTTCCCTGACAAAAATCTGAATATTTTAATTCAAGTTTGGCTTTATTAAAGGGTCAACTTAAATGAAGGGAATTTTGGTATTTCGTGGGAGGCCTATATATTTTTTTTAGATCAGTTTCCCAAACATATTATGCACTCAAATAAAACCGCCAAATAAAAACCCAAAAGCTCTCACCTCTCTCTACTTTCTCTGTCTATTCAACCTCCATTTAAGGAAGAACAAAGATTGAAGAAGATGACAAATTTCTCTAGTATTTCACTCAATTTTGGTGGATTAATCTTCATTAAGGTATTGGTTCTTCACTCTGGGTATTTCTTTCCCCAAGAGGTCCTCTCAAAGTTGATCTCTAAAACGCCCTATTCCGAGGGGACATTCTATTCTTATAAGTAGACTTTCTAGTATTGACTAGTAGACATGTTTTATCTATTAAAATTCATTCAAAGACTTACTAGGGTAATGTATTGTTTGGATTAGATCTATTTCTTGAAAAATTCATGATGAACCCTTTTCCCCCTAACCCTAGGTTATAAATTAAAGTTAATTGGGATAGAGATGATGCAAATGACTTCATTATTGTGTAAGTTACTATTGTATGATTATATTACACCCATTAATGGGTTGAATTGGATGGTTAAGGGTACAAATTTTATGATATCTTATGAAGGAGATTTGGGCAAGTCTTGTGATCTCAATCCTTTATTTCAATTATGATTACTTGTGTTGAGTGATGAAGTTATATTGAAGTAAATCTTATGATATGATTGCTTAGGCTTGGTATGATGTTCAATTGGAATGTCTTGAATTATTACTTGTGAGTTGTTTTCTAAGAAGTAATGATATAAGAATGGTGATCACTTACCTATGTGCCTTCTCATAATGTGATTATGCAATTGTGCTAACCTCACATGTGTGAATTGTAATAAATGGACAATACTGATGATATTCCTACTGATCTATGATGATCACTGTATATGAGGTACACCATATGACCTAAACTAGGCTATGATGATTAATAAAGGCTCAAAGGAATTTCTAAAAGGACTTTATTTTAGCACCGAGTGAACTTGAAGTTGAGATGTGGGGCCTTCCCAAGTAGGGAAGGTAGGGTTCACCATTGTTTAATATGAGAATACCCCCTAGATGTAACCTTGTTGTCATCCTCTTCGAGGACTAAGACTAGCCTCTTAGCTTACATCATGACATTCATAGGTCAAATTTAGCGAAAATTTAGAACTTTTTACTACTTCTACATTTAGGTTTACATAGACTTCCACATAGACATAATAGATATATATCGAAAATACAGAGACCTTTCTTATAAGAAGATTACTTAGTCTTCGACTTTTATTGCACATTGATATTTGGAATAAAACCTAGTCTCAAATAGTCATCTCATCTTATAACCATCTAATAAAAGCATATAAAATTCGTCCTAGCCCAAACATCAATTCAAGTAGACCACATATAGATCAGACAATGTTTAAGTGAGGATCAAATGGAATGGAAAGGAACATGATATACATTAAGACTAAAGCAACATCATAGGCTTGATAGTGGCATTGCCCCAAAAAGTGAGGACCTACCCAACATGGATGACCAAAAATTCCAAGACTTCTTCAAAGTCGCCACCAAAAGTCCTTCAACATCCGGAACCTAAAATGTTGGGGAAAAAGGAAGAAATGGAGTTAGTAAACCACTTGTACTAAGTATGAGATCATATGTACACGTATCATGAAACAATGGTTGAAAAAAGTACATTTCAATAAGTATGCACTTTACCTTGAAAATCTCTATGCACATTGAACGAGGCCATACCAACTAATAAGACGTGTTAATTAAGTCGTAAGAATGTACATCACAAGACCAACAACATCAAATCTAGCCAAGTCAACTTGCATATCATATAATTGAATATAGAGTTAAGTAACTCTATCATCAAGTTATAATAGCAACAAGCATGAATAAGAGTACATTTCAACATAACCAAAGATAGACAATTACCCATGAACCCTATCCAATCAACAAGTTCAATGACCCATCAAAGCCCCATAAACTTACTTAATCAAGTAACCCAACAAGAATCATGATCACCATCCCACTTCACATAGTATGGTAATTAAGAGTATTTATCATCATACATTAACAATGTAGACCAACACATATTCATATGTAAAACTAATCAGTAAATAATATCAACAATATGCATGTTCATCAATTACCTATCATATACCCATTATAAGTATATTCATACATACGTACAATCACCTATGACTTCCCTCAAGTCTTACTAGTGCAATATTTGGGTAGATTCTCATACCTCTACCTAAACTAAGATAAACCCCTTAGGTTATTTTAGTTAGAGTTCATTCCTTTAATTCATTTTACCTTTTGGAAACATCTTGCCTTAGTCGGCATAGTCCACATGAGCTAATATAGAATCCGGTGTCATGGAACCCTACACCAAAAGAAGGTGGACTTCCAAGGTAGTACAAAAAAATGAACATAGCAACTACGTGGATCCACTAGCTAGTATTTATATTGGGAAACATAGTTCAAGAAATAGAAGATTTAGTTGGGACCCTCTTTATGCTACATGCACTATAGTCTTAAATGTCAAGAGCACATAAGTGATCCTACCTTCCCTATGTGGGAAGGGACATTCCTAAGTATAGTTTACTCGGTGCTAATCTAGAGTCCCATTTCAAATGTCGTTAATGTATTTATTAATCATCATAGGTTAATGTAGCTCATAGGGTATAACCCTTGATTAAACATCATCATCATGATATATCAATAAGTATTTCATGAGTATAATCCTTTCATTACAATTCATATATGTGAGGTTAGCACATTTACATATCACTTCATAATAAGGAACATTCGTAAATAATTCACCATCCTTATAACATTTACATCTTCGCCAACAACTCACAAACCAACGTTAAGAAATTTAAATCAACATCATACCAACCCTATAAATCCAAATACAAGGCATAATAGAACACTATGATTTAATATTAGTTAACCATAATTGAAGAAAGTAGTACGGATCACAAGACTTACCAAGTCTCCTTCATAAATTCATTATCAAGGTTTTATCCTCTGAATCAACCCAATTAGGTTTTACAATCATAATATAACCACAACCAACATGATAAGAAGGCTAATTGAATCACTACATCATATCCAACACTATTTAATGTCTTAAGACAGGAGATATAGATCAAAGTCATAATCTAATTTAGTTACTCAAGAAAAAGAATGATAGGACTATAATTCATATTAATTAAGTAGTGATTGATACAAATGAATCATAAGATGGTAATTCAACGAAAAAATTCAATTGAACCAACATTACTCAATACATTTAAAGATCATAACCTAGGGTTAATGGTAACGGTCATCTTCTACAAACTAGATCAATTCATAAGGATATATCATAATAAAGTTAAAATAAATTTTAGTCTATTCATATTATCAAATATAAATCATAAACAAATCAATTCCCAATATCAATTTCGTATTGGATGAAAACCCACTTGAAAATTGTAATCAATTTGATGGAGCACTTTGAGAAAAGAGGTCTCAAAGGTGAAACAGATAACACACCTTACTAATTGATGAAGATTGATGGAGAATTAATGCAAGTGTTCCCAAAAGTAAAATAAAGTATTAAAGTAAACACTAACTAGGGTGAATTAAGAGGTTTGACTTATCCTAGGTAGGGGTATGAGACTCTAACTATTCCTTGCACTAGTTAAACTTGAGGGAAGACTTATAAGGATTATCTTATATTCTTATGACCTTATAAAGTGAAAATTATGTATATTTTGACTTTACATGTTATTGATTTTATATAAAGTGAGTTTCACCTATGAACATGTTGTCTGTCTATAATGCTAAAGTATGAGGATGATTACTGCTAATGCTATGTTATGTGAAGTTGGGAATTGCTTATGGTCCTTTGTTTGATTGACTTGATTGAGTAAGTTTATGGAGCTTTACTAGGTAATTTTACTTGTAGGATAAATGTTGAGTTATAGGTAAAGGTCTTGATTATATTATGATGTTGTGAACTTCTATATATGTTAACTTGACTATACTTCATGATATTTGTATTGTGTTATATATGGTCTTGACTTAAGGGTTATGTGTTTATTGGCTTTTACGGTTTCTTGGATGTGCATAAGGATTTTCATTGCAAATTAGCATGTTTTGAACAAATGTACTTTTTAGCATAATTTCACTTGTTTAATGTCCATATACGCATATTTAGTACAAGTGTGTACTAACCCATGTGTTATGTTTACTACAGAATGTAGGTTCCGGTAGTTAATCTTATAGAAGGTCTTTGAAGACTACTTGGATATTCCCCAAGTGTTCGGTAGGTCCTCACCTTCTGAGGATGATGACATCATCAAGATATTCACGTTGTTCTAGTGATAAGACCTCTAAGTCTTTCCTCGTCATTTTGAGACGATTATTATATAAGCCTATAAGAGTCTCTTTAGTGTAATGAAGTATGGGTTATGCCCAATTGTTTTATTTGTTTTATATGGTTCTAATATCAGACATATTATATACTTCCTATAAGATTATGTTCCTATACTATGTATGTGAAATAAAAGTAGAAGCCTATATAGTGCTTCCTATTGCGAGGTGTGTAAGTAAACTCCCTATATATATTATGTCTAAGAGATATGACTAAGTAAACCTCAATGTAATAGTAAATAGAAAGATATAAATTTTCCGAAATTTAACATATGAAATTCAGTGACGAATGCTACGAGGTTAGTCATAGTCCGCTTCGAGGATGAAGACACCGATTACTTCTAAGGGGTGCTCATGGATGTGAAAGATATGGTATCATATCATGAGGTTTAATATTCACAGGATTCATTTCTCATTAAACCATGTCTATGTAGATTCTTTTTCATAATTTCGAAGTGTGAAACACTTTGAGTGAGAAGCCATATGAAACTTAGGAAATTCTCATGTTATTTGAAATCAAATGTCTTTCCTCTAGAGTCTACATTATGTGTACTTTAACCTAAACCTTTTATTGTGGTTATAGGTATGAATACTCGAAAAGCATCCGCACGAAGACTTGATGAAGAGATTGCAAATGCGGTAGGTCCTATCTTTTGCAATTAAGATCCTCCTCATGAAGAAGTTCCTAATGATGATAAAGCTCCAGCCAATCCTCCGGCCTTGTTGAATGGGGAATAGGGGAAGCATTTTTCCAAATGGCCCAAGCCATTACTACTCAAGAATAGGGCGTCACTACTCAACCTCAATCCATAACATCCCAAGCTAACTAGGTGGTGGTAGCCCGAGAAAACCGACAAGTGAGCACCCTGGCCTCCCGCTTGATGGATTTCACAATGATGATTCCCCTTACATGCTTTGGGTCCAATATGGAGGAAGACCCCCAAGAGTTCATTGATGATGTCTACAAAATACTCTATGGGGTATACTACTAGAAAGAAGTCTGATTTAGCCACCTACAACATCAAGGTCACGACCCAAATTTTATACATTCAATGGAGAGACAGTAGGCCTTTGAGGGGTGGTCCGTAGAAATGAGGGATTTTTAAAAGTCTTTCTTGATAGGTTCTTTCAGAGGGAAAAAAGGGAAGCTAAGGTGGATGAGTTCATCAAACTTCATCAAGGAGGTATGAGTGTGCTTGAATACTCTTTGAAATTTACTTAGTTGTCAGCGTATGCTCCTTCTTAAATTTCCAACTGAATGAATGAGATGATCTACTTTGTGAGGGGAGCGTCTGATGACTTGAAAGGAGAATGTTGTTCGTCTATGCAACATGATTATATGAACGTTTGTCGTCTAATGGTTCATGCTCAACATATGGAGGATCCAAGGGTTAAAGGAAAAGTAAAGATTCTAATAGGGCAAAGTCTTTTTATGGTGGTTCATCAAAGGGTATGCTTGATATCCATGACAAGCCTATGTTCAACAGAAGGTTTTCTAATCAAGTACCTCAAAATTTACCTAAGGTTAGTGATGACAGAGTGTCTAACCATAAGAGTCAAAATGGAAGGGGTATTAGTTGACCAAACAAGAAGACCACTTGTGGAGAGTGTGTCAAGAAGAATTATTGTGATTGCCTCAATGGGACGAACAATTGAATTAGTTGCGACAAGTGTGAACACAAGGTGAGGGATTACCCAAACTTCAAGGGTCAAGACAGGGGTAGTGGAAGGCTCAAGATAGTGGTTCTAATGATGATGCTCGTATGAAGAATCATTTTTATGCTCTCCGCTCTAGGGATGAGCAACATAATTCTTTTAATGTGGTGATTGTTATGATGAAACTCTTTTTTATTGATGTATATGCTTACTTTATCCCCGTGATACCTTGTAATTTGTTACTCCTTTAGTAGCAAAAATGTTTTACATTTTACCCGATATGTTGAATTAACCTTTTAGGTTGTGTACCCCGATGGTTTAGTCGGTTTTCGCTCATAGAGTATATAGAAATTGCCCTATAATGTTGCCCAATAGAGTTTCTGAAGTGGAATTAGAAGAATTACATATGGTTGATTTTTATGTCATTTTGGTATTAGATTGGTTGCATGCTTTCTTTTCTTCCAAATAATGCAGAACAACGATGGTGAACTAATATTTCCTAATGAACCAATCTTAGAGTGGAAGGGGGAAATTCTATTCCTAGAGGTCGAACCATTTATCGTGTAAAGACTTGTAAGAAGATCTCTAAAGGGTATTTATACCATATTTAAAGAGTCAAATATTAAGACTACGGAATTTCTCCCATTGATTCGCTCCCCGTTGTACGGGAATTTCCAAATATCTTTCCTATGGATCTTCTCGGTATTCGTGCCAAATGGGAAACTTTTCTTGGTATCTACTTGTTACTGCATAAAAATCTCATTTCAATTCCTTGTTATCATATGGATCTTGCCAAATTGATAGTGTTGAAGGGTCAACTCAAAGATTTACTACACAAGGGTTTCTTTGGTAATTTTTGTGAAAAAAAAGGATGGGTCCCTTGAAGGTGTACCTATTAACGTGAACTCAAGATAGTCACAATCAGGAGAAAGTATTTTCTCCCATTGATTGATGAATTTTTTTATTAACTCCAAGGTGCGAGTGACGTTTAAAGGATCCACATGAGATTGGGATATCACAAACTTAGGTTGGGAGGTGAAGATATTCCCATGATGGATTTTCAAAGTAGATATGGTCATTATGTGTTCCTAGTCATGCATTTAAGATTGACCAATTCCCCGGTGGTGTTTTATGGATCTCATGAATAGGGTGTTTCGAAACTACGTTAATGTATTCGTGATTGTCTTTATTGATTATATATTGGTGAGGATTGTTTTGCAAGTTATCATGGAACATCAAAGTTTTTGCCAAATATAGCAAGTGTGTGTTTTTGTTGAGGTCTGTGGAGTTTCTTGGTCATATTAAACCTAGTAAAAGATGTTCATAGGTTGTCTCCATTAGTGGTTCCAATTGAAGATTCTCCTAATAGTGGTGTTGTGGAACATCGTAACTCCGAGTCATCTTTGGTGGTTGAGGTGAAATCTAAGCATTACCTTAATAAATTATTGACGGAGTTGAGATAATCGGTTCTTGGGAATGTTGTTTTTTAGTACCAAGGGAGATTTTGTATCCCCAATGTCGATTATTTGAGAAATGGGATTCTTGATGAAGCTCATGGAGCCCGTTGCTCTATTCATCCGGGTTATACCAAGATGGATAATTATGTTAGAGAAATGTTTTAGTGGGATGTCTTAAAAAAGTACATTGGGGGATTTGTTGCAATGTGTCCAAATTGTCAACAAGTGAAAGCCGAGAACCAAAAGCTGGGTGGTTAACTTCATGAAATAAAAGTTCCAACAAAAAAGTGAGAAGATGTTAATATTGGTTTCGTAGTTGCGTTGGCTCGAACTAAAATATATATGGGTGGTCGTGGATAGATTGACGATGTCCGTTCATTTTATTCTTGTTAAGTCCCCTTAATCAGCAAAAGATTATGCAAGAATCTATATTGACAAGATAATGAGTCTTCGTGGGGTTCTTTTTTCATTATATCAGATCGAGTAACTCAATTCACATTTAGGTTTTGGAGGTCATCTAAAAGAGGTTTGGGTACTCAAGTGAAGTTAAGCATCGCTTTTCATACTCAATTTGATATTCAAGAGGAATGTACCATTCAAACTCTTGAATATATGCTTGGATCATGTTCAATGAGTTCAAGGGAACTTGGGATGACCACTTGCCTTTGGTGGATTTCTCATATAATCAAAAGTTTTCATTAATCTAGATCAATGGATCCTTTTGAAGTTTTTTATGGTAGGAGGTCTCCATATCGTATTGAATGGTTTGAGATTGGCGAGTATTTTCTTCTTGGTCCGGACTTGATCTATAAGACCTTAGAGAAAGTTCATATCATAGAGAACCGTCGGCAAAAAGCCTATAGTCGGCAAAAGTCTTATGTCAATCATAGGAGAAGAGACCTTCAATTGAAAAGGGTGATAAGGTGTATTTGAAAATTTCGTCTATGAAAGGGATGTTTATATTTGGCAACAAAAGTAAGTTAAGTACTCGTTATGTGGGTCCTTATGAAATTTTTCAAAGGGTTGACAATGTTTCATGTAAGTTGAAACTCCCTAGTGAACTATGTTCGATTCAACAGGTTTTCCATGTACCCAAGCTTATGAAGTGAATTGATAACCCCTCGTCCATTCTTCCTATTGAAGGTCGTGGTGTGAAAAAATAAACTGTTTTGTGCCGAGGTTCAGGTGGAAATCTGCGATCATCAAGTGAGGAGTTTAAGGAGCAAAGAGGTTGCCTACCTACAAGATTTATGTAGAAACCACCTAGTTTAGGGAGAAACATGGGGGGCCGAGGCTGACATGATTTCCCATTATTCTCATCCCTTTCCTAATTAAGGCTAGTTGTTCTTAAGAATAAGGAAAATAAAGATTAAATTTGAAGTTGCCTTAATTTTTTATGATGTTTCCAAAACATTTGCAGGTTAGAGTAATTACCGTTAATAATATGACTTAATTGCATTATTTTTTCAAAAAGGTGCTTTTTTGCTTGATTTTAAATTATGTGGTGTATTTTGGTATTTTATGCCTCCATGAGTTGTATTGAGCATTTTCAGATGTGGTTAATAAAGTCTTGTCATAATTGACTTTATGAATGTTGAGCTCCTATATATTGAAAATCATGTTTTGAGTTGCATTGTGTGAATATGATGTTGTTATGTTGATTTGAGTTGTAGAACATGTGTTTATCTGTTGTTGTTTTTTTGCGCTGCTAGTTTTGAGTTGATATATTCCTTCTAAAAGATTTTAGTGTCATTCGGGGGTAAATGTTATAAGAGTGGAATAAAGGAACACTCCGAAAGTTCAAGACGTTATCTAGAGACTCACATGTTTATATAAGGTTAGTAAAACTTTCATAAGGCCTAATATAATGTTAATAAACCATTTAGGATGTTTTGGAGTCAAGATATCAAGAAACGTCCATGACGTCTAGAACATAATATAAATTAACTAGTGAAACATCCTTAGGATTCAGAAGGTTTGGAGGTGTTTTTTGAGGTGTAGAACTTGTAAAATGACTTTGGATAGGTAAAACAATATATGTAGAGTAAAAACATCTAGGTACGACCCCCAAGGGTTTCTCTAGGGGTCCACAAAGGGACCCCAAACTTGGCTTGGAAAACTTCCAAAGCAGCAACCAAAATACACATGGCAGAAAGAAGTCCGCGTCGCAGACTTTGTTGACCCGTAATAAAAAATTATGTATGAATCGCTAGCAGGTATCGGACACCACTCTCTCGCAGAATAATTACTAAAATCTTGAAGGAGCAGCTCTTCGTCGCGGACTTGTTCCCTAACGAAAATTTGAAAATCTAAATTCAAGTTTGACTTCAGTATAGGGTCAACCTAAGTAAGGGGTCTTTTGGATATTTCGTGTATAACTAGTATGGTCAATGTCATTTGTTGCACATTCTCATCAAATGGGTTACCTACTAGTGTTGGATAAGTTCTATGAAGTTTAGGTAGTGGTATGACACGCTATCTAGACATTGCACAATTAGGCTTTGAAGATGTTAGTGTGTGAGTCCATCGATCTTCTCCAAGACAATTATTTTAATGTCCGCAAGTTTTGAATCTCACTTAAATGGTCTAATGAAGATAATGACTTAAGTTAAAAAGAATGTCAATGAATAAGTACTTATCTAGAATATCTTTAAGGAATTCCTAGTTATGGTGTGGAGGGGTAAAAGGAATGGTCTTTTCATGTCTTACCTAAGAAACCCTTAAACTACTCTAGGTAAGTACTCATTCATTAATCATGTTTTTCAACTTAAATCAGTATCTTTATTATCTAGCTGAACAGATATTCAACACATATGGACATACAAGTGATGGTCTTGGAGAAGATCTAGGGAATCATTGACTAAATTCATCAAAGCCTAATCGTGCAATGTCTGGATAGTGTCCTATACAACAACCTAAACTACATAGAACTTCTCCAACACTATTAGGTATCCCATATGATTATAATAGACAATAACCAACATAGACCATACTAGATATTCATGGAATCCAAAGTCATGAACCTACTCCGATTAAGGGTTTTATAACATCCAGGGAGCACCCCCTAGATGTAACCACGTAGTCATAATCGTAGAGGACTAGGACTGGCCTAATATTCATCATTACATCCATAGGTTAAAAATGCAGAAAAATTTAACTTTTAATCTACCCTACTTCATGAGGTTTAATTAGATATCTTGCTTACACATAATATATTCATATTGAGTATACACAGACCCTTCCTATAAGAAGATTACGTAGTATTTTATTTTTATGGAACATATATATATATATAAGTTACATAACATTATTTTAAAAGGGATGTCTTATATTAAACAATCTAAACAGAGTCAAATCAACATGGGCATAGGCCCTGACACAATGTAGAAATGCCTTTTAGTGCTTAGAACAATATCTTGAAACAATGTAACATAGGTAGAGTTATAGCAATGTAACATAGGTAAAGTAATAGCAAGGTGTCATCCTCGGACTTGAGGACATACCCTAACTTGGAGAATATTTCCATGCTTCAAAAGTGGTCACAAGCTCTTCAACGACCGGAACCCTAAATGCGGGGGAAAAGGGAGAAATGGGCTAAGTACATCATTTGTACTAAGTATAGAATTATATGTACATACAACATAGAAGTGATGCTAAAAAGTGACATTTCATTAAAGCATGCTAATTTACTTTGAAAACACGTTAGTGTACATTCAAGAACCAATACAAATACATAGCACATATTCATTAATTCGAGACCATGTTAATCAAAAGACCAACCATGCAAAGTCTAGTCAAGTCAACATCCATATCAACGTAATTTAGTACATAATCAAGACAAATCTACTATCAAGTAATAATATCAACAAGCATGTATAAGAGTTGTTAACATCATAACCTAAGAAAGATCATCACCCAGAAACACTTATTAAGTCCACTCATGCAATGACTAAGTATGTCCCCATAAGCTCACTCAACCAAGTAAACCCAATAAGAACCATAAGCAATGCCTATTTTACATACTATATAATTAAGAGTAAATATCATCATACTTTAGCAATAGAGTCCACTCACATGTTCATAAGTGAAACCAATATCACATAGTGTCATTAACATGTATGATTAACATATATATATCATATAAATTTATAAGAACATAAGAATATCCTTCTAAGACTTCCCTCAAGCCTAGCTAGTGCAAAGTATAGGTAGAGTCCAATACCACTACCTAGACTAAGACAAACCCTTAAGTAATCCTATTTAGAGTTCACTTTGTTACTTTATTTTACCTTTTGGGAACATATTTCCTTAACCCAAATAGACCACATGATGTAATGTGGAATCCTGTGATATGGAACCCTACCCAAAAAGAAGGAGGATTACTTGCCAAGGAACTACCAAAACATGAACATAGCATCTATGTGGATCCACTAGCTTGTATTCCTATGGGGAAACATAATGCAAGAACAAGGAGACGTAGGTGGGACCCTCTTTATTCCACATGCATAATAGTCTCCAATATAATGAGAAAAATAGTGATCCTACCTTCCCTATGTGGGAAGGGAGAGTGCTCACTTCTAAATCACTCGAAGATAAGTTAGAGTCCCTTCTGAAACGTCTATAATTAATAATCTAATTTTTTTTAGGTCATAGGGTCTACCCCTCTTATAGTCATTATTATATCTCAATAGTAATTTCATGAGTATTTCCTTTAAAAACAATTCAAACGTGTGAGGTTAGAACATTTATATAATAACATAATGATAAGGCACATAGGAAAGTCATCAGCATCCTTCTAACATTACATCTTAGCCAGGAACTCACAAGCCACAAATCAAGGAATTCCAATATAACATCATACCAACACTATTCAATATCATCATAAGGTATACTTCAATATAACTTCATCACTAAGAACAAGTAATCATTGTTAATGTAAAGTATTGAGATCACGATACTTACCCCAATCTTCTTCACAAGCCACCATCAAAGGTTTTACCATCAACCATCAAATTCAAACCAAAAATGGTTCTAATATCATCACACAATACAAATTAACACAATAATGAAGTAAAATTAGGCACTATACATGAATTCATTACTAGTTCATAACCTAGGGTTAGGGACTCTAGTCGATTCCATGATCTACTTTACCAAACTAGCTTAACTAATAGCGAACTAGCATAATTGAATCCTAAAATACCAATCTAAGTATAATAACAAAAAAAAACCATAGGCAATACAATTTAGAAGATCAAATTCGTAATAGGAGAAAACCCACTTTAAAATCATCTTTTTGATATCAATTTTAGAGGAATCCTTTGGGCAATTGAATCCCAAAGGTGAAAGGAATACAATGCCTTGTTAATTGATGAAGAATGATGGAGAAAATAACCCTTATTTCTTCCCTTAGACCTTGACCTAGACCTTCGATGGAGTTCTTCTATTTGAGAGAGAGAGAGGAAGAGAGAAGGAAGGGCAATTGGGTTTTATGAAATACGATAGGTTGGTTAGTTTAATTAGGTTTAGGTCTTTATATAATTAATTATATACCTTAATTAGACCTCTATAACCCCCAAAAATAATAACTAACCAACTAGTTAATTATTTAGACTAAATAAAATTTGACAGCAAATGACCCTGACATTCGAGAGCCTGACCTATGAACCATAGGTCAGTCGACGGACAAGAACCCCACCGTCTTGTGCAGTCATTTTTTTTATCAGACAATGTCCAAAGTGGACCCTTTTCCAAAATTGGTAAGTGACCATCGATGGAGAAAATAGATGCCTCGTTGATCAGCCACGCCTCGTAGTCTACAATCGTCGATGACTACTGTCTCAAGAAATTTTTAGTCACAATGCAAGGGTCCTTCTCAAGGACCCTTTGGTTGGTCCTTGGCGAGTAAAACCCGGATGTTTTGAATCCAAACCAACTCCTAAAATCTTGTCAAATAGGCAAAGGCACACTAGCACCTCTAGAACTATTTTCCATACGTCATGGACATTTGTTGACACTTTGATTCAAAAAGTTCCTTAATGAATTATATAGATTATATTTGACTTTAAAAGAGTGTTACAACCCTAAGAGACTCATGTTATGCTCTGATTAGTATTTAGACTTTCAAAATATTGCATTATCCCCCCTTAGGAACATTTGTTCCCAAATGACACTAAAATCCTATAGAAGGAAGGAATAGACTCAAAAATGGAAGTCCATCCAACAACATCATATCAAAACATGAGTTACAATTCAAATCAACATAACCACGTGACTTTTTTACAGAATGCAACTCTAGACATCATTTTTAACTCATAAGAGCGCAACATTCACCAAATGCATATTCACTTATGCCAAAACATTCTTCAACAACATATCAACATGCTCAATAAAACTAAGGAAGGTGCAATATACCAACATACACCACATAAGTTCAAATTATGTAAAAGAGCATTTTTTAAAAAACTTTAACTTTTATAAGCATAGTTCATTGTAAATCACACTAACAAAAGACATATTTTAAAATTTTATCAAAATCAAGGCAACTTAAATTAAACTCATTATTTTTACTATAAATAGGAATAATAACCTTAGTTATTAAATATATGAGGGTAACGAGACTTCATGTTAGCCTCGACCTCTCATGTTCCACCCTAAACTAGGTTGTTCTTCCTTAACACCTTAAGGGAAGACACCTCCTTGTTCCTTAACTTCTTTACTTGTGTATTAGGATTCAACCGGAACCTTCTTATACGAGAGGTTCTCTTTCACACCAACACCAACACTAAGAATGATGGACTCTGGATCACCGATACAATTCTTAATCATAGACAAATAGAACACCAGATGAATCGAAGCCAATTGACTAGGTAATCTCAACTCACATGCAACCTTGCCTACCATTTAGAAGAATTCATAAGGACCTACATAATAAGGACTCAACTTCCCTTTCTTGGAAAATCTCACCACCCCTTGCATAGGTGAAATATTTAGATACACCTCATCACCTTCTTCAAATTCAATGTCTTCTCTCCTATTGTCGGCATAATAACTGCATAAAGGTTGTTTTCAAGCGATTCTCTATTATATGAACTTTCTTCATAGTATTACGAATCAATACGAGACACAAAAGGGAAAATCCACCCACCTCAAACTAACCAATTAGAGAACTACATCTCCTACTATACAAGGTCTCATAAGGATCCATATATATATATATATATATATATATATATATATATATATATGTATATGTATACGAACTTCTCCTCCCAAAGGTTATCAAAAGTATTTCTTAAGTAATGCAAGAAGAGAAAGCTCGTACAACCTCTTTGAGATAACCTAAATAATCCTTGAGACGACCTTAGTTTGACTCATATGTACTTTATCAATCTTCTTTCCTATCAAGAGTCATTATTAAGACTTCCCTAGGTAAGACATGAAGAGACAATCGTTTGCCCCCTTCACACCTTAACTAGGCAACCCTTAAACTACTCTACATAAGTACTGATTCATTAATCATGCTTTTCAACTTAAGTCATAGAACACATAATAACATTCAAGTAATGGTTATGCAGAAGACCTAGAAATGGTTATTGAGAAGACCTACTCATTCAATGTCTAAATAGATTCTTATACCACCACCTAAACTTCATTGAATTTCTTTTACACTAGTAGGTATCCCATATGATGAGAACATGGAATACGATGTCATGAACCTACTCCAATAGAGGGTATTTTATGGACATGGGCATAAGCCCTTAAACAATATAGAAATGTTACTTAATAATTACAACGATATCTTCAAACAACATGAATGAAATGATTGTCTTTAGCATAAATCAATGTAACATAGCTTTAGTAATAGCAACGCCTTATCCTTGAACTTGAGGACATACCCACACTAGGAGAATTATTCAAAGCCTTCTTTAAAAAGTGGTCACGATCCCTTCAACGACCGAAACCTAAAAGTTGGGGGGGGAAATAGATAAATGGGGTTATCACATCACTTGCACTATGTATAGGATCATATGCACATAAAAAATAGAAATCATCCTAAAAGGGGACATTTCATTGTAGCTTACTAATTTACTATGAAAACACATTATGCACATTCAAGAACCAATACAAATCGACAGCACATATTCATTATGTCAAGACAATGTAAGTCACAAGACAAACCATAAAAACTTTAGTCAACTCAACATGGCTATCAAAATATTTGAGAACATAATCAAGAGGATTCTACAACTAATTTATAATATCAACAAGCATGTATAAGAGTTCATAACATAATAACCTAAGCAAGACCATCACTCATACACCCGCATGATGTCCACCAGTGAAATGACATACCAATACCCCACAACCTCACTCAACCAAGTAAACCTTATAAGAACCATAAGCAATTCCCAATTTACATAAGACATCATAAAGAGTAATCATCTTCATACTTTAGTGTAACGACCCGAAAGTACCCACAAGAGGAAGGGGGAGCCAATAGGTTGGAAAGTAAAAACATAAGAATTTCCTTCTATGACTTCCCTCAAGGTTAACTAGTGCAATATAAAGGTAGATTTCTATACCCCTACCTAAGGTAAAGCCAAATTCCTTAGATCATCCTAGATAGAGTTCACTTTATTACTTCATTTTAACTTTGGGGAACATTTTCCCTTACCCGACATACACCACATAAGCATTTGTGGAATCCGGGTTCATGGAACCCTACACTGAAAGAAGGCGGACCACTTGCAAGGTAGTACAAAAACATGAACGTAGAATTTATTTGAATCCACTAGCTAGTATTCCTATGGGGAGACATAGTTTAAGTACTAGGAGATTTAGTTGCGACGCTCTTTATGCTACATGCATTATAGTCTCCTATCTCATGAGTACAATAGCGATCCTATCCTTCCCTATGTGGGAAGGGACACGCATCATTTCTAGTTCACTCGAGGCTAAGCTAGAGTCCTTTTTGAAATGTCATACTTTCATAATTGTAATATAGTTCATAGGGTATACCCCATATATAGTCATAATCAGATCTAAATAGGGATAGCATGAGTATGTCCTTTTAATACAATTCACCTATGTGAGGTTAGCCCATTTACATAATCACATTATGATAAGGAACATAGGAAAGTCATCACCATTCTTAATATCATTACATCTTAGCCAACAACTCAAAAGCCATATATCAAGTAATTCAAATTCAACATCGTACAAACCCTAATCAATCGTATAATAAGGTATAGTTCAATATAATTTCATAACTTAACACAAGTAACAATAGTTAAAATAAAGGATTGAGATCACAAGTCTTACCGCAAATTTTTTTACAAGCTATCATCTAAGGTTGTACCATCAACCATACAATTCAACCCAATAATTGTTGTAATATAATAACACAATTGTAATTAACACAATAAACAAGTAAATTGAATCACTATACATCAATTCATCACTACTTCATAACCTAGGGTTAGGGACTTTTGTCAATTACTTGTACTTTACCAAACTAGGTTAATTTATCAAGTACTAGTATAATTGAATAATAATACATCATTTTTTAAGTACTATAACCAATAGAAACCATAGATGATACAATTTAAAAGATCAATTCGTAATAGAAGAAAACCCAGTTGAAACTCATCTTTTTGATATCAATTTTGGAGGACCTGTTTGGGGAAAGGAATCTCAAAGGTGATAGGAATCCCATACCTTTTTAATTGATGAGGAATAATGGAGAAAAACACCCGTATTAATTCCCATAGACTATTACCTATCCCTTCAATGGATTCCTTCTATTTCTGAGTGGGAAAGAAGAGAGAAGGAAGATTATTGGTTTTTGGAAAATATGAGAGTTGGGATAGTTTAATTAGGTTTAGGTATTTATATAAGTCAATAACTAACTAAATGAGAACTCCCTTAACCCCATAACTAATTAACTATCTAACCACTTAACTAATTAAACTAATTAAAACTTGGCAGCAAACGGTGACCTTGACCTACGGGACCCCGATCTACGGGTTGTAGGTCAATCGATGGCCAGTACCTCAACGGTCCTGTGCGGTCGTCGTTTTGGTCAGAGTGTGTACAAGAAAGACCCTTGAAAAAATAACTGTAACGACCTGTTTAGTCGTTTGAGTAGCAGAATTTATTTTTGGGAAAAACTGGCTGAATACGACGGACACCACGACGGACCGTCGTGGGCACGACGGACCGTCGAGATGGTACCGTTCCAAAACACTTGGAATTATGAAATTGAGTGTTGAAACTGAGTCTCTGAACTCTGTGACGGACTTGCAGGACGGACCGTCACAGTCACGAAGGACCGTCGTGAGCCCCCTTGTCAAAACACTTAGACTCTTGAGAAATTGGTGCTGGGAACAACTCTCTGTCCGTCGTAACGGAAGTGCAGGACGGACAGTCGTATGCACGACGGACCGTCACAGACTCCTTGAAAGAATTTGAGTCCTTGACGAACCTGCGTGACGGGCCGTCGCAGGCACGACGGACCGTCACAGGTTCCGTAATCCCAGACGGGGTCAGAATTCTGACTATTTTTAAAGGGGTGTTTTGGACCATTCCGGCTTTAATTTATAAAGTTAGTGGGTTAATGTTATTAGTTCAATTCCTTGGGGGTTGAAAGACTATCTTTGAGTAACTTGGTGGGTTGGTTTCATTACTTTTGAAACTTGAAATCTTGTGATTTAGGGTAAGAAGAGAGGAAGGTTGGAGGAAGAAAGAGAAAGAGGAAGAGAAGAGAAAAGAGGCGCTTGAGAGAGAATGAGCAAGGTTTCTTGAAGATTCTTGCTTGAACACATATCCTTGGTGAAGGTAGGTTATGCTTTATGCTATTTGTAGTAAACTCTCAATAGCAAATGATATGTATTGGGTATTCTTGTAAATCCTTCTATATGCTTAATTGTATGATTGTATGAGTATGATTATATGTTTGTGATGAAATAAGCATGATGAAGCTTTTGAACCCTAAATCTTGATGAAACCCTAATTTTACTTGTTATGAGAATTGTGATGCCTTAGTATAAAAGAAGGCTTGATGAACTTTGTATTGTTATTGTGATGCCTTAGTATAAA
>CM064963.1:54778739-54817145 GCA_032847665.1 Solanum chilense | reverse complement strand
AGGATAGAATATGGATCGGAGTGTCACGTACCGACACAAGAGGAAGAAAGATAATGAATCTTGAAAGATGTTAAGATGCTACATCTAATGAACCTGTTTTCCTTAATGAGTATGGTATTGAGGCGTGAGTCCTCCTGGATGAACTTGGTGATACTATTGATGATTGTAGTATTTGTTGTTACTACATGTTGAGTATTATAGTTGATTTGTGAGATTAACTGATATATACTGTTTTCTATTCTGAGTTGGCCGATGATACCTACTCAGTACGTGTGGTTGTACTGACTCCTACTTGTTTGTTTCTTTCTTGTATTTGTGGAGTGCAGCAACCTTGCCGTCGTCTTCAACTCGACCGCGATTCTAGCCAGTCTTCACTGTACCGGATCTCAGGGTGAGCTATGCTTCTAGCTTGGACTGGATCTTCTTCTTCTCGTCTTGATGCCTTGAAGTTCCGGCATGGACTAGCCTTCATTTGTTTAACTTCTTAGAATATTCTCAGTTTCGTAATGTAATCATAGATGTTCTTGTGATGATGACTTCCGGATTTTGGGGATATTTAAGTATTTATTTTTCGTATTGAGTTATGTCTTCCGCGTTGTATTTTATTATTTATGTTTGGGTTTAGATTGGTTCGTTCGCTCACATAGGAGGGTCAATGTGGGTGCCAGTCCCGTCCCCGATTTGGGTCGTGACAATAACTATCTGACCATCGACGATGTCCATCCACGCCTCTCGATCAGTCCATGCCTTGTTGCCTATATTCGTCGATCGCTACTGTCTCAAGACAATTTTTAGCCAGAATACAAGGGTCCTCCTCAAGGAACCTTTGGTGTGCCCATGAGGAGTTGTACCCGGATCTTTTTTTTACTAAACCAAATTTAATACATGTTATACACCTTACTACCATATTTTTTTTGAATTCCTACTTCTAAAACCTTGTCAAATAAGCTAAGGAACAGTATCACCTTGTGTACTAATTTTTGAACGTCATGGACGTTGCTGGACGCTTTGATTCCAAAAAATCCTAAATGACTTATATATATTATATTTGACTTTAAAAATGTGTTACAACCCTTACACGCTCATTTTAATCTATAGATTACGCTTTATTCTTTTGGAGTATTACATTATCCCCCCCCCCTTAGGAACATTCATCGTTGAATGACACTAAAATCATATGGAAGGAATAAATAGACTCAAGACTAGCTGCCTAACCTAACAAAAACATATCAAAAAATAAGTTATAATTCAAATAAACTTAAGCACATGACCTTTTTACACAATGCAATTTAAAATATAATTTTTAACTCATAAGAGCTCAACTTTCACCATATGCGTATTCACATGTGCCAAAACATTATTCAACACATATCAACACATGAAATACAACTCATGAAGGCAAAATATACCAAAATACACTATATAAGTTCAAATCAAGTGAAAAAGCATTCTTTGAAAACTTTCACTTTTAAAGGCACTATTCACTGCAAGTTATTATAACAACACATATATTTCCATATTTTACAAAATCAAGGCAAATTCAATTACACTAATTATTTTCACTATGAATAAGAACCACTAAATTTACTTATCAAATAGATGAGGGTATCGAGACTTATTGTCGGTCTTGGCTTCCCATGTTGCACCTTCAACTAGGTGGTTTTTCCATAACACCTTTACGGAAGCCACCTCCTTGATACTTAACTCATTTAATTGTCTATCAAAGACTTCAATCGGAACATCCTCAGAGGAGAGGTTTTCTAAAATACCTACACACTCAATAGGAAGGATGGACTCGGGATCAGTGAGACACTTCTTAAGCATGAAAACATGGATCACCAGATGAATAAAAGACAATTTACTAAGTAATGTAATCCCATATGCAACCTACCCAAACATTTGCAATATTTCATAATCACCCACATAACGAGGACTCAACTTCCGTTTCTTGTCAAATATCACCACCCCTTTCATAGGTGAAATTTTTAGATACAGCTTATAACCTTCTTCGAATTTAAGTCTCTTCTCCTATTGTCTGCATAAGAGGTTTCCCGGCCATAGGCTATTTTGAAGCAATACTTATTATATGAACTTTCTCCAAAGTCGTATAAATAAATTCAGGACCCAAAATTACAGAGTCACACACTTCAAACCATCCAATTTGAGACCTACATTTCCTACCATGCAAGGCATCAAAAGGATCCATAGATATAGATTTCTTTTTGTGTATGTTCAAGGTCATATGTTAACCGCGCATAAAAAACATACGAGCTTTAGCATACTAATTCAAGATGACATATTTACATTTTACATTTATCAAGTTAGTGACACAATTCTACAAACAAGAAGCACACATACTTCACGATATCGCATAAAGCATACCATTCTAAAAGAACATAGTAATAACAAATGTCAACTATAGATCACCCTATTCAATACTATAATATCATAAATTCAAGTAATCACAAATTTCATATAATCCATCAAGAAGCATCATACTTCAATCATCAAGTATTTCATATGAAAACTCCACTATAGCCTACTAAAGGCACCAATCATCAACTAGAAGAACTCATGATCTAACTCCGCCGATACACATAGTCATCAAGACCTTCACAATACTCATATATTCACGTTATAACATGATAAAGCTATAATTTATAATGTAAAGCAGAAAAGGCCACATTGGCTCAAAGTTCATAAATTAATGCCGACAAGGCCACATTATACAAAAGTTTAGCAAATAAGTATTACCACCACAAGTGGACCATACGAAATATCATTATCAATAATGACCTATACTATACAATTATACAGAAAGTTAGATGAAAATACCATTAATCAAACCTCACAACTCCAATCTATAGCCAATTAAACCAACTCAGTATACAAAGGCTCTTACAATTCGCCATAGTCACAAATTTAATTCAATAATAAAAATATACAATGAATCAAAGATAATACAATATTGATTAATCATATTACGACAACCTTTCAACAATTCTAGCATGACTCACTCATAATTCATTAGCCCTAATAAAACTACACAAGAACTCAATAGCATTGAGACATATTTACATTACCCACAAAATAGTCAAAAATAGTGTTTCATTAATTACGTGGGTTCCCAAATTTCTTAGGTTAAAATCATCAAACTAACATCAATTCCATCAATATACAATGATTCAAAAAGCATTATGCAAGAACCTATGGCTAGATCATAATTTAGAAGTTCATCTTTTGAGAAAGCTTTAGAAAACCACTATGAAGATTGACTCTTTAAAGAAAAGAGATTCAAGGATGAATTTAATACCTTCATGTTGCTAAGACAAGAAAATTTAGAAGAATTGATGAAGAAATCACCCTCCTATTTCCAATCTCCCTTTAAGCTTCAATGGTAGTCTAGAAAGTTCTTTGAGGTTTTTGGGTTTTAATTTTGGAATAATAAATTTATTTTAGTGTTTTAGAATAATAAAACTATTTTTAATACCCAAAATGATCTAACAAACTGTCCAACTTATTTTAGGAAACCTAGGTGAAATATCCATAATATCCTTGGGCTGGCCAAGAAACTTGTAGAAATTGCAGTTGCCATCGTCAGATGCACACCTACGAGAATAGAAAAATGCAAGAACACATCAACCTTTGTCACATAGTTATGAACTTGAAGGATTATATTTTTAAGTTCACTAAACTATTAAAGCATGTTCTTACTATTGTTGCAGATTCTAGGGCTAAGACGAACAAACATGTCATGGGGATATCTGATGTTGCAGTTTAATGAATGTAGGTCGGCAATGTTGATTCCTAGTATTGTCTTATCTTGTTTCATGGTCCATTCAAAAAAAATTGAGAAGCAAAAGCTTAAGGAAGTTGGTACAGAGTTGAAAAAGGTAAGAACCGAACATTGGAAGTCTTCCAACACTAAATTTGAGATGCAAGAGAAACCAAGATATAGAAGGAGGTTTTCAAACCATGGCCCTCCTAATGCTCCAAGGTCAACAAGCCCTAGGTGTCTACTCATAATTCCCAAGAGGGAAAATGTGGTGGTTCATATGTTGAGAATCCTCTTTGTTAAAAATGTGGTAGAGAACATGAAGGTAAGTTCCTAGTTGGTACGGGTAATTTCAATGATTGTTGCAAGAGTGGTCACATAAAGAGAGATTGCTCTATGATAAAGACTGAAGGAAGGGAAAATGCTAAAAATCAGGCAAGTGCCCTAAATCCGGATGCTCCTAAGAAGAATCACTTTTATTCTGTCCAATCCCGAGGTGATCAAGAGAGCTGATCGGATGTTTTTACTAGTGTGTTACAATTATTTTCCTTTGATGTATAATATTTGTTGGATTCAGGAGCTACTTTTTCATTTGTGACTCTTCTACGAGTCATGAAATTTTAAATACTACCCGACATATTTGATGAACCTTTTGCGGTTTCTATTCTAGTAGTTAATTCCGTGGTGGTAAAGAGAATCTGTAAAGGTTGTTTTATTTCGTTGACCACTAGAGTTATATTGGTTTACTTGGTAGAACTTGATTTATAGATTTTGAAGTCATATTGTGAATGGATTCGTTGCGTGCTTGTTTTGTCTCTATTGATTGTAGGACAAGGGTAGTCAATTTTCAATTTCCAAATGAACTTTCTTTTGAGTTGAAAGGAGGAATTTTGAATAACAGAGGTAAGATCATTTCAAGTATAAAACCTTGTAAATTGAGTTCAAAGGGTTATCTCTACCACATAGTAAGAATTAGTGATCTTTAATCTAATGTCCGTTCAATAGAGTCATTACACGTAGTTAGGGAATTTTTGGAGGTCTTTCCTGATGAACTTCACGGAATTTCTCCCAAAGGGGAAATTTTCTGCATAGTTTAATTGTTGGATACATAACCTATTTCAGTCTATCCTTATCCAATGGCCACGGACTAGTTGAATGAGCTAATGGTTCAACACAAAGATGTTAGATAAGAGATTTATTCAACTGATCATATCTCCATGGGGTTCTCCTGTATTGTTTGTAAAAAAGAAGGATGTGTCGCTATAACACTTCGAAAATCAAAGACTTGACTTAAACCCTAACATGGGTGTATTGAGGTCTACACACTATTTTAAGGACCCTTATAATGAATATATGTCATTTAGAAGGGCTTAGAAACCAAAACTTCTAAGAATGTCCATGACATTTGGAAATTCAGTTCAAGGACGTACTAGCATGCATTATCTTATTTGAATAGCTTTTAGGAGTCGTAAAATCATGAAATACAATGGAAGGTCCCTAGCACGTAGGAGGAAGCAATGCATGGGTAGTGTGCAACCACAAGAGCAAGCAACCGTTCGTGTGTGGATTGATAGGGCGTCGATGCCAAACATAGTCTCACACTTAGCCAAGTTGAGGGATACCTCGCCTTAAGATGTATCTTACCAAAGCGAAGAGTGTGCAGGACGGAGGGGGGGGACAAGTCGTCGACTCACAAACGGACCGTCGATCGGGTCTCGTCTATGACAGTCCATTTTTCTGCACGTTTAAAGTTAAGTCCTATCTAATTCAATAAGTGGTTTTGTATTTAGTTAGTGCTTTACGGGAATTAAATAATTTTAATTATTCCACCATATATATAACCGAACCCAATTAGTCTAAACACAACTCACAAAATAAACTCTCTTCCTTCTCTCTTTTTTCCCTCACTATTGGAAGACACCAGTATACAAAAGCTAGGCAGAGGTTTTGGGGGGCTTTAAAGAAACAATATCACAATAAATTCGTCATGAAATGTTAAATTATTGTATGTAATTAAACTTTGAGAGTTCTTTCCTAAAAGGAATCCTTCAAAGTATTTCTAATAGTTAAGTTTGCAAGTGGGTTTCATCGAATTACGATTTTTATGTTATGAGCTTTGTTATTTATTATTTATTTAGGATATAATGAATAGATTAACCTGTATTTTAACTTGATTATGATAATTTATGATGGTTTGGTCTAAATTGTAGAACATTACCCTTAACCCTTAGCCCTTAACCCTACTTTTGATCTTGATGTTAATTGGGTTAAATTTGATTCAATTGACTTTATTATTGGTTGGATAGAATTATATGATTTTGTTACTCTAATGAAGAACCAAATAGGATGATTTGTAGTCTTGCTTATTAGTTCTTGAGAAGTAATCTACGTTATGAGAAATTGACCTAAGCATCTTGTCTTAAGCTTTTATTTAGTATGGAATTATGGTGTAGTGATTCTTCTAGCCTTGTTATCATGTATATCAATGAATTTTTAATATTATTATGACCTAATTGAGTTGAATCAAACGGTTGACGGTAAGACCTTAATAATAAATTATGAAGGAGACTTTGTAAGTCTTATGATCCCTATTCCTTACTTCAATTTGGGCTTAATTGTTATTAAGCCATGATATTATGTTGGAGTATGCTTTATATTAGGGTTGATAGGGTGTTATGATGATGAATTGAAATGTGTTGATTATGTTTGTGAGTTTGCTTAAGATGTAAATGTTATAAGGATGGTGATTCTGACCAATGTACCTTATTATGAAGTGATATGTAATGTGTTAACCTCACTTATATTAATTGTAATGAATGGACTATACTCATAAAATTCCTATTGAACTATGATGATGATGATTATTATACAAGTACCCTATATTCTAAACTAAGTTATAATTGTTATTAAAAACTTAAATACATTTCAATAAAGGGACTTAGCTTAGCACTAGGTGAACTTGCCAATGGGAGATGATGACTTCCCAAAGAGGAACATTCATCTTATAGTTCTACATGAGATGTTGACTTCCAAAGAGGAATACTCATCCAATAGATTCCCGTGAGACAAGCCCTCAATTACCAAGTGGTATGAATAGGGAATGTACTTATTTCTTAGTTCTTTAACTATGTTTTCCCCAGAGGAAGACTAGCTTATAGATCCACCTACAAAGCTACGTTTATGTTTGTTTTTACTTTGGCCAGTAGACCACCTTCAGTTGGTGTAAGGTTTTACAACACCAGATTACACACTTACCTCTTGTGGTCTATGTCGGTTAAGGCAAGTGTTCCTTAAACTAAAATGTACCAATGAAATATAAACTAATAAGGGTGACGAGTAAGGTTTGACTTAGCTTAAGTAGGGGTATGGCACTCTACTTATGTCTTTCCCTATTTGGCCTTGATGAAAGCTTTAGAAAGTAGATATTGTGTATGCATATGATAATGATGTATATGATGATAATATGTTGATGAAACAATACAAATTGTATTATATGATGATGATTATCCTTTTGAGCATTAGATTTGACTATACTATTAAAGTATGAAGTTATTTATTTTTAAATATTATATTATGTGAAGTTGGACATTGGTTTTGGTTTCTTGTTGGGGCTACTGTATTAAGTAAGGTTATGGGTCTTTGATTGGTTATTACACTTGTTTACTTGATAAGGATTCATGACTAATTGTCTTGCTTATTATGATATGGTTAACTCTTATTCATGCTTGTGATATTATTCCTGTGTGATAGGGTTGTAGTAGATGGTGGGTTCAAGTATGTTGATATGCATATTAGTTGTTTGAGTTTGTAAGCACGTTTTCTTGCTTGGTATGACTTTGCTTGATTTTCCACAAGACTTTAAAGGGTAAAATATCATGGTTTAAACTAAATGTACTTTTTTAGCATGTTTTGATGTTATATGTGCATATTGTATCATAGTTAGTACAAGTGGCATACTAACCCCATTTTCTTCCTTTTTTCCAAAAATTTTAGGTTCCGGTCATTTAAGTCTCATTCGAGACGACTTGATGAAGACTTGAATATTCTATATCATCCAAATCAATAGGTCCTCACATTCCAAGGGCGATGCTAATATTAAACTTTTGGAGTTGCTTTTTTTTTTTAAGACTCTTATGTTTATTCTACTTTCATTTGGGTACCATTTGTATAAGACAATATGTGGCTCCATTACATTGATGTAGGTCTCTGCCTGAATTGCTATGATCATTTAAATTTTATGAGATGATACAATCTTTTAGACTATGTTATCTATATATATATATGTCTATGTGCAATAAACGTAGAAGCCTATGTAATCTTCCTATACGAAGGGTCTATGTATATTGTATATGAATATATTATGTGTATGTAGAGGTTTATGTAAAACTCCAAGCAGATGTAATGAAAATTTTTAATTTTTCCACATTTTTGACCAATGAATGTAATGGTGTACGACTAAGAGGCTATTATTAGTCCTTAAAAAGGACGACGATGCCAGTTACGTCTACGGGTAAACTTAGATGTGAAAAACTTGGTATAAGAGCATGAGGTTGAATATCTTTTAATCCATATCTCTCTCTCAACCACATCTATCTAGATTTGTATTCATAATTATGAAGCACACCACAATGATGAATGGGGATCTATGTGATTCTTAGTAATCTCTCTCTTTCTTGGAAATCTAATATCGTGCCTCTAGATTGTGCTTATTATATGCTTTCACCTAAACATTGTATTTTAGTTATAGGTAATGAATACTCAAATGAAGGCGGCTCGGAGGCTTGCGGAGTAGATTTCTAATGTGGGGGCTCCTCCCTGTGGTGATAAAGTCCCTCCCCTTGAAGAAGATGCTAATATTGACCAAGCTCCGGGAAGTCCTCCACCTTTCACGGATGGTTACATAAGCGATGCCCTTATCCAATTGGCCCAAGCCGCCACCGCTCTAGCCTAAGCTATGATGGACTAAGCTAATTGGGAGGTTGTACCCTCAGCTCATAAACAAGTTACAACTATGGGTTCCCGTCTAATGGATTTCACTCGGATGAATCCTCCTACTTTTTATAGGTCCAAGGTTGATGAAGACCCCCAAGAGTTCATTGATGTATTATACTAGATTCTCTTTTCTATAGGGTTGTGTACAATTGAGAAGGTCGAGTTAGCCACAAACAACTCAAAGATGTGGCACAAACTTGGTATGTTTAATGGAGGAACAATAGGCCTCTTAGGGTGGACCGGTGACTTGGAGATCTTCAAGAAGGCAAATCTTGATCGGTTCTTTCCTATTGATATGTGGGAGGAAAAATTGGTGGAGTTCATCATCCTCCATAAAAGAGGTATGAGTTTGCACGAATACTTCTTGAAATTTAATAAATTGTCCAAATATGCTCCTCCTATGGTTGCCTATCCTAGATACGAAATGACACGCTTTGTGACGGGGGTGTCGGAGGACTTGAAAAAGCAATGTAGCTCAGAAATGCTACATGAAAACATGAATATTTCCCGTTCTATGGTTCATGCTAGAATAGTTGAGAAGGCAAGGTATAAGAGAATGAATAGAGATGCTAAGAGGGGAAAATCCATTGATGGTGGTTCTACAAAAAATAGGCTTTAAATCCAAGACAAGCCAAGATTCAAGAAAAGGTTCTCTAATCATGTTCCATCGAAATTACCTAAGGCTCCTGATGATAAGGTTCCTAAGCCTATTTCACAAAAGGGAAGGAGTGCTCGAACTCACCAAATGAGAAGCCTACATATGCCAAGTATGGAACAGGTCATCTTTTTGAATGCTTGGTAGGAATGAGAAATTTCTTTTGTTGTGGCAAGAGTGGTCACAAGGTGAGAGATTGTCCAAACTTGAAGGGTAAAGTTAATGGTCGTAAAACTCAAGCAAGTTCCTCTACTAATGCTTCCAAGAAGAACCGCTTCTATGCTCTTCTCTCTAGGGGTGAGCAAGAGACTTCTTCCGACGTGATGATCGGTATGTTGAAAGTATTTACTAATGATGTGCATGCTTAACTTGATCCGGGTTCTACCTTTCTATTTTTTACACCTCTTGTAGCTAAAAAGTTTGACACCTTACCCAATATCTTGCATGAACCTTTCATAGTTTTTAAATTGGTGGGTGAGTCGATTTTTGAAAAAAGGTTTATTGAAATTATCTTATATGATTCGCAATAGAGCTTCTCATGTTGATCAAGTAGAAATAGATATGCTTGATTTTGATATTATGTTGGGTATGGATTGGTTGAATGCATTCTTTGCCTCTATTAATTGTAGGACAAAGGTGGTGAGGTTTGATCCAAATGAACCCATTGTTAAGTTGAAGAGAGGAAATTCTATTCCTAGAGGTCGTATCATCTCTTGTTTAAAACAATTCAAAATGATTTCAAAATTATATTCCAAGATTTAGACTCCGAAATTCCTCTCACTGAGTCGGTCCCCGTAGTGAGTGAATTTCGAGACTTTTTTCTTAATGAACTTCCCGTTATTCCTCTTGAATGAGAAATTGATTTTGATATTGATTTGCTACTGGAAACGAATCTCATTTCAATATCTCGATATCGGATGTCTCCGACCGAAATGAAGGACATAAAGGCTCAACTCAAAGATTTACTATATAAGGTTTTTATAACGCCTAGTAGTTCTTCGTGGGGTTCTCCGGTGTTGTTTGTAAAGAAGAAGGATGGGTCCTTTACAATGTGTATTTATACCGCCAACTCAACAAGGTAACTATTAAGAATAAGTATAATCTCCCTCTGATTGAAGACTTGTTTGATCAACTCAAAGGGGCGAGCTACTTTTCTAAAATTAACTTCAGGTCGGGGTATCACGGACCTACGGAGAGAGGTGAGGATATACCAAAGGTGGCATTTTGGTCTAGGAATGGGAAATATATGTTCTTATAAATGTCTTTTGGTCTCACTAATGCTCCGGCAGCATTTATGGACATATTGAATAGGGTGTTTCAGAGTTACCTAGATTCATTTGTCATTGTCTTGATTGATGACATCTTGGTTTTAGAAAAAAAATGAGAGCGATTACATGGATCATTTGACGGTGGTACTGCAAACTCTAGAGGAACATCAATTGTTAGCCAAGTATAGCAAGTGTGAGTTTTCGTTGAGGTTGCTGGTATTTCTTTGGAATATAATTTCTAGTGAAAGAGTTAAGGTAGACCCAAGGAATATGGACACAGTGAAAAATTGGCTTAGACCATTGACTCCAACCGACATGAGAAGTTTCTTGGGTGTAGCAAGTTATTATTGGAGGTTTTAGGAAGTTTTTGCATCCATTGCATATCCCTTGACTACTTTGACCCAAAAGTGTAAGAAATTTGAGTGGTCGGACACATGTGAAAGAAGCTTCAAAATGTTGAAAGATAGGCTTACTTTCGCTCCGATGTATACTTTACCGGAGGGTACAAAGTGGTATGTTGTGTATTATGATGCATCTCGTGTGGGTTTAGGGTGTGTTCTTATGCAACATGGGAATGTGATAGACTATGCTTCTGGCCAACTTAAGGTGCATGAGAGAATCTATCCCTCTCATGACCTTGAGTATGAGGGCGTGGTGTTTGCTTTCAAAATATGGAGGCATTACCTATATGGTGTTCATGTTTATGTCTTTATTGACCATAAGAGTCTCCTATATGTGTTTACCCACAATGAGTTGAATATTCCACAAAGAAGGTGGTTTGAATAGTTTAAAGATTATGATAAGAGTGTTCTCTATCATCCTATCAAGGCCAATGTGGTTTCGGATGCTCTATGTCATATCACTATGGATAGTGTGTACACATAGATGAATCCCAGAAAAACATAGTAAATTTTTTTTATCGATTGTCTAGGTTGAGTGTGAGGTTGGAAGACTCGAATGGTGGATTCATGGTCCATCATAACTTCGAGTCATTTTAATTGGTTGAAGATGAGGTCCAAACAACACTTTGTTCAACCATTAATGGAGTTGAAAGAATCGTTTCTCGACAAGTTAAATGAGTCATTCTCCTTAGGGGGGATTGTGTGTTCATGTACTAATGGAGATTTTATGTTCCCAATGTATATTGTTTGAGGGATCAGATCATTGACGCAGCCTATGGGTCCCGCTAATCCATTCATTCAGGTTCGACAAAAATGTACCATGCCATTAGAGAAATATTTTTGTATGAAGGTTTGAAGAAGAATATAGAGGAGTTTTGTGCTAAGTATCCAAATTGCCAACAAGAAAAAATAGAACATAAAAAGTCGGGTGGCATACTACAACAAATCCAAATTCCTACTTAGAAGTGGTGAGACATCAATATGGATTTTGTAGTGGGTTTTCCTCAGACCAAAAAACAATATGACACTATATGGATGGTTGTGGATAGGCTGACTGAGTGCGATCATTTTATTCCCGTCAAGTCTACTTATTCGGCGGAATATTATGCTAGGATAATCATAGATGAGGTTCTGTGTCACAATTGTATTCTGTTATCCATTATATCGGGTCGGGGTGCACAACTCACATCTAGGTTTTGGAGGCCATTCCAAAAATGTTTGGGTACTATGGTTAAGTTGAGTACCCTTTATCATCCCCAAACGGATGGTCAAGCGGAAAGCACTATTCAAACCCATGAGGATATGATTAGGTCTTGTATTATTGATTTTAAGGGGAATTGGTATAAGCATTTGCCTTTCATGGAGTTTGCTTATAATAATAGCTTTAATTCATAGTAGGACATGTAGGTCTCCTATAGGATTGTCTGAAGTGGGTGAGCCTTCGCTTCTTGGTCCTGATATGATTTATAAGACTTTTGAGAAAGTTATATCATAAGGAAACTGTTTCAAACGGCCTATTGTCAGAAAAAGTATTATGCCAATCATAGGAGGAGGGATTTGGAGTTTGGAGAAGATGATAAGGTGTATTTAAAAATTTCACCTATGAAGGGGGTGGTTAGATTTAGAAAGAAAAAGATGTTGAGTCCTCGTTATGTAGGTTCGTATGAAATTTGTAAAGGGTTCGTAAGGTGGACAATGAATTGAAACTCCCTTGTGAATTGTCTTCGGTTTATCATGTTTTCTATGTTTCTATGTTGAAAAGGTGTATCGGTGATCCCGAGTCCATTGTTACTACTGAGGGTCTTGGTGTCAAGGATATCCTCTCATATGAGGAGGTCCTGATTTAAATTCTTGATAGGCAAGTAAAGATGTAGAGGGATAAAGAGGTGGTTTCCGTATGAGTGTTGCGGAAAAATCACCTAGTTGAGGGTGCAACATGGGAGGCCGAGGCCGACATGAAGTCCCATTACCCTTATATTTTTTATAATTATGGTTAGTGATTCGTATTATAATATAAATACGATTTGATATGAAAGTTTCTTGACTATTGGTAAAGTCTTAAAAAATGAGGATTTTGAATTGCATTACAGTGTGTTACAGCCAATTGGTGCTTCAAACTTGAAAATTTGCCTTTTTTGTTTGTTTCAGTACTGTTGTGCATTTTGACATGGTGAGTCTTGGAGAAGACTTATGTAACATGTTTATAAGTTGAACTTGTTCTAGTGTCTCATGTAATGTAACGCTGTGAGAAGGAAATGCCTCATAATGAAATGTTTGAGCCTTATGTGGTCGTTGAAGTATTGAAATTTCCTTATTGAAATGATATGATTTATGTTGTTTGATATTGTTGATTGGTTGGGCTTCTAGCCTTGAACCTATGCCTTACTTCAAAAAGAATTTTACTGTCATTTGGTGGCAAATATTCCTAAGGGTGGGAAAATATAACACTTCAAAAATCCAAGACTTGTCTTCAAGCCTAACATTGGTGTCCTTAGGTCTATACACTATTTTAAGGACCCTTATAATGAATATATATTATTTAGAAGGGCTTACAAACCAAAATGTCTAAGAACGTCCATGACGTTTTGAAATTTAGTTCAAGGATGTACTAGCGTGCCTTAGCCTATTTGATTATCTTTTAGGAGTAGTAAATGCATGAAATATGGACGAAGGGAGAATATCATGTGACTAAGATGGTTAGTGGTCAAAATATAAAGGCACGACTCCCCAAGGACCAACCAAGCGCCCTTGAGGAAGACCCTAGCATTTAGAAGGCAGCACTGTCTGGCCAGTATGCAACAACGAGAGCCCATTAACAGTTCGTGCGTGGATCAATGAGGCATCGATGCAACCATCATCCCAAACTTATCATAGTTGAGGTAGACCTCTCCTAAAATCTCTGACAAAAACGACCGCTGTGCAGGACAGGGGGGACCGGTCATCGACTCACAGACGGACCGTAGATCAGAGTGTCATCTATGAGGGTCCATATTTCAGCACATTTTAAGTTATGTCCTATCTAGTGTTTAGGTTTTAGGGTTTAGGATAATTAATTAAGTGTTTGGTGGTTATTAGGGGTTTAGAGGAGTATAATTATGTTAAAGACCCCACCCCAGTTAGCCTAAACACAACTCAATAAATAAACGTTTTTCATTCTCTCTTCTTTCTCTCTTTATTGGAAGACACCATTGAAGGCAAGCTAGGGGGAGGTATTGGGGGTCATTAAAGGGATTATTTAGCCATACATTCCTCATCAAATGTTAAGGTATGAGATCTAATTCACCTATGAGACTTATTTCCTCAAAGGGCTCCTTCAAAGTATTTCTAAAAGTTGAGTTGCAAGTGCATTTCATCCAATTATGAACATAATTTTTATATGATTTCTTTAGGATATATTAAATACATTAACGTTTATTTTCACTTTATTATGATAATTTGTGATGGTAAGGTCGAAATTGTATAACATTATCCTTAACACTTAACCTTTAACCCTTGGTTTGATATTGATGTGAATTGGGTTGTATTTGATTCAATTGACTCAATTATTGGTTAGATTAATTTTAGATGACGTTGTAACACTAATAATGAACAAATTAGGATGATTTTTTTTAGTCTTGTATATTAGTCTTCAAATGTAATCTAGGTAATGAGGAATTGATCTAAGAATAAGCTTTGTCTTAGTATTGAATTCTGGTGTAGAGATTCTTATATCATTATTATCATGTTGATACATTTATTGTGCTTATCATTAAGAACTAATTGATTTTAAAAAAACGGTTGATAGTAAACCTTGATGATGAATTATAAACGAAACTTGAGAAGTCTTATGATCCCTATTCCTTACTCCAATTTGGGGTTAATTGTGATTAAAAAATGATGTTATGTTAGAGTATACTTTATATTAGGCTTGATAAGGTGGTATGATTATGAATTGAAATGTATTTCTTATGGTGTGAGGTTGCTTAACATGTAAATGTTATGAGGATTGTGATACTTACCAATGTGCCTTAGTATGAAGTGATTTGTAATGTGTTAACCTCACTTATATGAATTGTAATGAAAGGATTATAATCGTAAAGTTCTTATTGACCTATGCTGATGATTATGACTATACAATAGATATGACATAAACAAAGTTATGATTCTTAATAATGAGTCAATGACATTTCAATAAAGGAAACGAGTGAAGTTGATAATGAGAGGTGATGACTTCCAAAAGGGAAAGATTCAAACCTATAGTTCTGCATGAGATGCTTACTTTCAAAAGAGGAATACACATTGAATAGATTCCCATTAGAGGAGGCCCCAATTTTCAAGTGCTATGAAGAGGGAATGAACCTGTCCCTTAATTATTGAACTACGTTTCCCCCCATAGAAAGACTAGCTAGTGGATCAACCTAGAAAGCTACATTTATATTTGGTTTAACTTTGGCCGGTACACCACCTTCCATCGGTGTAAGGTTTTAAGACACCGAATTAAACTCTTATCTCTTGTGGTATATGTCATTTATGGCAAGTGTTCCCTTAACAAAGATTAACTTATGATGTATAAACTAACTAGTGTGACTTGAGAGGTTTGACTTAGATTAGGTAGGGGTATGGGACTCTACTTATGCTTTGCACTAGTTGGCCTTGATAGAAGCTTTAGGAAGTTAATATTATGTATGTATATGATAATGATGTATATCATGATAATATGTTGATGATACAACACAAATGGTAATATATGATGATGATCCTTTTGAGAATGTAATTGGATTGTACTATCAATGAATGAAGTTATGTATGTTTAAAGGTTATATTATGTGAAGTTGGACATTGGTTAAGGTTTCTTGTTAGGGCTACTTGATTGAGTAAGCTTATGCAAGTTATGTATGTTTAAAGGTTATATTATGTGAAGTTGGACATTGGTTATGGTTTCTTGTTAGGGCTACTTGATTGAGTAAGCTTATGCGGCTTGGCATGGTTATTACACTTATATAATTGATAAGGATTCATGAGTAATTGTCTTGCTTAGTCTTATATCTTTAACTCTTATTCATGTTTGTGATGTTATTCCTTGGTGATAGGGTTTTAGTAGATCATGAGTTCAAGTATGTTGATATGCATATCACTTGTTTGAGTTGGTAGGCATGTTTTGTTGCTTGATATGACTTTCTTGATTATGCACAATACTTTTAAATGGTAAAATGGCATGGTTTAAACTAAATGTCCCTTTTTAGCATGTCTTGATCTTTTATATATATATGGTGTCATACTTACTACAATGGGCGTACTAAACCCATTTTCTTTCTTTTTCCCAAACATTTTAGGTTCCAGTTGTTTAAGGCTCATTCGAGACGACTTGAAGAAGACTTAGATATTCTCTACCATCCAAGTGGGTAGGTCCTCACTTTCTGAGGGAGATGCCAATAGCTAGCTTATGGAGTTCTTCGTTTTATGACTCTTTTGTTCAATCTACTTTAATTTGAGTATGATTTGTATAAGACTATATGTGGCTCCTTTACATTAATGTAGGGCTATGCCCAAAATGCTATGATCGTTTAGATGGTATCAGATGAGACAATCTTTGAGACTCTGTTCTATATTATATATGTGTATAAATATATATATATATATATATATATATATATATATATATATATATATATATATATATATATATATATATATATATATATATATATATATATATATATATATATATATATATATGTATGTATGTATGCATGTGAAGTAAAAGAAGAAGTCTATGAAACTTCTTATACGAAGGGTCTATGTATACTTAATATAAATATATTATGTGTATATAGAGATCTATGTAAACCTACAATTAGATGTAATGAAAAGTTATAATTTTTCTGTATTTTGACCTATGAATCTAATAACGTAACACTAAGAGGTGTAAGAGTCTTACTCCTCAAAGAGGACGACGATGCCGGTTACTTTTATGGGGTAAACCTCGATGTGACAGTCCCAGAGAATGTGCATTGACTATTTTTAACTATTCAAAGTGACGATAAAGAAAAAGTACCCGTTCTCTAGGATTTATGAAATGTGTTATCAACTCCAAGGAGCGAGTTAATTTTCTAAGATTTACTTTAGGTCGGGTTATCATCCACTTAGAAGAGGGAGGTTGCTATTCCAAAAATGACATTCCGAACAAGACATGGTCACTTTGAATTCCTAGTGATGTCATTTGGTCTAACAAATGCCCTCACGACCTTCATGGACCTTATGAATCGTGGTTTTAGAAAGTATCTTGATTTTTTTGGGATAGTCTTTATTGATGATATTTTAATATACTCGAGGAGTCAGGATGATCATAATAGTAATTTGAGAATAATTTTTGCAAGCCCACAAATAGAACAAACTTTTTGGTAAGTTTAGCAAGAGTGAATATTGGTTGAGATCCATTGCATTTCTTGTCCACGTTATCTCAAGTAAAGGGGTAGAGGTTGAACCGAGAAAGACAGAAGTGGTCAAAAGTTGGCCTACACCTTTGATTCCTACTGACATACGAAGTTTTCTACGTTTGGTTGTCTACTATAGGAGGTTTGTTTAGGATTTTCCTCTATCATATCTCCATTAACGGCCTTAACCCAAAAGAAGTCCAAATTTGAATGGTCGAAATCATGTAAAAAAAACTTCCAATTATTGAAAGATAGACTCACCCTCGCATCTGTATTGACCTTACCGGAGGGAACTGAAGGGATTTTAGTTTATTGTGATGCCTCCCAAGTGGTTCTACGATGTGTGCTCATAAAACATGGCAAAGTCATAGTGTATGCCTCTAGGAAACTCCAGCCACATGATAAGAATTATCCAACTCATGACCTTGAGCTTGAGTTCGTTATATTTGCGATGAAATTTGGAGATATTATATCTAAGGGGTACATGTTGATGTATTCACACATCACAAGAGCTTTCAATATGTGTTTACCCAAAAAGATTTGAAACTACGTTAAAGAAGATGGTTATAACTTTTAAAGGACTAGGAAATGAGTGTCATTTACCATACTGGAAAAGCTAATATTGTAGAGGATTGTTTGAGTAGATTGTCCATGGGTAGTGTGACTCATGTGGTTGATGATAAGAAGTGTTTGTAAAAGATGTTCACTGGTGTTCTCTTTTGGTTTTCCGCTTGAAGACTCTCAAAAGGGTGGTTTCATGGTTTGTTACAACTACGAGTCATCATTAGTGGTTAGGGTGAAATCCAAGCAAAACTTTTATCCTCTTCTGATGGATTTAAAGGAAACGAATCTTAGTAAATCTAATGAGTCCTTCTTCCAGGGAGAAGATGGAGTAATTATCAATCAAGAAAGATATTTTGTACCGGATGTGGATGGATCGAGGAATTTATCATTGAAGAGGCTCATTTATCCTAATATTACATTTATCTAGATGCCACACAGATGTACCACGACATATAAGAAATTAAAGGGTGGAATTGTATGACAAGGGACATTGAATATTTTGTTACCAAGTGTCAAAACTGCCAACAAGTCAAAACAGAGAATTAAAGATTGTGTGGTTTACCTCAAAATATAGATATTCAGACATGGAAGTGGAAGGATATTAAAATGGACTTTGTAGTAGGGTTTCCTCGTACTAGAAGACAACATGACTCGATATGTGTCATCGTTTACAGGCTAACCGAGTCCGCACATTTTCTTCCCATCAAAGTCACATATTCGGCAAAAGATTATGCAAAATTGTACATCAAAGAGATAGTGAAGTTACATGGAGCCCCTTTGTCCATAATTTAGGATAGAAGCACTCAGTTTACCTCCCATTTTTGTAATGCTTTCAAGAGTGAGATTGGCACAAAAGTTTTGCTTAGTACCAATTTTCATCCCATGACAGATAGTCAAGCAGAACGCACTATTCAAACTTTTGAAGATATGTTGAGGGCATGTTTCATTGACTTCAAAGATAATTGGGATGACCACCTACCTTTCATAGAGTTCTCCATAAGTAATAGCTAACATTCTACTATCTCTATGGCACCCTTTCAGGCACTTTATGGGAGAAGGTGTAGATCCCCGGTTAGGTGGTATGAGGTTGGTGAGTTTGATTTTCTTGGTCCTAGTTTTGTTTATGAATCCCTCAATAAAGTTTGGGTTATAAGTGATAGACTAAAATTGGCTCAAAGTCGGCTAAAATCGTATGCGGACAATAGAAAGAGGTACCTTGAATTCGAAGTAGGAGATTGGGTCCGTTTAAAAATTTCACTCATTAAAGGGGTGATGAGATTTGGAAAGTAAGGAAGACATAATCCTCGTTATGTGGGGCCGTATGAAATTTTGAAGCGAGTTGCAGTGTTGTCGATTAGATGAATTTTCCAAATGAGTTGGTCATTACTCGTCCAGTTTTCCATGTTTCTATGCTTAAGAAGTGTATAGGTGATTTGGTTTCAATTCTTCCTCTAGATGTTTTAGGGGTCCAAAAGGACCTTTCCTATGAAGAGGTCCCGGTTGAGATCATGGATCTCCAATTTAATAAATTGAGGAATAAGGAGGTTGCCTTCGTATAACTCTTATAGAGGAATCTCCTTTTTGAGGACGCAACATGGGAGGGAAATGCTAACATAAATTCCCACTATACTCATCTTTTCCCCCTTACTTCTAGAAAAGAATGAGGTTAGTAGTCCCTTATTCAATTCCCATGAATTATATTGCACTTATTATATTTTTCTAATATGTGTTTATTGATGTAGAAAATTCATGCTTAAGTTGAATTCTTTTCTTTTCCACGAAATGTGTTTCTTATGGTATCCTTTCACATAAGTATGTGGTACGCTATAAGTATTCATGGAATTTCGATTGAGCATAATTTGTGTTGCTTAGATAATAAATCAGCATGAAAACTTTTGATGTTCATATTAAGCTCATATTGAAATGGAGAAGGTAGTTCCTCCTTATATAATATGAAAAAGCTGAGTTTCTCTATATAGTATGTTGTGGATTAGGTTACTATGTGTTATTGTTTTATTATACGTTGAAAGAAGCTAATTATTCCTCCAATTAGTTCTGACGCATTTTGTATATATTTTTGTTGGTTGGATTGCTAGTCTTCAGTCTCTTCCTCTTATAAAGGTCTAGAGTGTCATTCCGGGAGACATCCCAGAAATTCCATGACATAAACTAGACCCTCACATGCTGAGTAATAATGATTATATACCTAAAGAAGTGTAAATAACAAGTTTAAAAAGTATTGGGGCCATAGCATCAAAGAAATGCATTAACATCGGGAAAAGTAGCGCAATGAAATTTGTAATGTCCCTATGATTGGTGAAGGTTTGGGAGGGTCATATGAAGTCAAAAACATTGAAAAAGACTTTAAATAGGTAATATGTAGTATATAAGGTTAAGAATTACATTCATGATACCCCAATGATCACCGGAAGGGTCCTTGGGGAAGACCCAAACATGGGTGAGCAGGCTGCCAAAGAAGCCTGCGAGCAGTCAAGAATCTGGTGGCTGTTGTGAGACGCACAGCCATAACATGGTGATAAAAAGATCAACTCGAGACGCAGGGCATACGCGAGGTCTGCTGACTAAACCCAGATTTCAATAACAAATTGTGAAATTAATCATACGACACGTTGCCACTTCCTAAATTCATAAAAGTCGTGTTTTAAACATTTTGACATCACAAAAAGACCCATTTAAGTGAGGGGTATTTTGGATAATTTAAGGGTGATTATATAAGGTATTAGGGTCAGTTTAAGTTAGTTTTAACACACAAATCAAGTCTCAAAAGTTGAAATAATAAAATCACCCTTATTTTTTCTCAAATTCTCTCTTCTTCCGAACCTCCATTGAAGACCATTAGAGATCCAAGAAGAAGATCAAGCCTTCTAGTTTGCAATCCAATTTCGTTGCTTTATCATCTATAAGGTATGTTTTCTTTCACTCTCGGGATCCTTTTCCTCAAGACGTCCCTCCAAAAGATGATTTCTAAATCGCCAAAATCTAGATTTTCTTCTACACATGGGTCTTATTTGAAAAATGAAATTATGAATCAATTATGGTTAATTATAATGAATTAATATTATTTAATTATATATTTATGGTTAATTGATAATTTCCCATTATATTCACCTACACCCATGTCATTCCCCCAAATTCATGAAAACATTGAATTGATATGGTGAATTGTGAAGGTTATGAATTTGTATATTGACTACATTGTTGTTAATTATGTAATTGCTTATTTTAATTTACCTTGTTTATGTAATTGGTTATGTATTCTTTTGTATTTTGGAAGGGGCAAAGAGGTATGTTGATTGGTTCTTCTTGAATTCAATAATGAATTGTGAGTTATTTAGATAGTAATGCTTCTATATCTAATGTGTGATTGTGATGTTGATGCTATATATTCCTCATAACTAAACCTAAGACATTGAATTGGACGTGATATATTAAGAAATGTTATGATACGATAGTTGTATGACTAAAAGCAGTTTCTTATGATTCACTAAAGTGTTAAGTTAAATGTTTACTCACTTATGAAGTGGTATCTAAAGAGAATGAATTGTTCTCACTTGTGATGACCTATGATTTGGATATGATAAGATGTTTACATAAGGGTCTAGAAGAGACTAATGTGAACATATATGATGAGATAATACAATTACTAAAGGGAATAATTTCTTAGCACCGAATGGGCATGTAAACGAGAGTGATGTCTCACGTTAGTAAGTTCGGCCTCCCACATGGGTTTAATCAAGTTAGTAAGTACAGATTTCCGAATTATGTGTTGTGTCATGCAATGGAAACCTCCACTTTAGTAAGTCAAGGTTTTTAAAAAAATCTCGTAGGAATGAGTTAGTTACCACGTAGGAGTCTAGCTTAGTAGATCCGCCTAGATAGCTACGTACGAAAGGTTACACCTTCGGCAATTGTTAATCCACTCTTTTCCGTGTGGGAGTCGCACAACGGATTCTATGTAGCTCATATGGCTTGATGTCTGTTATTCTTTTTTTTTTCCTTAACATAAAACAAAATTAAATAAACAAGTGAATTATGTGAACTATTATTAGGGTTGTCTTGAAGGCTACTACATAGGGTGACGGAGGGTATGTGACTTCTCTTACTCATTCTACATGTAGGATCCAAATGTGTGATTTTACTAGTATTCTTTTATGATTATGATTGTGTTGATAAGGTATGAGTAGTATTGATATATTAAACATGATATATATGAGAGTATTTTGTAAGTATGAAGTGGGTGTCTTAATGTGATACTTAGATTTGGATACGGTTATGGGAATTTATTCTTTGCATTGCACAAGTGTTGCTTGAGTTACTTAATTGGTATGATTATGACTTTCCTTATATTTGTATATCGAATTGTTGGACATTATGCATGGATTTGACTAAATTGTACCTTTTTCTCATGCATTGATGACTTTTGTGCATAAGAGTCATACTCATTACATGTGGTTTGTACTAACTCATATTTTCTCCCCTTTTCACAAACATTTTAGGTTCGAGCAATTGAGGGGATTCGTGTTCATTGGAGAAGAAGACTTGGATATTTCATAAGTCAATTGGTCAGTCCTCATGAGTTCCGAGGATATAGGCACTCATCAAGCCTTATTAGTTTTGTCTATGTTTTGTGACAATTGTTCCATTATCATGTTGAGATTTAATTGTAGCCTATATGGGCACATTCTAATAGACTAAAGGCTATGCCCAAACTTTTGTAATTCAATTTTAGACTATTTAAATTGAGACAAGGATTTAGAATAAATTCTTATCTATTAATATATTGTCCAAGCAAGAAGCCTAATTAAGATTAGAATGAGAGAGGTCTATGTAAACCTCACTAAGTATATATGGATGTTTTAATTTTTCAGCACTTTTAACATATGATAAGCTATGATGTATTCTAAGGACTTGACTTAGTCCTTTTAGAGAACAATGACGCCGATTACACCTAGGGGTACTTTGGGTCTTAGCACATAATATATACATACAGAGTTTACTTAGACTTCTTGCAATAAGAAGCTTACATAGGCTTCTACTTTTAGGTAAAATATACAAAATACACAATATAGAGTGTAATAGGGATATCTCATATAAAACCATTTAAGTCAGAATAGAAAAATACGGGCATAAACCTTACCAATTACAACTTACAACAATGTATAGAACAATAACGGTGAAACGAATGTCATTATACTATAACAAGTCACATATAAAGAATGAGAAAAGGAACCATCCTCAGAACTTGAGGACATATCTACATATGGAGAAATGTTTCAATTCCTTTCTTTCAAAATGGTCACGAACCCTTCGACGACCAGAACATAAAATGTTTATGAAAAAGGGAGAAACATAGGTTAGGACATGTCCTTTACTAAGTATGGAAACATATGCAAACATAAATTAGAAATCATGCTATATTGACATTTATTCAAAAATCATGCCAAGTTACCTTGAAAAGACTTATGAACAACCAAGAACACATATAAGACAGAAAGCATATATTCTTTAAGACAAAAGCAGATACAACATAAAATAAACATACTCAAGTTAAGCCAAGTTAATACATTGCATAGCATAAGAGAACCATACCCAAAAAAACACTAATATCATGTGATACCAATAACACACGTTCATGAGTTCATAATATCATAAAATAAGTAAAGACCGTACCCATAACCCTTTACTAATCTACTAGTACAATGGACAAGTCAAGCCCCATACCTCTTCTCAACCAAGAAAAGTAACCAAAGTATCTTGAATAATGATAAACTGCACATAACATAGTTCCATGAGCATTGATCTTCACATTTAGCAATATAGACCATTAATCATGAAGAACCATCATAATCATATCATTCATTTCATAAGAGCATAAAAACATAAGAATAACTTTATAAGATTTCCTCAAGGATAACTAGTGTAATGTATAGGTAGAGTCCCATACCCATACCTTGACTAAGTTGAACCCCTTAAGTCCTGCTGGTTAGAGTTAACTTTATAACTTCATTATACATTCGGGAACATCTTACCTTAGCAGACATAGACCACATTAGTTAATGTGAAATCCGGTGTCATAGTACCTACACCTAATAAGGTGGACTACTTGCCAAGGTTGTACCAATGCATGAACATAACATCTAGGTGGATCCACTGGCTAATATTCCAATAGTTCAAGAACTAGAAGATGTGTTTGGGACCCTCTTTATACAACATACATTATAGTCTCAAATCTCATGAGTAAAATAGCGACCAACCTTCCCTACTTTGGAAGGGACACTACTCACTACTAGTTTACTAAGTACTAAGCTAGAGTACCTTTAAAAATGTCTTCCTTTAACAATCACCACTAAGTATAAGTTGTAGGACTTAACCCCCTGTATAGTAATAGTAATTTATCTGAATAGAAATTGCATGAGAACATCCTTTCATACAACACTCATATATGAGATTTCCACATTGTCATCATTAAGTCATAATAAGGAACATATAAATTCATAACTAATCTTATATGTTTACATCATAAGAATAATCTAACAATCACATAATCAAGAATTTAAATTTTCATCATCATACCAAACCTAATTAGTCTAATCACAAGATATACTACAATGAATCTTCATCAACAATTACAAGCCATCATTATAAACGTAAAGGTTTAGGACAACAAAGACTTACCCAATCTCCTTCAAAAGTCATCATCATTTTCTTAGCATAAGCCAACCAATTACATCAAATAATAATTGTAAGAACGTCATTTTATAGTAATTAACACAATAGCTAGGTCAACTACATATATACAATGCAATTATATAATGGTACATAACGTAGGGTTAGGGAATTGAGGTCAATTAACAACCTATTCCACAATAATAGGTTAAACTATAAGAAATTCCATAATTTAACAATAAAGTATCATAATATAATTATAATAAACAATATAAATCACAGGAAACAAAATTTAGAAGATCAAATTAGTAATAGAAAGAACCCATATGAAATCATCTTTTTGAAAACCAAAATTTTAAAAGAACCCTTTGGGGAAAGGAATTCCAAAGGGGAAAAGTTCACATGCCTTGGTAATATTTGATGATTAATTTATCAAACCCTTATTTCTACCTTAGAACCCTTAGACTTTGTTCTTCTAATGGAGTTTCCTTGGCAGAGAGAAAATAGAGAGAAGGAAGAGCAATTTGGGTTTGGGGATTTGGGGGTGTTAAGTTGTTTTTAGGCTTAGGGCACTAGTTAATTGAATTAAACTAATTGATCACATCTTAATTAATAATTAAAACCCTAAAAGTAACTAACTTAATTAAATGACCCTATCAAAAGTTAACTGTGAAAAGTCACGTAGAACCTGTGAGACCACGATCGACTCTCCGTAGGGGAACCTACGCCCCCTTCCCCCAAACGTCCTGCACAAGCATCATTTTTCTAAGAGAGTAGTCATTTTCCCACTTTTGTAAAACTTTCTAACTGTTGGTTGACAGAGGAATGATGCCCCATCGATTAGACCATGCTCCGTCGCCTACAACCGTCGGTGCACAATGTCTTGTGACAGTTTCTTGTCAAAAAATAGAAGGGTCCTTTTCAAGGATCCTTAGTGCGGTCATTGGGGATTAGTACATTTACGTTAGGCCCCAAACTTACTGTAATACATGGTTAACACCTTTCCACTAAATTTAATCATATTTCAACTCGTAAAACCTTGTTAAATAAGCTTAGACACACTATTACCTCTTCAATTATTCAACGGACGCCATGGCCGTTTTTTTACGTTTTGATTCTAAAGATTCCTAAATAAATTTTATACATAATTATTGACCTTAAAACATTATTGCAAACCTTAGACACTCATAAGATGCTCGAGATTAGATTATTGGTTTTGGAAGTGTTACAAGGGGTCTTTTCGATAATTTGGGAGACGAGTATATATTGGTCTTAGGTAAGATTTAATTCAATTTCACTCACTTAAATAAAATCCTGAAAATAAAAACCCATATCTCTCACCTTTCTCTACTTCCTCTCATAATTCAACCACCATTGAAGAACATTGGAAGCTTGGAGAAGAAGGCCAAGTTCTCAACTTCTTTCTAATGTTTTGTGGATTAAGCTACATTAACATATGGCTTCTTCGCTCTTGGGATTCCTATACACAAGAGGTCCACTCAAAGTTGATTTCTAGATCACCGAATTCTAAGGGTTTTTCTCTAAAAATGGGTTTTCTTCTAAACTTGAATTGGATGATTTGTTATGATTAATTGCTATTACCTATGACTAAATAAGTAAATATTGTTTAGTAATTGGTGTTGATTAATAGTAATTTCGTTCGATTCATTTCCTTTCCAAAATTCCCCCAAATCTTTAATCTTGCATGTGGATTGATGGAAATTGAAGAATGAATTGATTGTTAGACTTTTTTTTATCTCTTCTAGTTCATTCATGGACTCCCTAGGGTAATGTATTGTTGGATTGGATATATTCCTTGAAAAATTCATGATGAACCCTTATCCCTTAAACTTAGGTTATGAATTGAAGTTCATGTGGATAGTGATGATACAATTTAATTATTTCTTATGTTAATTTTTATTGAATGATTCAATCACACGTATTGTTGGACGAAATTTATTGGTTGATTGTAAGTCAATGGATTATGGATTTTAAAGGAAATTTGGCCAGTCTTTGTGATCTTAAACCTTTACTCCAATTGTGTTGGCAAGTACTTGGTGATCAAGTTCAATTGAAGTATATCTTGTTATTAGATTAAGTATGTGTGATATGATGAAGCAATTGAAATGTCTTGATTGTGTTATTGTGAGAGTGTGCTTAAGATTTAAAGATATAAAGTTGGTTATGAATTGTCGATGTGCCTTATTATGACATAATGATGATAATCTTCTAACATCACATATGAGGGTTGCATTTAAAGGAATGTTCTCATGCTATTCCTATTGAGCTAATGATAATGACTAAACAAGGATTTAGTCTTTTATGACTTAAACAAAGTCATTATTGTAAAAGAAAGACAATTAAAGAGGAACTCTAGCTTAGCACCGAGTGACCTAGTAATGAGGATTTTCCTTTGCCAAGTAGGGAAGGTGGGTTCACTATTGTACTCATGAGACAGAGATCACTATGCAAAATGCATATATAGGGTCTCAAACATGTCTACTAGTTCTTGAACTATGTTTTCCCCATATGAATATTAGATAGTGGATCCACCTAGATGCTATTTTAATGTATTGGTACTACCTTGGCAAGTAGTCCACCTTATTTCGGTGTAGCGTTCTACGATATAAAATTCCACATTAGCTCATGTGCTCTATGCAGGTTAAGGAAAGTTGTTCCCGAAAGTAGAATGAAGTAATAAAGTGAACTCTAATTAAGAGGACTTAAGGGGTTTTACTTAGTATAGGTAGGGGTATGGGACTTTATCTATAAATTCAAGTAGTTGGCCTTGGTGGAATTTGTCACATTCGGGAAATACCCCTTGGACGTAACAGACATCGTCATCTTCGAAGAGGGCTACCACTAGCCTCTTAGCATTATTCATGACATTCATAGATTTATAGGTTAAAAATTGTTGAAAATTAAAACTTTTTGTTCACTTCTACATTGGGGTTTACTTAGACCTCTCGCTTACACATAATATATATTTAGGGATATTACATAGACTCCTCTAGATATGAAGAATTACATAGGGTTGTACTTTTATTTCACATCCATAATATAGGATCATAATCCCATAAGAAGTTTATAATATGTTTCATATTAAACCATCTAAGATGAATACAATGTTTGGCTTAACCCATACATCATTACAACAAAAAGTCTCATGTAGGTTATACAACAAACATCTTCAATTGAAAAGGAAATAAACTAGAAGTTTTATAACTAGAAAAACATCAATATCTTGATAATGCCATCATATTCTAAAGGTGACACTACACCATTTTCGGCCTACAGCAACACCACGTAAGTGTAGCCTAAACTAGCAAAAAGTGTGGCCTTTGATAAAAGGCTACACTTTTGGACATTCAGCAACACTTTTTAGGGGCTGCCCAAAAGAAGCGTAACCTTTGACATTAGGCAACACTTTTTAAATGTTGCCATCTTTGGCTACACTTGTAAAGCGTAGCCAAATAGGTATAAGGGCACGCTTTGAAGACGTGCATTAGCAACACCTATTTTTTGTTAGACTACACTTAAAAGCGTTGCCTTTTCAAATTTATTGGTCACACTTAAAAAGTGTTGCCTTTTATTGGTCATCTATTGCAACATTTATAAAGTGTAACTTTATATCTCATCTATTGCAACACTTTCAAGGTGTAACTTTTTATTTACCTAGAGCAACACTTACAAAGTGTAACTTCAACGTTTATAAGCCTACATGTAGCACATATATATATTATATATTTACATACATACAAGTGACCTAAAACACAAAATGAACTAATTAATCATTAAATTGAAGCTATATATTTCAAATAAACTTCGAGAAATATTTCATGTACAACCAAAACTTAGAAAGTGATTGCGTAAAGATCTCTAATATCAACAAGTTCCAAAAACCCGAAAGTGTCATTCAAACGTATATGACAACAATACAAAAATTTGTTCATCTTTTGCCACAATAGATCGAGTTTACTTCTGGCCAAATTCAAATTCAATTACCTGCATTTTCCTGCACATTTAAAATAAAATTATAAGTTTGTGAATTAATTGTGGAAGTGCATAATCAGAGAAAATTCACTGTAAGACAACCAATCCAAATCTAAATACAATTTCAATGTAAAAATTACACATTATAAGGACTACAACATTTGTGTAGTCTTTTGTTGTTGGCTCTCAAAAATTAAACTTCAAAAGTTTAATTTGTGCAGTCTTCTGTTGTAAGCTTCAATGTAAAAATTACACACAAGTAGTTCAAACAAACCAGAGATGACCACTGGAAACAAGGTTCATAACATAGTTTAGAATGACCACAAAAATCAATACATAACAACATGAACATGATATTTTCAAAGAACTGCAGCATAGGGCAAGGTTCATCATCAGACTGCATCTCTAGTGCATACAAAAAAGCAAGTTCATTCAGCAAGTTCATCTTCTTCAGGTAAGATAAATTCAAGTGATCTAGATAACGAAGTTTAGCTAAGAGGGTACACTTATAAGGAGTGTGCTGAGCAGCTTGCTTCCCTGCAGGAAACTGGAGCAGTAGGAACTGTAGTTGCTGGTTCAAGTAGCTAGTCTTCTAATTCTTTATGTTCTGTCTTTAATTGATCCTGCAACAACATGATGCCAGAACTAGTAGAAATATATAAGCATTTTACGTGATAAAAAATTGCTTAATATAGAAAACATACAAGCTCCTAAAATCAGGTTTAGTAAAAAAATATTCAAATAGACTACAATAAATAAAGAAAAACACTACTCCCATATAAACATGTTGTTGTTCAATAAGTAAAGTTCTTGAAGGATCGACATGCCATGTACAGTATTTGGAATATGTCCAGTTAACTCATTGTTAAACATACCAATCCTTGTCAGTCCAGTAAGATTACCAATTTCTCGAGGAATGACACCCTTCAGTTTACATTTAGATGCTTCAAAAATTTGCAAGGAGTTTGAGAAATTACCAACAAATGCAGGCAATACACCATCCAACGGATTACCTGCTAACGTGAGTGCTCTTAGATTACTACAGTTTGTCAATGATGCAAGGAAGCTCAATGTTGAATCGCTGACAAAATTATTCGACAGCAAGTGAAGTAACTCAAGGTATTCTAAGTTACCAAGTGATTTAGGAATTGTACCTGTGAAACTGTTTCGTGAGAGGTCAAGTTGTCTGAGTTTTGATGAATTTGAGATTGAAGCAGAGATAAAACCACTCAGATTATTTCCTCCACAATAAAATATTTCTAGATTGGCCATTCCACGACCTAAATCTGAAGGTAGAGTACCTGAAAGCTTATTTTCTCCAAAATCTATATTCTGCAGTGCTGACATGTTGAAAATGTTGTGAGGAACAGAGCCAGTTAGCTCATTCTGTGCTAAATCCAACTCGTGAAGTTTCTGAAGATTACCGAACTCCATTGGTATCTCACCTGTCAATTTTCAGGAAATATATCATGAGTACCAAGTTTTCGTTGGATTATCTACCTTTTTTTTCATTTCCAGTGTCATTTTGTTTGGCTGGCTAAACCACTTTCTACTTCTCTTCAATGCCAACTCCAAGTCCACTTCAGGCCAAAGAACAGGGGCAGCAAGAGAGTAATCTGAAGATACTCTAATGCAAACATCTAAATCAGGATACCTGTGGCACAAAACAGGCACGAAAAAGAGGGAACTCAACACAAAAAACATCAAAGTATATGTTTTTTTTCAACGTAACCTAGGATATCGAAAGATCATTCAAACTGTACCTCCGGATCTTGTCCGACGATTCTTGCAACTCAAATTCACAAGTAACCCATGGTTTCTGATCAACCCATCTAGAAACCCATTTCTGTGTGCAGGCAATTCTAGAAGGGCTCAACTCTTACAAGAATTTCTTGTACTTTATTATCTCAGATTGCAGCAGCTATATAAGAGGAACTGAATATTGCAGCACCTGAGTTATGTGCATGTTATAACCTACTGTATATAATGTAAACTGATTCTATAACATGTACACTGATTCTATAAACTACAGACACAAGATCCAAGTAGAGAAGCTCAAGCCAAAACTACAAGGGAAACAACCAGAAGCTCAACAAGGTAATTTTGATTCAAAAAATTGTTGTGAAGCCTTGGAGTTAGCTACTTATTTCAAAAGCTAAAAGCTAAAATTCAATTCAAATATGCTGTAAGATTTATCTACTTATTTGAAGTATCAATGAGAAAACACGAAAAAAATTTATTACTTAACTTTAGTTTTACAAAATAAGAAATTGGTAACAGAAACAAGGCTTTACAACTCTCATGAGTCACACAGTCCAAACAAAATAGCAATCTAGAAGCAGATATACCACGTTATGTAAAAGTTCTCTCTTACAAAACTTAGACTGTTAACTGCACATCAACTAGAAAGGATGCAGAATGTCGTCTCAGAACTGTAGGGACTTAGAAAACACACAGATATGCCCATGAACTGATAAACTATGATAACCAAGGTATCCTGTCAATTGAATTGGCAGCTCGGGACTATGTTCTTGATGACTACTTTTGGAATATATTGGGCAGAATCTCACAACATTAAAGTTTGTTACAGTGTTGTAAGACATATTACAGTTTACACAGACAAATAATACTTAGTAGCACCATACATTAAAGTTTTTATGGTGTTGTAAGACATAGTAGTTTGATAATTGTACCAGTAATATTGTTCACCTCACTGTTCTGCCTCTAATGTCCACTTTCTGATAATAATAGAAAACTAATAAGTATATAAATAAAAACAACAATTCTTATTTACATGTCCTAAAGAACTTTGATTATTGTACCATTAAAGTGTGGAAAGTAATAACCTTTTTCACATAAGATTGTGCCAAAAAACAGTCAAATAAAATAATAGTAAGCTAGAAGTAAAGGTTCCTAAATAAACTTATAATCAGATAAGAAGCCAAGATAAATTACATGACGAAAAAACGATTGGGTGCATAAATAAAACAATGGAACTAAAGCTACTGAAACATTGAGGAACTTGTAACTTGGTCAACAGAATTGCAGCAACAAGGGAAAGGCTACATGAGATTCAAGCTCATCTTAATTATGCCTCAAACCAAGAATTTATCGAAAAGAAGATAATATCATTAGTAGAAATGACAAAGTAGATTGATATTCAAGAGAAGGTCAAGAAGAAAAAACCAAAAGCTCACTGAAAAAACGGAAGGGGATTGAAATAATAATATTTCTTTAAATGTATAAACTCTTGAGCTAGAATAAATTCTCACACAATATTTCTTTATACTCATATTGAAAGAGGTAGAATAGGTCAACATATACAAAATTCAATCAGCATAGCAACAAAACCGCAAATTCATGGAATATTGATTATCAACCAGCTAATAGATAGTAGGCTAAAATTCATATATTTCCCATAATTGTTTCACAAATTTAACCACGAAAAAGTAGCTAAATTTATTGTCAAAGCCAACATATGTATAACTACATAGTAGATGAATAAGATTCAAGTTCATATCAAAACTAACACCTGGAGCGATCTCAACAAGAAATTGCATCTCTTTCTTGACAAAAAAAGCAAGCTTACATCATTCTTCCTCTCCTACCACCCTTTCTGTGAGTGCAATCAATTGGAATTGTTGAAAAGTGAATATCATAGATCCCCTGTTACCACCCCAAGGCAACCTAAGAGAGAACGAATGGCTCTAGCAAAGTCAACCCAGGAGAGAACTCTTAAGGATTTTGTATAATAGGAATCCAAGGAAATCTAGTATATGCAGAAACACAAAGCATAGGCAACACGACAAATATTGAAGCTGATGAAGCCAAAATACAATTCATACTCCCAAAAATCGTATAAAAATACAAGATATTAAAACCCTAAAGATAAAATTTAGACATTATGAATAACATTTCTTACTTGATAAAACCTTCTCAAACTACACTTTTTTGAAATCTTGTTCTTAAGTGAGAAACTTGAGAGAAAAGTGTAGCTTCAATTCATCATCTTTCCAACAACCCAAAAGCATTCATTCTTTCTAAACACAAAACAAAAAATCAAACACTTCAGCTAACAAGAAGACCTGTTTGAGTACTAACGCTTGATGAAATAGGTATTGAAAAAGAGAATCGTACTTACTATTGAAGAAATCGTTATTGGAGAAAACGACTTGAGCTCTTCAGCTCTTCACCTCTCCATCTCTGTTCTAGGTCGACTTCTACTCTTCAGATTGTTCTTCTCACAATCTATATCGGAACAGATAAGTTGTTCTTCAGCTTTCTTCACGTTGGTTCTTCAGCTCCTTCACGTTGGTTCTTCAGTTCCTTCACAAAATCAGAAAAGTGAAAGAGGAAAGCTGAAGGAGGAATGTCAAGTAAAAGAGTAAAGAGTCAAAAGTTAAATGTTTTATGATTTATTAATGTTTTTTTGGCCAATAAAAATTGGAGGGAGAGTTGAAAATAATTGGAGGGAGAGTGAAAAAATTAAATGTTTTAGTGAAAATTTTTAAGGCAACAGTTATAAAGTGTTATTTTTCAATTATAAAAATAGGACATTTTAGAAGTGTGGTCATATATGTAAATAGGTGTTGCCAATTATATCATATTTTAACAACACTTATAAAGTGTATCTTATATTATTAAAGAGTACGCTTTTGAAGTGTTGCCAAAATTATTGTAGCTAAAAGTTAAAAATTTTGGCTACGATTTAAAAGCGTTCCCAAAACTACTTTAGGCAACACTTTACAAGTGTAGTTCAGAATAAGTGTGGTCGTAGGCCTAAAATGGCGTAGTGTGAGGACCTACCAAAAACTTTGGAAATATCCAAGCAGTCTTCAAAGGCCTTCAATAAGCTCAACGGCCGGATCCTAGATTTGTAGTAAACGTAAATGATGGGCACTTGTACTAAGTATGATTATATGCACATAAAATAATTGAAATCATGTTAAGAGGACATTTTTTCAAAATCATTCTAAAGTACTTTGAAAAGCGTTATGCACAATCATGAATCCATATAGGCCAAATATTTCATAATACATAAATAAAACCCATTTACAAGATAACACCAACAACTTCAAGTAATAGTGAATTCAACATCTATAGAGTTAATAAATTCATCACATAAGCAACACCAATTACTCATAAACACACCCTTTAGCCTACTAGTGCATTGACCAAGCAAAGCCCCATAACCTTACTCAATTAAGTAAGCCAAACAAAGGTTCACAAGTAATGTCCAACTCTAAATAACATAGCATCAATTTTATTCATTATTAAATTTAGAAACATAGACTAATATAATTTTTATAAATTAAACAAATTTGGCAGCAGCCCCCACAATCATGGCTGCACGCAGGCTGATTTAGCAGCCTCCTTGCCCATGTTAGGGTCCTCCTTAAGGACCCTCCTGGTGGTCCTTATGGAGTCTTTACCGAAGGTTTGGACCCTTTGTACTACATTCTACCTATTTTAAAGTCTTTTAAAAGGTTTTGGACTTCATATGTCCCTCCCAAAACTGCACCTAACACAAGGACATCAACTAGTTTGATTTAGCTAGTTTTCAGACGTCATGGTCTTTCTTTAATGCCTTGGATCTAAACTTTCCTAAATAACCTTTATTCATTATTATTGACCTTAAAACAGTGTTCCAATCCTTAGACACTCATGTGAGGAAATATATTAGGCTTTAGACTTTTGGAGTATTACATTATGCTCCCCCCCCCCCCCCCGGAACATTCCTACCAAATGACACTAAAATAATAGAGTCAATACTAGCAGCCCAACAAACACAATTCATAATCAACATTAGTTATAACTTAAACATGGAAATTACATAAAGTAACTCAAAACATCACTAACAACACATAATGCTAAAAATCACAACATGAATAATTTCTTTGTCACATCAACATGAGCTAAACATATCGTTAAGGAGTTATTATGACAAAACCCAACCTATCAACATAATAAATATCATTTAATATAGGGAACAACATACCAAGTACAAAAACAAGTTCTAATCAAGCAAAAGAGCATTTTTCCATGATAGGTCATTTTAGTATAGACCTTTTTATCTTTAGCATGCACAACATTGCAAAACAAGTCAAATTCAAAGCAAATCATTATTTTAATTATTTATAGGAATAACTAACCTTAATTAGAAAATAAATGAGGACAACGGGACTTCATGTCGGCCTCGGCCTCCAATGTTCCCCCCTCAACTAGGTGGTTCCTCCATATGACTTTTACAGAAGCCACCTCTTTGTTCCTTAATTTCATTACAGGACTATCAAGGATTTCAACAAGAACCTCTTCATAGGAGAGGTTATCATCAACATCAAGACCTTTAATAGGAAGAATGGACTCGAGGTCACCTATGAAATTCTTATCTTAGATACATGGAAAATCGAGTTAATCAAAGCTAGCTCATTAGGTAATCTCAACTCGTAAAAAACCTTGCAAACCCTTTACAATATTTCATGGGACCCAGATAACGAGGACTTAACTTCCCTTAATTTTCAAACCTCATCACCCCTTTCATGGGTGATTTTTTAAATACACTTTATCACCTTATTCAAACTATAGTTTTGTTTTCCTGTTGTCGGCATAAGACTTTTTCCGACTATAGGCTATTTTCAATCGGCACCTTATCATATGAACTCTCTTCAAAGAATTGTAGAACAATTCAAGACCAAAAAAATAAGACTCACCGACTTCGAACCAGCCCACCGGAGACGTACATCTCCTACCATACAAAACTTCAAAAGCAACCATAGATATAGATTAATGGTAACTATTGTCATAAGGGAACTCCTCCAAGTGCATGTGATCATCATAATTTCCCTTGAAGTTGATTACAAAAGCTCTAAGCACATCCTCAAGGGTTTGACTAGACCTCTCCTCTTGACCATCTGTTTGGGGATGAAAAGCGGTGCTTAACTTCACTCTTATACCCAACACTTTTTGATACAATCTCAAAAATGTATATGTAAATTGTGCACCCCTATCAAATATGATGGATAACGGAATACCATGAAGACTAAAAATCTAATATATGTATATTTTTGCATTCTTCTCCACCGAGTAAGTGGATTTAACAGACAAAAATTAGCGGATTCAGTCAATCTTTCCACCACCACTCATAGAGTCATTATGCCTTCAGTCAAAGACAAACCCACTATAAAATCCATGTTAATGTCTTCCCACTTCAATGTTGAATTTGAATTTCTTGAATCAAGCTAGTCGATTATAAGTGCTCGAATTTCAGTTGTTGGTCATTTGGACACCTCGCAACAAATTCTGTTGCGTCATTTTTCAAACAATCCCATCTAAACCCCTCTCTAAGGTCATGATACATCTTTGTAGATCCCCGAAGAATAAAATATCGGGAACCATAAACTAACTATAGTATCCACTTCCTCAAATCAACCACAATGGGCACACACAACCTTTCTTGATACCTCAAAAAACCATCCCCCGCTAAGGAGAATGATTCATTTAGCTTAACAAGAACCGATTCCTTCTAATCCATCAATAGCTGATCAAGTTGTTTTTTACACTTCACCTTAACCACAAAAGATGATTCGGAGTTATGATGAACCATTAGAACACAATTTGGGGAATCATCCAACCTAACACCCATATGAGTCAACCTATGAACATCATTCACTAGGTATTTCTTGGTTTCTACTACATGAGACTCACTACCCATGGTCGTGCGACTTAGAGCATCCGCAACCACATTGGCCTTGCCGGGGTGATAGAGGACACTTATGTCATAATTTTTGAGCAATTACAACCACCCTCTTTGGCAGAGATTTAACTTCTTTTGAGTAAACACATACTGAAGACTCTTATGGTCGATATATATCACAACATGAACAACATACAAGTAATGCTTAAATATCTTCAAGGAAAATACCACGGTTGCTAACTCAAGATGGTGCGTTGAATAATTCTTCTCATGCACCTTAAGTTGCATAGAGGTAAAGGATAATACTTCCTCATTTTGCATGAAATCACACATCAAGCCAACTCGGGATGCATCACACTATACCACAAAGCCCTTATAAGGTTAATACCAGAGCGGAACTAAGCCTATCCTTCAAAATTACAAAGTTTCTTTCATATGCGTTCGGCCACTCAAAATTCACACTGTGTTGGGTTAAAGTAGTCAAGGGAGATTCATTGTACCCAATACCATCCGCAAATGTCCTTTAGTATACTGCTAGAGCCAACAACTCCTAATGTCGGTTTCAGTCAATGGCCTAGAAAAACTTTTCACCACCTAAGTTTTCCATGGATTAACCCCAACTCCCTCACTAGAGATGATATAACAAAGAAATGCCACCGACTTCAACCCAAACTCACAATTGCTATACTTGGCAAGAAGTTGGTGTTCTTTAAGCACTTGCAAACAACTCGCAAATGGTCCATATGGTCACCCTCATTTTTCAAATATACTAACATGTCATTATTGAATACAATTACAAATGAATCTAGGTATCTTCGAAACACCATATTCTTTAGGTCCATAAATGTTGTCAGCAAATTAGTGAGACCAAAGGATATTATTAACAACTCATAGTGACCATATCTAGTTCGAAATGTCGTTTCTGGTATATCCTCGCCTCTCACCATAAGTTGGTGTTAATAAATGCACATTCTAAGGGACCCATCCTTATTTTTCACAAACAAAACATGTGCACCCCATGGAGAAATACTAGGTTTATTAAAGCTTTTGTCTAGTAAGTCCTTGAGTTGAGACTTCAACTCTTTCAATTCATCTAGATCCATCAGATAAGAAAGAATTGAATTGGGTTGATATCTGGTAGCAAGCCAATACGAAAATCAATTTATCATTCTTGAGGGGTTCCGGGAAGATCATTAGGAAAGAAGTACATATGAATGAATGAAGCAGAATCTATGTTTGCTAAAGAAGGCTCCCTAGTGGAGGTCTCATATGTTGAGCCCTAATTTTTGGAAGTCTTGATGTCAAGTACATGATTCCAAGGTCTCATGGCATATGAACAAATGATATGAGAAACTTGTAACACTACCCTCAAATGGTTCATGTTTTTATCCTCATTTTTCAAATATACCAAGATGTTGTCTATGAAGACAATGACAAATGAATATAGGTTACTTTGTAACACCCTATTCATCAGGTCCATAAACTTCACCGGGGAATTAATGATACAAAAGACATTAATAAGAACTCATAGTGACCATATTTAGTTCGGAATGCCATCAATGGTATAACCTCACCTCTCACCCTAAGGTGGTGATACCCCGATCTCAAGTCAATCTTAGAAAAGTAGCTTTCCTGTTGGAGTTGATCAAACAAGTCATCAATCCGAGGAAGAGGATACTTGTTATTAGTAGTGACTTTATTGAGTTGGCAATATTCAATGCACATTCTAAGAGATCCGTCCTTCTTCTTCAAAAACTAAGCCGGATCACCCCATGTAGAAATATTAGGCCTAATGAAATGCTTGTCTAGCAAATCTTTTATCTTAGCCTTTAACTATTTCGATCAGTATGGAGCCATACGATAAGGATGAATTGAAATTTGAGTGGTACCCGACATTAAATAAATACCAAAATCAATTTCTTTTGTGTAAGGGATTTCGGAAAGATCATTAGTAAAGACCTCGGG
>CM064963.1:54696955-54776539 GCA_032847665.1 Solanum chilense | reverse complement strand
TTGCAAAAATAACTAGTTTTACGTTTTTTTTTTATATATATTTTTTCTCTAGTTCATTCCTTAAAAAAGAAAGTTACCGAAAACCTAAAAGATTTGCAATTGTTATATTTTAATTACTTATTTTATTTTATTTTATTTTTTTATATTTTTTTTTTACTTACTAAAGCTAAAATTTAAGCTAAAAATGATTAATAATATATATGTACATCATAATAAACATAATCATATGAAAAACAATATAGAATAATAAACTAATAGAAATATACAAACAAAGTAACATAAGGATAAACATAATCATACGAGAATTATAATAAGCTTAGCAAAAAATATCAACAATTTTTCAAGAAAAACAAAACATAACAATAACGTAAAGATTACATTGAAATGTAAAAAAAAAGAAATACCTAGAGTTGATGACAAGCAAATATAGGAGCAAATTTAATTGAATTCCCAAGACAACCCAATAGAGATATCTTCTTCTTCTTTTTTTCTTTAAGAAGAAGAAATTTCTTAAGTAAGTATTTTTTGCAATTTTCTTTCTATGTCTTGTTTTTTTTTCTTTCTTCCCCAAGGGGGTTTAAATAGGTGATCCACATTAATATCACCTTTCTTGAAAACTTAAGAGCCAATGCATGCATTGGACTCTTTGTTTTCCCAAGGTGCCACCCAAGATGGCCAATGGAATTCTTTTTTTTTTAATTTTTTGTTTTAAGAAAAAAAATCAGATTAATTGCATAATTCTTTTGCCCTTTTAGATGACCCATTTACTTTATTCATTAATTGAATATAGTTATATGGGTCATCAGAAAATAATAGGCCCAATGTCATTTAGATGACCCATTTCTTTTATTCATTGTTTGAATAATAGTTAATGGGCCATCTGAAAAAATTTAAAATAGGCCCAAATGTTGACCCATTTCATCAAGACCCAACAAATTGACCCACTAACACAAAATCTAAACATCTAAACAATTTTAAAGATCAAACACAACAAAATAATGCAGAAAAAAAAAGTCAAAATAAATAAATAATAAACATAAAAATCGAAATAAAAACAAAATAATAATACTTCAAGCAACTCATCAACATGATGAACTTAAAGAACATTAATAACATAATCCGACATCAAACGACTTATATGGTCAAACCAAAAAAGATAATGATGAATATGGGTAAAGATTGAGAGGGGGGGAAAGATTGACATAACTTTCGGGTAAATGAAGGTCGCCGGAAAACTTTGCCGGAAATTTTTTTGATGGATTTTGAACTTAAAATTTATATCAAATGATAGCCCTTGAAGAGCTCTACACGTTTATGTAAAGGGTTTGGGATGGGGATGACCGGAACTTTATAAATCTAAGGAAAGAGTAAAAATTTATACTTGGTTTTCCTTAGATCTACGGAGTTTGGCTATAGATATGGATGAAAGCTTTGTAGATTTAGGTAGAGGAGGATGAAAGGAAAAGATGGTAAATTTTTTAAAAAAATTCCGGCCAAAAAGGGGTGGCCGGCCGGCGGCATGGTGGCGGTAGCGGTGGTCGGCCGGCGGCATGGTAGTAAGGGGAAGAAGAAAGGGACAAAAATCTAAAATAAAAAATAAAAGAAAAATGCTATTTTTTTAGAGTTTTGTATTTTTGTTTGGGTCCAATAATAGCCCTTGGATCAAAATATCATGAATGGTTGAGATTCAATCTTGACCATTTCTATGGACCGGGTCAAGATCAATTGGGCCATCAGAATTGATTTAAATCAGCCCAATTTAAACAAAATTGGGTCATTTGAGCCAATAAACTAATAAATACCAAAAATTCAAATAAATAATAAAAAAAAAATTCTTACAAAAAATATTATAGGAGTAAAATAAACACGTCAAAAATTAGGTGTTCACAGCATGCCCCTCTTTGCTTGGAAACATGAAGAGTTTTCAAGCAAAGAAAGTGAACGAAGTGGCTAATTTTTGACTGTTTCAAACTCCGATGAAGCCATTTTGAAAAAGATGACCGAACCTTGCTTCAGAGGTTGCCTACATATCCTTGATTAAAAGGAAATCAGATCAGTGTAGTTCGAGAAACTTTGATAGTCGAAACTATCCTAAAAGACGGCCAAAAGATTGCTTCATATTGCTTGTCAACATCTACTGCCTATAGTTACAAAGAAAAAGTTAGAGAACTATGTCTCTCTACATTATAAATGTTACAAGATCCCTAATTGATGTATCTTATTAGGATCTTGTCTAGATCTTTCACTTGCTCTTTGCATTATCTTTGAGATCGGTCTTCATGTTATCTTGGCGGCTGGTGGATCATTCTTAAGTGCATGTTTTAACTTGAGTGGGTTGTTGAAACTCAAAAACTCAAGATCACAAAATGAAGACCCATGAGGAATATGTTTCCTCAAGGAAAGAAGAAAACATATGAGAATCTTGAACTAGGAAGAATGACCCTAGAATGAATATGTTAAGTGAAGCGTGCTGCCCTGAGAGTTCCAAATAAGACGCATTGTCCTAAGATTGGATGTATCCCCAAAATATGAATAGGGTGTGTATAACCTATGAATGTTGGTGCGTATTGCTCCAGACATGAATATGGTGCGTATTGACCATGAATAAAGAATGTGTGCTTGTTGCACGAAATTCAGGTTGGTGCGTATTGCACGAAATTCAGACAGGTGCGTATTGCACATGAGCAGAGGATGGTGCGTATTGACCATGAATAAAGGATGTGTGCTTGTTGCACGGAATTCAGATTGGTGCGTATTGCACGAAATTCAGACAGGTGCGTATTGCACATGAACAAAAGATGGTGCGTATTGCCCATGAATAAAGAATGTGTGCTTCATGCACGAAATTGAGATTGGTGCGTAGTGCACGAAATTTAGACAGGTGCGTATTGCACATGAACAAAGGATGGTGCGTATTGCCCATGAATAAAGGACGCGTGCTTGTTGCACGGAATTAAAATTTGTGCGTATGGCACGAAATTCTCGCATGCGAGTAGAATGAGATGAAACACCAAACATTTGAAGACTTTGGAGATCTTCCTTTTTGCGATGTTTCCTTTTGACTTGTAACCCGACATTTTTTCTTCCTGTGTTGAGCAAATGAAAGAGAAAATTGTTAGTTTAAAATGGTGGTTGGTTTGTGGCCTTGGTTCTCCAACGACATACTCACGATCAATTTCTCCAACTCTACTACAACTCCATGCTTAAGCAACCTTTGAAGCTCCCTCTTTGTTAAACAGGGGCCTTGATCTTTTGGTACTACCAAATATCATGGTGCGAGTGATGTCCCAAAGAATGATGACCTTCATGAATTTTGAGTGAAGATCTGAGGTATTTTAGTCCTTGGTCCATGGCTTGTCAACTCAAATACTCAGCTTTACTTTTGGGAACCCGTAGTAAGCTTTGCACTCTTTACTTTATTTTGTGAAGAGATTATATCAAAAGGAGAAGGGAGAAAAAACTAATAATAAAAAAAATATATCAAACTTAAGAGTAGGAAAGATTGGATCAAGAAAACTATAAACTTAATGAAGGATATTCCTTTAAAAATGAGAAAGAGAACTTATCTGGAGGCCTATGTCGACTTTGATTGAACCATGACATGCACTTGGACTTGCCCCCTGATCCATTTTTTTTTTAGTTCTCAAAATCTGAGTCATCTTCAATTGATCTATGTGCCCTTTATGCAGAGGTGTCGAGAAATGATCATCTTTGCAGATTTCATTCATGATGTTATCTCCCTTTATCTTAAGGTGCCCGTAGGATTTTCACCTATAAGATTTTATTTCGTCTTCTGATGCCTACGAAGGTTTTCACCGATAAGACACTCTCTTCTCTTTTTTTTTTTTGCCTTTGATGATTAATATCATTTTCATATTTGACCAAAAATTCGGTTGCCAGAATAAACAGAATTATGATCTGACCTTATTCTAAAAAAAAACTAAAAATGCCCCAGTTTTCTGTAAATACTGGAAAACTGATTTTTTTTTTGATATTTTTTTTTTTTGATATGACCGAACCCCTAAAGGGTTGCCTACGTATCCTTTCGGAATCAGGTCAAACGTAGTTCAGAATTTTCAATGAGAGATTTTTTTTTTTTTTACGGAGGTGCCTCTGTTCTTTCAAACCCAAACATGTCGCAGAACCTTAGAATGCATTAGATGTAGTATCTTTTGACTGAATCTGCATTAACAATTATGCCCGTGGTTTTTCCTTCCACATCAGTAAGGTGCAGGGCTCCTTTGGACAATACTTCCTTGACAAGATATGGACCTTGCCAATTTTGGGCAAACTTTGCCTTGGCTTCTTCTTGGTGCGGGAGAACGCGCTTTAAGACCAGTTGACCTACTTCAAAGTGTCTTGGGTGCACCTTTTTGTTGTATGCATGAGCCATCCTTTGCTAATAAAGTTGACCAAAACAGACGGCCGTCAATCGTTTCTCGTCTATTAATGTGAGTTGCTCTAGTCGGGTTTTGACCCATTCGGTATCTTCAATTTCAGCCTCAACAATAATTCGAAGAGATGGAATTTCAACTTCTGCTGGAATCACAGCCTCAGTTCCATACACCAGCAAATAAGGAGTTGCACCAATCGAGGTACGCACTGTTGTGCGATATCCTAAAAGTGCAAAAGGCAGTTTCTCATGCCATTGTCTAGTGCCTTGAACCATCCTTCTGAGAATCTTTTTAATATTCTTGTTGGCTGCCTCCACAGCTCCATTGGCTTTCGGTCGGTATGGAGTAGAATTGTGGTGCACAATTTTGACTGCTCGCATACCTCCTTCATCAGATTACTATTGAGGTTTGCGGCATTATCTGTGATGATAGCTCTTGGGATACCAAATCGACAAATAATGTTTGAATGAACAAAATCCACAACCGCCTTCTTAGTGACTGCTTTGAAAGTTATCGCCTCCACCCATTTGGTGAAGTAATCAATTGCAACCAAAATGAATCGATGTCCATTAGAGGCTTTGGGCTCAATTGGTCCGATTACATCCATTCCCCATGCAACAAAGGGCCAAGGAGCAGCCATGGGGTGCAACTCTGAATGAGGTGAATGAATGAGATCTCCATGGATTTGACATTGATGACATTTTTTCACAAAGTGAAAGCAATCTCTTTCCATGGTAAGCCAATAATACCCCGCCCGGAGTATCTTTTTTGCAAGGACATATCCGTTCATGTGTGGTCCACATACCCCAGCGTGCACTTCATTCATAATTTTCTCGGCTTCTTCAGCATCCAAACATCTCAATAAATTCAAATCCGGAGTTCGTTTATACAAAACATCCCCGCTCAAAAAGAAACCATTAGCCAGACGTCTAATAGTTCTTTTTTGGCTTTTGTTGGCATGTTCGGGGCATCTTCCTGTCTTCAAAAAATTCTTGATGTCTGAGTACCATGGCTCACCATCAGGTTCTGCTTCCACTGTATTACAATAGCCATGCTGGTCCCGAACTTGAATCTCTAATGGGGTGATGTAAGTGTTTCTAGGATAGGGAAGCATTGAGGCCAAAGTAGCCAGGGCATCGACCAAATCATTATGAAACCTGGGAATGTATCTAAACTCGATGTACCTGAACTTTTTGCTAAGATCTTCCACATATTGTCTATATGGAAGGAGCTTGAGGTCTCGAGTTTTCCATTCGCCTTGAGCTTGTCGGATAAGCAAATCAGAATCTCCCAACACAATTAATTCTTGCACACCCAAATCTATTGCCATATTTAGACCCATGATGCAAGCTTCATACTCAGTGGTGTTATTTGTACAAAAGAAGCGAAGTCGAGCTGTTGCAGGGTAATGTTTCCCTGTGGGCGATATTAAAATTGCCCCTATCCCTGTGCCTTTGGTGTTGGTTGCTCCATCAAAGTACAATTGCCAAGCTTGATTTCCATTTGAACCTACTTCCTCAATTGAGTTAATCTCTTCATCTGGAAAATATGTATCCAATGGTTCGTAATCCCCATCGACTGGGTTCTCTGCCAAGTGGTCTGCCAAAGCTTGGGCTTTCATTGCAGTGCGAGTGACATATATAATGTCAAATTCAGTGAGCAAAATTTGCCATTTCGCGAGTCTGCCAGTTGGCATTGGCTTCTGAAAGATGTACTTTAAAGGATCCATCCTTGATATGAGGTATGTTGTGTAGGACAATAAGTAATGCCTTAACTTTTGAGCTACCCAAGTTAGGGCGCAACACGTCCTTTCCAAAAGGGTGTACTTGACCTCATAACTAGTGAATTTCTTGCTCAAGTAGTAGATAGCCTGCTCCTTCCTTCCTGTAGCATCATGTTGACCGAGAATACACCCAAAGGAATTATCTGTTACTGAAAGATATAGAAAGAGAGGCCTGTCAGGTTCAGGCGGTACCAACACGGGAGGGTTGGACAAATACTCCTTGATTTTTTCAAAAGCTCGTTGACAATCTTCTGTCCACTTGACAATAGCATCCTTCTTCAAAAGTTTGAAAATGGGCTCACATGTGGTTGTGAGTTGAGAAATAAACCTGCTGATGTAGTTCAACCTCCCAAGTAGACTCATAACTTCGGTTTTATTTTTCGGGGATGGCAGATCTCGAATGGCTTTTATTTTGGAGGGATCCAATTCGATTCCCCTTCTACTGATAATAAAACCCAGAAGTTTTCCAAATGGAACTCCGAATGCACATTTTGCTGGATTAAGCTTGAGGTCATATCTTCGCACTCTTTCCAAGAATTTTCTCAGATCTTGCACATGATCAACTTGTGTTTTAGACATGATGATTACGTCGTCGACGTATACTTCAATTTCTTTATGCATCATATCATGGAACATGGTGGTCATAGCCCTCATGTAAGTCACCCCAGCATTTTTAAGACCAAATGGCATGACCCTGTAGCGATAAGTTCCCCATGGAGTGGTGAAAGCAGTTTTCTCAGCATCCTCTTCATCCATCAAGATTTGATGATACCCCGCATAACAGTCCACAAAAGATTGCATTTCATGTTTTGCACAATTATCAACTAGGATGTGGATATTTGGCAATGGAAAGTTGTCTTTTGGACTAGCCTTGTTCAAATCCCGATAGTCAACACAAACTCTTGTCTTTCCATCCTTTTTCGGCACAGGAACAACATTTGCCAACCAAGTAGTGTAACGAATAACTTGGATCACCTTTGCATTCAATTGTTTCATTATTTCTTCCTTGATTTTTTCACTCACGTCCGGTTTGAATTTCCTTCTTTTCTGTTGGACGGGTGGACAATCAGGATAAACGGGCAACTTATGAACCACTAAATCGACACTCAAACCTGGCATGTCATCATAAGACCAAGCAAATACATCTTTGTACTCAAACAAAAGTTTTATTATTGCCTCTCTAATTTCCTGATTGATATGTAAACTTATTTTTATTTCCTTAATATCCTCGGAACTTCCCAAATTGATTGTCTCAGTTTCACTAAGATTAGGCTTTGATTTGTGCTCAAACTGTTCCAGTTCCCTATTAATTTCCCTAAAAGCCTCTTCTTCATCATATTCCACCTCTTGACTTGGTGATTCAAGAATAAACAACTCTTTGAAATCAGGGAGTGAATTCCGCATGCATGTCATGTTATCAAAGCCGTCATTTACAGAACTGAAAAATAGAAAATAAGAATTAAGAGAGGAAAAAAAAATTTACTATGAAGCTGAAATTTCATTTCATTGACATCAAAAGGGACAGAAGGGTTGACAATAATAAAATACTTTGAACTATTCGGGCCACAACCCTGAGAACAACAAAATACAAAAGAGTAACAAAACAAACTACCACGACTCCTTCCTTATGGGGAAAGGAGTGGCTTCCCAATTGTTTAACTCAACACCTGAGCCCACGAGCTGCATATTAGCATGACTTGTGCCTTCACCAACTTGGACAATATTTACTTCACAAAACAACTGACTGAGATCCTCAATGATTTCTTCAATATCTTCAGGAGTGAATGAATCTTTCAATTCTGAACCCTGCGGTTTGATAAAAGAATGAGAAATATGGGGAATCGGTTGTGGCAACGGCCAATCAATCCTTTTGTGGTTCTCAGCTTTATCTCCATTTCTCTTGCTTTGTTTGTATCCGAGGCCAGAGGTGCCTTGGTTTCCTAAAAGAGTAATGGGATCCACGATTCCTTGCGAATATACTCCCAAACCTTTACCGGGTTGATAACCATATTTGAGCATCGTCGTTGCTACCGTTGAAGCGGAAGAAGAGATACATGATTGGATGATATATTCTCCTTCTTTACAGCGATCGACCGACAGAACCTCAAAAGACTGGTAAACAACAGAATCACATCCTTCCTTTGCCTCAATGTATGGGAAGGATGGATCTCTGTAAATAGGTGAATCATCTTCTCCATGAACAGTGATTTCCTGATTGTTGTATTCAAACTTGACAACTTGATGTAGAGTTGATGGGACGGCTCGAGCCATGTGGATCCATGGCCTTCCTAGTAGAAAATTATAAGATGTTTCCATATCCATTACTTGGAACACAATCGTAAAGACTACTGGCCCAATTGTCATGTTTAACTTGATTTCACCAATGGTATCCCTCCTTGAGCCGTCATAAGCTCGCACAAATACATTACTGGGGCGAATTCTGTCAGTGTTAACTTTCAAGCTTTGCAGCGTAGAAAGAGGACATATGTCTACCCCTGACCCTCCATCTATCATGACCCTCTTTACATAGTAACCTTCACATGTCACTGTAAGATGCAAAGCTTTGTGTGTCCAGCTCCCTCCTTGGGTAACTCATCATTAGTGAAAGTGATGGCGTTTGACTCGAAGACGCGCCTGGTCATATTCTCCAACTGATTTACTGTGGTCTCTTTTGGCACATGTGCTTCATTCAAAACCTTATTCAACACCAGACGATGTTCTTCTGAGTGCAAAAGTAGAGACAACAGTGAAATCTGTGCAGGCGTCTTCTTCAATTGTTCCACGACAGAGTAATCTGGAACCTTAAGCTTTTTTAGAAATTCTGCATTTTCTTCTTCAGTAACTGCTTTCTTTAGCGGTACTTGGATATTTTCAGTCATCTTGCCTTTTCTTAATTCTTCTGGAGAATAACATCTTCCAGAGAATGTCAAACCTCCCGCTTCATCAACTTCTTCGACAATCTCCTTTCCTTGATAAACCACTGCAGTTTTGTTATAGTTCCATGGGACAGACTTTGAATCAATTACTGGAAGCTGTTGAACAGGCTTAACAAAAATAGGCTCTTTCATCTTGGTCAAGCCACTTTGGTCATGTTGTGTTAATGAAAAGCCTTTTGATACATACAACTTTGGCATAGCTTCTCGAACTTCAATCCCCTTTGAAACCCCGGGGACGCACAAGACTTTGGTGTCAAGATTGACACCTTCCGCACTCAGAGAGGCAACTGATTTTAAACTCTTCATTGACTTGTCTTCTTCTCCAATCTTCCTAAACAACTTTCCCATTTTGCTGAGGAGTTTGTACTCTTGATCATCACAAACCATACCCACTAAGTTGTTTTCAGCTGGAAGTGGGTTATTGGTCACATTGGGAGTGTTTTGATCATCTGTCACAACAACAACTCCATGCTCGATCAGCTTCTCTATTGCTCCCTTCAAGGTCCAACAATTATTAGTGCTGTGTCCTGGGGCTCCTGAATGGTATTCACATCTTTCATTGGCTTGGAAACCTGGAGCATTTGGATTCAGACGATGTGGTGGGATGCACTCAATCGCTCCTATCTTTCTTAACTTCTGAAACAAGCTGGAGTACGACTCCCCCAATGGAGTGAATTTCTTTTTCTGTGCTTGATCTTGAGCATAACTCCGCATAAGAGGAGAGTTGTAAGGGACTTGATAGGGTGGCCGTTGTGGGCGAAAGTTTCCTTGAGATGGGGCCCAAAAATGTGGGCGATTGGGAGGATGCACATATGACTGAGCATTTAAGACCGGGTACGAAGATGGAGATACTGGATATTGAGGAGCATAAGGGTAGTAATGCTGAGGATAGCTAAGTTGTCCCTGAACTGATGTGTAAGGACAATTAGACTTTCTCTGAGCTCCTCTTGACCCTGATGCCAGTGAAATAACTTCCTCTTTCCTTTTACGATTTCCAAAACTTGTTGAACCACCTTGAATGGCCTGTGTGGTAGCTTCGATTGCTGCTTGGCTCACGATCCTTCCTGTTTTGAGACCACTTTCGATCCTTTCCCCAATTTTGATTGCTGTGTGAAACGGTCTTCCCATTGCGGCTGTGAGGTGGTGGAAGTAGTCAGGATCTTGAGCCTCTATGAAGATATCAACCAATTCTTGCTCATTTAATGGGGGCTTAACTCGGGCCGCTTGTTCCCTCCATTTGATAGCATATTCTCTGAAGCTTTCACTTGGTTTTTTTCTTGTATTGGAGAGTGTATTACGATCTGGCATAATGTCGACATTGTACTGAAATTGTCTAACAAAATCTTGAGCCATATCATCCCATATGTGCCAGTGGGAAATCTCTTGATCTATAAACCATTCTGAGGCAACACCAGTCAGGCTTTCACCAAAATAAGCCATGAGCAATTCTTCTTTACCCCCTGCACCCCGAAGTTGATTACAGTATCTCTTATGGTGGGCTACGGGATCACCGTGTTCGTCATACTTATCAAACTTAGGGGTTTTGAACCCAGGTGGCAGGTGGACATTTGGGAACATACACAAGTCTTTGAATGCGACACTTTTGTGCCCTCCTAACCCTTGCATGCTCTTCATGTGTTGCTCGATGCTTTTCATTTTTTTCAACATTTCTTCTTGCTCTGAGCCTGGAGTGGGCCTCTCAACATCAATAGGGGAACCGAATTGAACAGAGTTAGGGCCCCAAATGCTATCCCAGGAGTATAGTACTGCTCCGGATGAGTGGTGAATTGTCCGTCTTGAGCTGCTCTTTGCATCACAGTCGGTTGTGGGAGTGTATAGACCGGTGCAGCTGTTGTGACAGTGGGAGTATTCCTAAATGGCATGCCTTGAGGACGTGTTGTTGATGGCCCGGCCCACAATTATCAAATGGACCATACCCTGGAGGGAAGAACGGTTCTGATATTGGGACCTGAGAAGATGAAGATCGAATACTAGTGATCTCAGGAAAACCAGGAATAGACGTTGGTGGTTCTTGTCCATTGGCCCAGGCTTGCCACAATTGTGCCATAATATTTCTCAGCGTCCGATTTTCTTCAACAGTGACTGTCTCTCTTGTTGTTGAATCAATTGGAGTGTCCGCTGGATTCACCATAGTTTCAGTATTGGTTGTCATTGACGCTCTTACCTTAGACCTGGTAAAGTACGGGTGCTCTGCCAGTTTACCACAAACCTAACCAACGAAAGCTAACTAGAGTTGATGTGAAATGAACAAACTTGTTAGGGGTTAGATAATTTTATAAATTAATCACACACTTATTAATCATATAGTAACATGGGTTCGGAAGGCCATTGTTTCATCCCATCTTTGCTTTGCTTATTGTCCTTTTTTTTTTTTTAAGAAAAAAAGAAAAAGTTTTGAAAAAAATAAATTCTGATCGGACCCTTTGGAGGTTGCCTACGTAGTTCAAAAATTTAGACAACTCAAACAGATTAATTTGGAATTCATTCACCAAAACTTCAAGAAAACAACAAAATCAAAAGGTTTAAAAACAACCCGAATCAACATACTATCCTTAAACACCAAATTTAACTAAAAACCAAGTCTTTCAACAAACAAAATGAAACGAACAACAAAAACAACTAAAACTTCTCTTCAATCTTCATCACTTTCTTGGGGCTTTCTTTTTCCTCCCAAGGTCTCATACAAATTCAGAAACACCTTCGGCAAATGGGGAACAATGGACCGTGCTTGCTCAGCCACTTCTTGATCATTCATACGACGCTGATTTTTAATAACATAGGAGGTTTGCTCTGCTAATTGATGAACTTGAAGTCTAGCCCTTCCCATGTTTTGATGACAGTCATTTAACAAAGCCTGATGATTACCCAGATTATTCCTCAAGAGGGCCTCTCGCCCTTCTGCTGCTTCAAGTTGATGGCGAAATGTTCCTCTTTCGATGATCAATTGTCTTTGCCCCTCTTCGGATGCCTCTAAGCCCCTCTTCAATCGAGAGATCTCAAAATTCTGCTCCCTTTTTATCTGTCGTGCCAAGTGGATTCTATTATCCAATTACTCCTCCAATCGGGCTAGTCTTCCCTCTGCATGCTTCAATTCTCCTTCCATATCTTGCAACTCTAACTTGTGATTTTTTCCTCTTTGGACCTGTACTTCTTGCCGTGCAATGGTTGCTTTGGCCTTCTCCAACTCTTTTTTCAATTGTCTTATTATATGCTGATCTCTTCTTTTTCTGCTGGATCCTTCAGGAGTGTCACCAAATGTCATTGGATCACGAAACCACGATAGGTACCCAGGAACCACCTTTCCTTTATCTTTCTCCACAACCATTTCGCTTAGCTCAGAAATAATACTCCCATACCAAATCTTCATAATCTCTTTGCTGTTAAAAGCAAAACCTGGTGGAGTGTCATATGCAAACCTACTCATATCATCATTGGGTGGGATTTCTTGAACTCTGGCTAGTTGACGCATAACCCGAAGTGGGGCATATGGTTGAACACCTCTAAGACCAATCAACACAAGAAACGAGATACCACTAGACATGCAAATGATATCCTTAGCCGGGAACCAGTAATAATTCCACACTATTTCATCAGATGTGATCACTGAAAGTTTTTCTTCACACGCTATTATTCCTTTTGGAAAATCAATTTTGGCTTCCCTTTCCTTATGAGAGGAAACGTAGTTGCACCAATCTGGAGTAAACCTAGGCGCACGATCATGGTGATAAAGGTGTTCCAAAAACCATATTTGGAGCAAAATATTACAGCCTTCAAAATACATTTCCCCACTTAAACATTTAGTTAATGCACGAAACATATCTGCCAGAATCATAGGAATAATAGTTGGATTTTCCATTGTGGTCAACGCCTTCACCACACCAGCCAGACGAAGGTCAATATGCTTGTCCCTTTTAGGGAAAATAATGAGCCCCAAAAATGCGACCATAAAAGCAAAACATCCATTTGCCTTCCAAGCTTCTTCACCCCGTTGATTACTCAACTGGTTCCGATAGTTCTTGAAACCATCCCTTCGACTGTATCTCTGGTATAGAAAGTCTAAAGAGACCCACCCATTTTTCAAACTCTCTTTCTCTATTTGATTAATTTTGAGCAGTTCCAGAAATTTTTTGGCATCAACAAGTTTTGGAATTATGGGTCTTTTATTGCGTAGATCAGCACCTCGAAAAGTAGACCCCTTCCCCATGAAGCCAGCAATTTCTTCCAAAGTTGGTGTCATCTCACAGTCAGAAAAACAAAAGACATTATTTTTGGGATCCCAAAAAGGAATCAATGCCTCGACCACATCCCTTCTAGGGTCAATCTCCATAAGATGTACTAAATGCCCCAGGTGTTCCTTTACTCTTTTTTTCTCATGACTTCCCATGTCTGTCCACCATTGCCATAAATCTTGTGGTATAGTATCTACGATCATGAACTCTGGAATTCCTTCGCCTCTAGGCCTTTTTGAACCTTGTCCTTTTGTCGATGGTGCCATTTGTACCTTTAAATAGATTCAAATAATGGTTTTTATGACAAACTCTAACACAGTGAAAAAAAAAAGTAAAAAAAAGTTTTTTTTTTTTTAAAGAAAATAAAATAAAACACCAATTTTTTACAAACACCGAACCCTTGAAAGGATGCCTACGTATCTCTTTTTAGTGAGAATCAGGTGTGCGTAGTTCATAAAAGAAAAACTTCTCTTGGAAAGACTACCCCTTTTATTTGACCCCTTTTTAAAAAAAGAAAAAAAAAGAAAAACTAAACTCGCAAAGCTATTTTGAAGATGGTCAACAATGTCAAAGCCTTCTGAACCAACTATTTTTTACAAAGCATATAACATGAACATTTTGGTCTAGCATGAATAGATATCTTAATTTCGCTAGGTCAAATGTACATGAAAAAAAAAACAGCATACTAGAGACATTTTATCTAGGTTTAACATTTAGGAAGGTGTCTAGACTGGCCTACTCGAGCGGACAACTCGAGTCGGGGAGGGTCAGCGTACCGGTAGCAGAGCTATTCCGGCTTAACTGGTGGTCCAACCCCGCCTAACCTGTGTAACAACCTAGAATCAGGGGCGTAACCGCACACTGACTCATCCTAGACAGAAGTCCTGTGGAGCGTAACCGCACACACAGTGTATAACAAAATTACAGAGACTCAGAGGGTGTGCGAGAGAAATAATTTATACACAATACAATATCAAACGATAAATTGCTGAAATAACACAATTAGCATCCAAACATAAAATTTACAAATAAACAAAATAGCCAAAAAAAAAATTAATGTACAAAGCTCGAATTCTAAAAGAAGGCGTATCCCCAGCGGAGTCGCCAAATCTGTCACACCTCTTTTATTTAAGTTTTAATTGTTGAGGATATGACGGTTTTTCTTATTTTTTTTTTTTTTTAGAGTCGCCACTTGAAATTGAGTTTTTTAGGTGTTTCAAGTCACCAGATAGTTCTTAATTTAAAATAATTTTTTTTTTTTTTTTACGAAAAACAGAGATTGGGTAAGGAATTTTGTTGACCGGAGGGAAGGTATGAGGCACCCCCCGAGTCCCTTGGTTCTAGCATGGTCGCTTTATTAACTTATATTTGGCTAAAATAATTTATTTATTTAATTTGGATAAAAGGGGAAAAAAATTAATTACTATTTTTTTTTAAAAAAAATGATTGGCCTAAGAGCGTAACCGCACACAAGACCTTTTTTTTAGAAAAGAATACACACCAAGGATCGTAACCGAACACATGATGGTATTTAAAGTTTTAATTTTTATTTTTTTAAAATAAATAATAATTAATTACTCAAAAAAAAAACGTCATGAATGGATAAAAGAAAATGGTGCAACATATAAACCAAGAAATGATTAGTTTTTATTTATTTATTATAAAAAAAATTCTAGCATTTATTTATGGTTTTAACAAAAGAAAGAAAATTTACTACTAGACAATGAGAACAAAAGAAAAAATTACCAAATTACAATTGAACACTCTTTTAAACTAATGATATACTAGTTTAATTTTATTTTATTTTTTTTATATATATCTATATACTGATAAAAATTTAAGAAAATAACCAATTTGGTAAAAAAAAAATTATATATATAAATGACTACCTTGACTTATTTGATAGAAGATTGCAAAATAACAAATTTTTAATTGTTGAATTATTAAGTCAAGTTAGTCAAATTTGTATTTTTACTTTAATAATCAATTCAAAAATTATTATTTTTTTTTTAGAGTTTTTTTTTTTTTTTAAAAATAAAATATTAACTCTTTTTTTTTTATAGTAATAACCAGATTTTATTTTTTGCAGAAATAACCAGATTTACATTTTTTGCAGAAATAACTAGATTTACATTTTTTGCAGAAATAACCAGATTTACATTTTTTGCAAAAATAACCAGATTTTTTTTTTTGCAGAAATAACCAAATTTACCTTTTTTGCAGAAATAACCAGATTTTTTTTTTTTTTGCAGAAATAACCAGATTTACATTTTTTGCAGAAATAACCAAATTTTATTTTTTTGCAGAAATAACAAGATTACATTTATTTTTATTTTTTTTGCAGAAATAACCAAATTTACATTTTTTTTTCATAAATAACCAGATTTACATTTTCTGCAGAAATAACCAAATTTACATTTTTTTTTCTTTTGTTGCAAAAATGACCAGATTAAACCTTTTTGCAAAAATAACTAGTTTTACGTTTTTTTTTATATATATTTTTTCTCTAGTTCATTCCTTAAAAAAGAAAGTTACCAAAAACCTAAAAGATTTGCAATTGTTATATTTTAATTACTTATTTTATTTTATTTTATTTTTTTATATATTTTTTTTACTTACTAAAGCTAAAATTTAAGCTAAAAATGATTAATAATATATATGTACATCATAATAAACATAATCATATGAAAAACAATATAGAATAATAAACTAATAGAAATATACAAACAAAGTAACATAAGGATAAACATAATCATACGAGAATTATAATAAGCTTAGCAAAAAATATCAACAATTTTTCAAGAAAAACAAAACATAACAATAACGTAAAGATTACATTGAAATGTAAAAAAAAAGAAATACCTAGAGTTGATGACAAGCAAATATAGGAGCAAATTTAATTGAATTCCCAAGACAACCCAATAGAGATATCTTCTTCTTCTTTTTTTCTTTAAGAAGAAGAAATTTTTTAAGTAAGTATTTTTTGCAATTTTCTTTCTATGTCTTGTTTTTTTTTCTTTCTTCCCCAAGGGGGTTTAAATAGGTGATCCACATTAATATCACCTTTCTTGAAAACTTAAGAGCCAATGCATGCATTGGACTCTTTGTTTTCCCAAGGTGCCACCCAAGATGGCCAATGAAATTCTTTTTTTTTTTAATTTTTTGTTTTAAGAAAAAAAAATCAGATTAATTGCATAATTCTTTTGCCCTTTTAGATGACCCATTTACTTTATTCATTAATTGAATATAGTTATATGGGTCATCAGAAAATAATAGGCCCAATGTCATTTAGATGGCCCATTTCTTTTATTCATTGTTTGAATAATAGTTAATGGGCCATCTGAAAAAATTTAAAATAGGCCCAAATGTTGACCCATTTCATCAAGACCCAACAAATTGACCCACTAACACAAAATCTAAACATCTAAACAATTTTAAAGATCAAACACAACAAAATAATGCAGAAAAAAAAAGTCAAAATAAATAAATAATAAACATAAAAATCGAAATAAAAACAAAATAATAATACTTCAAGCAACTCATCAACATGATGAACTTAAAGAACATTAATAACATAATCCGACATCAAACGACTTATATGGTCAAACCAAAAAAGATAATGATGAATATGGGTAAAGATTGAGAGGGGGGGAAAGATTGACATAACTTTCGGGTAAATAAAGGTCGCCGGAAAACTTTGCCGGAAATTTTTTTGATGGATTTTGAACTTAAAATTTATATCAAATGATAGCCCTTGAAGAGCTCTACACGTTTATGTAAAGGGTTTGGGATGGGGATGACCGGAACTTTATAAATCTAAGGAAAGAGTAAAAATTTATATTTGGTTTTCCTTAGATCTACGGAGTTTGGCTATAGATATGGATGAAAGGTTTGTAGATTTAGGTAGAGGAGGATGAAAGGAAAAGATGGTAAATTTTTTTAAAAAATTCCGGCCAAAAAGGGGTGGCCGGCCGGCGGCATGGTGGCGGTAGCGGTGGTCGGCCGGCGGCATGGTAGTAAGGGGAAGAAGAAAGGGACAAAAATCTAAAATAAAAAATAAAAGAAAAATGCTATTTTTTTAGAGTTTTATATTTTTGTTTGGGTCCAATAATAGCCCTTGGATCAAAATATCATGAATGGTTGAGATTCAATCTTGACCATTTCTATGGACCGGGTCAAGATCAATTGGGCCATCAGAATTGATTTAAATCAGCCCAATTTAAACAAAATTGGGTCATTTGAGCCAATAAACTAATAAATACCAAAAATTCAAATAAATAATAAAAAAAAAATTTCTTACAAAAAATATTATAGGAGTAAAATAAACACGTCAAAAATTAGGTGTTCACTTTGTCAATGCTTCGGTATGTTGATGTTGTTGATTCTGAATATCTAACAATTTTTTTTGAATACCCAGCAAAAATTTGTTATGTTAATGCTTCGGTATTTGGATGTTGTTGTTTCATCTTCCCCAGCCTTTTTGAGCAGATAATACCATGTTATGATTTTGGTATGACACTTTTTTTCTCTTCCTTTATATCAAAGCCTGTGAGAGCATTAAATTGATTAAGGGTGTACATCGTGCCTTATCTAAACCTCTAGCAAAATTAATTGCTTTTGTTACTTGAATATATGTTTTTTTAAAAAAGATTTTCCACATCTCGTTGGCAGTTGAGCAGCCCACAATTAGTTGTGTGCTTTCTTCGGACAAGGTATTTGAGATTCAACTCATTAGTAACACATTTTTTTCCATCCAATCATCAATGGTGGCACTATCTTTTGCATCCTTCTTAGCCGCTACAACTTTCAGCATTTGTCCGGTGAAACAACTACTTTTACTTGGTTCATTCTTTGTGATATGAATCAATTGGGATATGTGTGTTCTCTTATGAGATAGTTTGTTGGCTTAAGTTTAATGGAGCAAGCGACAATTATTTGGTGAAGTGAGGAGGTTGACATGGTTTTTGGTAGAATGGATCATTGCAACGTGTGTATTTTTTTTCCATTTTCTTTATGATCAATACACAGAGAGCGGAAGAGATTTAAGCTCTGATACCATGAATAAATCTATGTAGAAATCTCACGTAGAAAAATCAAGGATTGTATTGATAGTATTGATAGGTTAATCAATATTGGTAAATTGATATGTTGATCATTATTGATAGTATTGATATGTTGATCAATATTCATTTATTGACAAATTGATAAATAATAATGTTAAGTAATACTTCTTATATAGGAAAAAATTGTAGAGTCCTATGTTAACTATATTATAGTCCAACTACAACACTTATTACTATTATAATAATAAAATACTTAAATCCTAATTGTGCTATAATTCTAATAGTAATCTAATCCTAGTCATAATATAATTCTAATCATAATTTAATTATAGTCGAAACATGATTCTAATAAATATAATTAGTCTAATTCTAATGCGACTCTAATTGTTCAACAGTGTTGTAACTCGTCAGTCAGTTTCGTTAGACCTGTTCCTTTGATATAATCCAATCCTCAGCTTTCTTACTCATCAACACTTGCTGTACACAAGTCAGTCAGCTGGGTTGGACCTGTTCTTTTGACATGTTCAAATTATCAGTTTCCTTCTTTTTCAACAATAATGGGTATGAATTTAGAATTTGAGGTACACCTAATATAGACACAAAATTGCAATCTTCATATCAAAATCTAACCAACTTGTAACTAATATTTTGTATATGTAATTTGTATCTACAATGGCTTTGTAAAATAGAAACAAAGAATACATCTCAAAAAATCATACTTAATTTAAACCAATAATAGACACAAAAGACATGCTTCAACTCAAATCCATACAAAAAAGAAGAAGAAGTTATTTTGTGCATACAATGAGTATAAATCTAGAATTCCGAAGTACAATTAATATGAATGTAAAATTGCATTCTTCATACAAAAATCATACCAACTTATTATTAATATTTTGTGTATATATTTTGTATGTACAATAGTGTGTATAACACAAACAAAAAAATATTCAAAAAAATCATACTTAATGTACACCAATAATAAACGCAGATGACATGCTTCATGTCAAATTCATCCAAAAAAATAAAGTTATTTTGTTTATACGATGAGTATAAATTTAGAATTCCAAGATATAATTACTATGAACGTAAAATTGCAATCTTCATATCAAATTCAAACCAACTTATAACTAATATATTTTGTGTATATAATCTATATGTAAATAGACTTCAATTGTTCAATATATAGTATAAATAACTAATATTGAAGAAAATCATCTCAATTATAAATCACTTGTGAAGTTTTATTTTTCTTTACTTCTTCGATCTTTTATGTTGTACTTTTGTACAAAGTTGGAGTATGAGTCCGTCATAGAGAATGTGAAAATTCTTTTGATTTGTAGATTTGATTTCAAGACAACATTAACATAGCCATTAATTTTCTTGATCAATTTTCTTCTTTCCGTACTATGTATATTCTTCACCAATGTGTATGTGAATGCATGCAATGCAAAGGTTGATCGATTCCTCAACCAAAAACTATTCTCTTCAACAACTATGAGGCAAATCTTATGTGTTAATACCTTAAAAAATCATTCAACTAAAGAAAATTGTTTATTAAAGTCATTTAACTTTGTTTTATATCAATAAAATTACTCAAAACTTAAGATTTTTATCTTAAAAATCATTCAACTATATTTATCATTAAAATAAATTTGATATGACAATTTAAATTCCTTTTTATTACAATCAGGAATCCAACAAAATTAAAAAATTATATTTATTTCTATGCCATGTAACCACAACCTCATAAATAAATAATCAAATTATATAATCTGTTTATTTTTATGCCACGTAATTATGCTTTTTTCTCCTTTCTTTGCCTGATTTTCTTTTTTGCAAAATAATTTCAACTATTTTCCTGCTTCACTTCTCTTTACGTTCACCTAGGTTAGCTTTTAATCTTCTATACTAATTAATTTTATGTTCTAAATTTGTTTGTGACTTGTGTGTCAAATTTATCCTTTTTTAAAAAAATAAAAATAACGTTCAACTTGATTGTCATGTAACTAGTGAGGCATAACTGCAGCTTTTAATTTTCTTTCAAAGTATTTGAAGTGATTTTTGAATTAGGATTCAAATTTACTAATTTGTACAAACTTATATGCTAAAATGGATTTCGATTTCCATATCCTATAAATTTATAAGAAAATTACATAAACTGATACATTTTAATAAATAATTACTGATTTTAGCAATTTTTTTTTTTATTAACATTTATAGTAATATTATGTTAAATCTGTCATATATATTAAAAATGAATTGTTTTTAAATATATTATGTTTGTTTGGTAAAAATTTGACACATTGTATTATAAGTGATTTAAAATGTGTGATAAATGAATTATTTATCATTAAAATTTGTATTATATATGAATAAAAAATTGCTCTTTGTAATATGAATTAAACTTGTATTATAAATGAATTAAAAGTGATCAAGTGAAAAATAAATATTATTGCTATAAATGGTAAATATTTTATTATTATAGTATATTTATGTAAGTTTTCCAAATTTATATGCTAAAATAGAATTCGATTCCCAAATCCTAATTAAACGTGAAAACTGTAACTAATATCATGACATGGACTTTATAATTTTATTTATTGTGATAATTAGGTGGCATAAAAAAATAATTTATTTACTCATGTCAAATATAGTTTATGAAAAATGTAGTTGAGTGATTTTTGGAAATAAATCTAGTAAGTTGAGTAATTTTATTGATATAAAACAAACTTTAATGACTTTGTTAGATGATTTTACATAGTTCAATGATCTTTTAAGATATTAGCTCCTGATCTTATATATGAATTTCTCGATTTTTTGGACATAATTTTAAAATTGAAAACATAGAACAAAGAAATCCAAAAAATGAATTGAAGAAGATCAAAAGAAAAACACTAACCAGAATAAATATAATTGAAAAAACAAAATTAAAAATTTTCAGTTGAAAATAAGAGCATGGAACAAAAAAGAAGAAGAGAATTATGGAGACATACGTATAATTGGATAAGAAAGTTGAGAGAGATTTGAGGATTGTTTTCCCTTTTGAAAATTCATGAATTTCCTAAATTTTAGTTATTAGTTATCACTTTAAAAACAAGAGCCCCTACTTTTGCTCCAAATACACTAATTATCATCAAAATAATTAATTAATTAATTTATAAATTAAAACTAATATCTTAATACTTGTAATTAAAATGTTATAAGTAGTAATAAAAAAAAGTAGATCTAAAGATTGTAATATTAATTCTTCAATAGATATGTGGGTGATTTTTCTATTTCATAAATAAATATAGTTTGGATCATAATTATGAGACATAGTTATAGTTTGTCCAATTACAATTCATAGCAAGAGTTTTATAGAAGAGATGTGAGTGAGAGTTCGGAGAGAGAGACGACAAATGCTAAATACTTGTATCTCATTTACAACTAGTGTCTGTGATACAACCTGATGCCATCTCTATATTGAGATTCAACTTGTATCTTGCTTTCTTCTCTCGTACACAATTACGCATAGATACATACATACATACATATATATATACATACATACATACATATATATATATATATATATATATATATATATATATATATATATATATATATATATATATATATATATATATATATATATAGTAAAATCTCACTAAATTAAGAAGTCAAAAAATATATTTTAAGAAAAAAATGTACGATGAGAACTGTTAGGAAAATTAATAAGTACATTTTTTTCTTACCATATATTTTTTGACTCCTTATATATATATATATATATATATATATATATATATATATATATATATATATATATATATATGGTAAGAAAAAAATGTACGATGAGAACTATTAGAAAAATTAATAAGTAAGGAGTCCTATAATATATAGCTAAGTGAAAAATATATGGTAAGATGTATTAAAAAGATTAATTATTAACAAGTCATAAAATATATGGAAAGAGGAACATGTATGGTGAGAAATGTTAGGAGAATTAATAATTAAAGAATCCCAAAATGTATGGTAAGAGGTATTAGAAAAATTAAGAAAAAATATATGGTAAGAGTTATTAGGAAAATTAAGAAATCTTTTACTAGTTCAAGATCGTCAATCAAGATCGCATGATTCAACAAAAGAAGAGAAAACTATGAAAGGAGATAGATGATATCGGATAGGAGAACTTTGTTATAGAAGAACACTCTTTAATTGCTTTTAATTTAGGCTAGTTATAAATGACTAAGACCATCGTTATTTATACTTGTGTAAAGATGGTTCTAAACACCTATTCTAGATACATCTACAAGAACAATCTAGATAACATTATCTTTTAACTATTTACAAGAATCTAGACTATTCTATAATTTACCACAAATATCCAATGAGTAGTGCTAAACGGCAAGACACTTTTTTGGCATGAAACTGCCAAGACAAGGGTAAATGACCAAATAGCCCTTTGGCTCCAAAACCGCTTGTTTTTTCCTCCAAAAGAGAATTCACTCTTGACTTTTTTTTTTCTTATTTACTCTCTCTCTCTCTCTTACATTATTCTTTTATTCTTCTTTACTTCACTCATCAGTTTGGTTTTATTTTGTTGATTCATTGATTTTTCAAGGTTTTATTTTGTTGTTAGATTTATATAATTTTAACAAGATGAATTCGAGTAGTCAAAATAGTCAATTAAACGAAGTATTGAATAATGTTTTGAAGGCTAGATGAAAATGATACTTTGTTGTTCCAAAATAATGATGATTCTGGTGGTGCATATGATAGGCCAGAAAAAAAACTAAAAAATTCTTGTGACCTATAGACTTAAAAAAAAACTAAAACAATCCTAAAATTGGGGACCTAAACTTAGATTCGAACTCGTGACCAATAAACTATCCGTTTAAACTTTAACCATTTGTGTTGCAATAACATTCATTCATAATTATGAAAGAAAATGTATTTACTCTCTTTCATATCAGTTGTTTATTGAATATCACTAGTAAATTTAAAATGAGATATTATCAATAAATATAGTCTAATAACTATTAAAAAGTAAAGATAAATTGATCAAAGGTTGACATGTACCAAAATTAATTGTATTACCCAATTAAAACTTGATCATGCATATATAATTGCATTCAATTAACTTATATTTGTGAGGGAGCATAACTCATATAGTACTATATCCATTACATTTATTTCATTGTAACGACCCGAAGGTATAAGTTAGAAGAAATGACACCCTCAAGTCGCCAAGTCTCACACAAGCCTCTCGTATCAATCATCACACAATATACACTCTAAAATATGTAAGAATTTAAAACTTTCTTCACACACGAAAAAATACTTTCATTGATACGCAAGCTGAAGACTTCATTAAAAACATCTATCTATACAATGTTAAACCATCTAATAATTGGAATGTACATCATAGGGACTAACCCCATGCAAGACTAAAATAAAGACTAAAACATAAAAGGAACATGTGGGTCTTGTCCTCGAATCAATGAGGACTCACCAATACTTCATCTTTAACCCTTAGAAACCTATCCATCCTCCATGGCATATCAAGACATCCAATACCCTACACTTTAGTCAAATAGGGAAAAGAAGGGGTTAGCACATTGAATGCACTAAGCACAGAAACCATGCAAAAATAATGAAAAAGGGACATTTAGTATAGAAACATGCTTTCAATGACATTTTGATAAAAACCTTCATAAAAGTGTTTAAGAGACATATCACAAGTCAATAATCACATATAGTACATATTCAAGTAACATCTTTCACATAAGCATATTCAGATAGACCCCTCTACTAAGGTTATCCTAAGACCCACCTAAGTAAGATAATGATTCGTAATCCTTTTTAGAAATTGAATGGATTCGGTCTTATACATACGTGAGGAAGGTAATAAAAAATAAAGAAAATGGGTTATATGAATCGGCCGCGCAAACAACCCCTTTACATAGACCTAGATAGCCCTCAAGACTACCTAAAGTAAAGTTATTCCCATACATCACATAACACATAATGCATATTAAATAACACAGGACTTTACATCATTTAGACTCCCTACCTAAGGCTATTGTAAGACTCACCTTAGTAAAACAAGAAGAGACCACCTATACACCCTCTTCAAGCCTACTTAAGCAATCCTCAAAGCTACCCTAGATAAGTACCCATTCTATAAAGCATACTTCATTAAGAAGCCATACTTTTCATTAAAACCATGTTTGAGAGAAAATCATACATTTAGAGAACTTCACATATTGGTCTTGGAAAGACCTAGGGAACCTACATACTAGCATCTTCAAAGCCTACTCGTGCAATGTCTAGATAACGTCCCATTCCACTACTTAAACTTTCCAATACTAAAATGTATCCTACATGATGAGAATAAGCATTCACCGACATAGACCATACCAGCTAGGCATGGAATTCGGAGTCAACTTGTCAAGGGTATAACTAGGATACATCCCATGTAGGCACATGGTTAAGGAATATCAAGGGCTTTTTTGCACTCTAGTCTCATTCTCAAGTAGAGCTACTACCACAAGCATATTCACTCGGTGCTAGCCATGTTCTCATAGAGTAAGATCATTCACATAAGAGCATATGAAAAGGTAACATCTCTTAGTGATTACCTAATCATGATACACCTACAAAAAATGAGTCCTCTAAGGCTGCCACTCAATTGTCAATAAGGATAGCTCAATGGCTTCCTTAGAGATGGTTTCATAACGTTCCATCCAACCTATCTCTAAGTCCACCATTCACACAAGAAGGATACTGTTACGACTTTCAACTTCAAGGATATCATAACCTTTTTTCTTCTTGAAGGTTCCACGCATTAGTCATACTTAGAAGGGCACCATCTTAGGTCTATCGATCTTAGACTTTCATTCATCATTCATTCACGTACAGGACAAGGTTCTTAAGCCTCAAAGTCAAAAAATCACATATTCACATATCATTCATGCATCAAGAAGAGGGACTTAGGTTTACCTAATCAAGACACAACATTCCTCAAGTAGGGACACTAAGTCTACCTAACAAGCTAACGTATCAACACATATAGAAACTCATCATAGTCTACCATAGTCAAACATATAACCATTTCAAGGAAATCATACCTTAACCTCACACATACATATACAACATTATCATATACCATCACTTAGAGAAGAATCATAACATAAATCACTCATACAAGACCACATAAGTTATTACAAGATTACTACACTTCATACCTTCACATTACACAATATTTCACACATATTTCACATCATACTTCACTTTACATAGTCATATAAGCCATATAATCTTCAACATGATCACCTTATCTCACATACACATCTAAACATCATGCCTTCATATAAGCCCTATCTACTACAATTTACATAATTAATACCGACAAGGTCATGTTCATCACATAATCAACACATAAGCACCGCCACCATACGTGGACTATACCACTCAATACAATTCATTAACAATTCTACATTAATTCTACACAATATAGAGAGATCAAGCCACTTACCACCTTTCCATCATCATCATCAATGTTCCTTAGCCATTTCAATCAATTTAACTCACAAAGGCTCTTACCAATAGCCATCAACACAATTCCAACCAACAAACCAAAAATATACAATATGAAAATAATCAAACTAAGGTAGCCTATATACAATTCTTACATGATATTTACATACATCAATAGCCTAATACAATCTACACATGAATTCATTACTATCAAGCCATGATCAATTCACCCATAGTATAGCCAAATATAGAGATTTGAGAAGGTCAAGGGTTCATTGAGATTTTCATTGGAAAACATCAATTATACATCAATAACATCGTATCTCAATATTTGAAAATATTTCATGAAAGAACCCATGACTTAGAGTAGAAATTGGACTTTTTTCTTTATCTTTGTGAAATCTTTGAAATCACTTTGAAATTTGCTTTAAGGTGATAGCAAGCCTTAGATAAAGAACTCCCATACCTTATTAGAATAATACTAGGAGAATTTAATAAGAAACTCCTTTGAAATCCATCATCCAAGCTCCATCTTCACCTTGAGCGCTCACAGAGGTTTTTGGAGAGAATTTGGGAGGGAAAGGGTTTTGACTTAGGTGCTAGGGGTCTAAATCAGAGTCAAACCATTTCAATACTCTTAAAATACCCAAATACACCTAAACAAACTGTCCTCCTATTTTATAAGACTTGGGGTGAATTTTCCAAAACACCCCAAGCTTAACCGTGTAATAGGCAGAAAACTAGGTCCAAACCACGCCTACCATTTGACTGTTCGTTGCTTGGACCACGTTTCGTTGATGTAGGTCTTGTGGTTTGCTTCAAAGACTCTAAAGTTGCAGACCTGCATGATTCATCGATGCCCCAAGTCGATGAGCTATAGTTCAAACGACTAGCCGTCGTTTGGCACTCCATGTGGCTGTCGGGCAGTTTCATGCCTTGAGTTAGGGTCCTCCTATAGGGCCCTTTGTGGGTCCTAGGTGGAGTCGTAACCGGACGTTAAACCCCTAAACATGCACGTCTAGGTCTTAGGAACCCCTCCCATCAATTTCAACATCAAAAAAATCATGAAACATGCAAAGACACACTAGAACACATGCAAGCACATAAGGAACTAGTCGTCGAACGTGTTGGTCGTCCCTTGACATTTGAATTCATACTCAACCGGAATGACTTCAAAAATCATATACACATTAATTAAGCTAATTAGAAGCCCTTACAACACTAGTGAAGCTCTATATAATCCTAGTTTGTTTTTAGGATTGTTACATTCATCATAATGATTCGACTTATAATAATGAAAAATCTTCAATTTTTGTGAAACAATCCAAATATAAACTTTTACAATCTTATTTACAAAAAAAAAATGAATTTAAAAATTATTTAAATCCTAAAAGTTTCAAAGAGTCTAATTTTTTTTTTTTAAAAAAAGACCTAAAATTGGGACATAACCTAGATTCAAACTCGTGACCTATAGGCTATTCGTGTAAGCTTTAACCATTCACGCTACAATAGCATTCATTCATAATTAAGAAAGAAAATGTATTACTCTCTTTCATATAAGTTGTTTCATGAATATCCTTACGAAATTTAAAATGTGATATTATCAATAAATATAGTCTAATAACCCCTAATACGTTAAGATAAATTGATCAAAGATTGACATGTAGCATAACTAATTGTATTATCCAATTATAACTTGATCATGCATATATAATCACATTAAATTGACTTATATTTGTGAGGGAACATAAATCATATAATACTATATCTATTACATTTATTTTCATCATAATGATTCGACTTATGATAATGAAAGATCTTTAATTTTTGTGAAACAATCCAAATATAAACTTTTACAATCACATTTACTAAACTAATATAAAATCTAAAATTATTTAAATCCTAATATCTTCAAAGAGTCTAATTTTTTTTTAAAAATACCTAAAATTGGGACCTAACCTAGAGTCGAACTCATGGCCTATAGACTATTCGTTTAAGCTTTAACCATCGGCGCTGCAATAACATTCGTTCATAATTACAAAAGAAAATTTATTTAGTCTCTTTATATATCACAAGGGAATTTAAAATGAGATCTTATCAATAAATATAGTCTAATAACCCCTAAAATGTGAAGATAAATTGATCAAAGGTTGACGTGTACCATAACTAATTGTATTACACAATTAAAACTTGATTATGCATATATAATCACATTCAATTGACTTGTATTTGTGAAGGAGCACAACTCATATAATACTATACCCATTACATTTACTTTCATCATAGTGATTTGACTTATAATAATGAGAAATCTTCAATTTTTGTGTATCAGTTATTTAATGAATACCACTAGAAAATTTAAAATGAGATATTATCAATAAATATAGTTTAATAACCACGAAAATGTATATATAAATTGATTAAAGGTTGATATGTATCATAACTAATTATATTACACAATTATAATTTGATCATGCATATATATTTAGTCTCTTTATATTAGTTGTTTAATGAATACCACTAGTGAATTTAAAATGAGATATTATCATTAAATATAGTCTAATAACTTCCTAAAATGTGAACATAAATTGATCAAAGGTTGACATGCATCGTAACTAATTATATTACACAATTATAACTTGATCATGCATATATAATCACATTCCATTGACTTGTATTTGTGTGGGAGCATATCTCATATAATAATATATCCTTTACATTTATTTTCATCATAATGATTCGACTTATAATAATGAAAAATCTTTAATTTTTGTGAAAAGGATCCAAAGATATACTTTTACAATCTTATTTATTAAAAAAACAAGAATTAAATTATTTAAATCCCAAAAGTTTTAAAAAGTCTAATTTTAAAATAATATACTTAAAATTGGGACCTAATCTAGATTCAAACTCGTGACCTATTGACTATTCGTTTAAACTTTAGTCATTCGCGTTGCAATAACATTCGATCATAATTACGATTTTTTTATTTAGTCTCTTTATATCAGTTGTTTAATAAAATTTAAAATGAGATATTATCAATAAATATAGTTTAATTACTCTTAAAATGTGTAGATAAATTGATCAAAGATGGACATGTACTATAACTAATTGTATTACACAATTATAACTTGATCATGCATATATCATAATTTGTGTGTTCGTTGATAAAAGATTAGACATTGATTTTTTAGGATAAATTTTTTCATTCTATTATTTTATTAATAAATATGATCCATAATGATTTTATACAAAATTGAAAAAATTATTATATTGATGTAATAAATATTTTTTTGTTCTCTTTGTTAGTATTTATGTGTTTCTCTTTATGATAATCAAATTTTATTGCATTTATTTCGTAATTTAATTTGTAGTTTTATTTTGATAATGCTGATAATGTTTTTTCTTATTGATATGACTTGTAATTTAATTGATTATTTTAGTTAAATCAAATATTAACAAGATATCTTAATATATCGTCGTTAAATATTTAATATTGTAAGAAAATAGTAAAATCGTTGAATTTTTTTATCATATTTCTTTAAAATGATTAAATTCTTAGATAATGCGTAATTTATTTTTTTGAAGGATCCTATATGGATGTACCTTATCAAAATTTTGTAGTATCATATAATTTTGAGAAATCCATAAAAATCAAATAGCAAGAAAAATAAAAAAAAGTTAAAGTGATGAAAGATTTCACCTAGCTTGATTTTCAAGAATTGAAAATATCGTATAAATTGACGGAAAGAATGTAACGACCCGTTTAGTCGTTTTGAGCAGCAGATTTTATTTCTGGAAAAACTGGCTGAGACGATGGATCCCACGACGGACCGTCATGGGCACGACGGACCGTCGAGGGTGTCTCGTTCCAAAACACTTAGAATTCTGAAATTTGAGTGCTGAAATCGACTCTCTGAACTCTGTGACGGACCTGCAGGACGGACCGTCACAGACACGACGGACCATCGTGAGCCTCCGTTTCAAAACACGTCAACTCTTGAAAATTGGGTACTGGGAGCAATTCTCTAAACTTCGTGACGGAAGTGCAGGACGGACCGTCGTAGGCACGACGGACCGTCACAGACCCTTAGTAAAAAGTTAGTCTCTGAACTCTATGGTGGAAGCAGCAGGACGGACCGTCGCGGGCCGTCACAGGTTGCGTAATCCCAGACTGGGTCGGATTTCTGTAAATATTTTGAGGGGTGTTTTGGACTATTTCTGCTTTAATTTCCGGCATGGACTAGCTTTTTATGTATTTTAGTTTCTTAGATACTCTTAGATTAGTAATTTGAGGATAGATGTTCTTGTGATGATGACTTCCAGATTTTGGGGAATAATAGATGTTTGAGTTTTTAGAAGTTTATTGAATTGATTTTTATTAATGAGTTTAAGTCTTCCGCATGGTATCCTGTTATTATATTGAAATGTTGGGGTTTGTATTGGTTGGTTCGCTCACATAGGAGGGTAAGTGTGGGTGCCACTCGCGGCTCGGTTTTGGGTCGTGACAAACTTGGTATCAGAGCATTAGGTTCGTTGGTCTTATCACACAAGAACGAGTCTAGTAGAGTCTTAAGGAACAGTAGGGCGACGCCTTTACTTTTCTTTGAGAGGCTATAAGACTTTAGGAAAATTCCATTCTTTCTTTCTTTCTTTCTTTCGTGCTATTACTTGGATCCAATTGGTATCTAGGTGATACAAATTGGTATCTGACCATCTTCACTCTATTTCGCAGATGGTTAGAACTAGAGCAACGACTGTACCAACACCAACACCGGCAAGACAAGAAACGTCTGAGCCAGCCACTGGGGCTGTAGCTCGAAGAGGAACTGTGGCGAGAGGCACGTGGAAGAGGTCGTGGGAGGACGTCCTCTAGAGGAAGAGGACAAGCACCTAGCCCACCTGGTACTAGGGCGGTGACTCCTCCACCAACTGAGGAAGTGGTAAGAGAGGGTGAGGAAGGGGATAATGAACAAGTACAGAATGAGGGATTGCCACCCCAACCTACCCCTGAGATGATCAATCAGGTTCTTGCTTATCTTAGCGGGTTATCTGATCAGGTCCAGACACCTCCAGTGTTTTCTGCACCAGCACCTCAGGTTCTGGAGGTACAACATGCAGCTACTGTGGCTCCCCGCATGGATGCCTCATTGGAAATAGGCACGTTTCCTCGTCTGACTACAGGGCCTATAATGACAAATGATCAGCATGAACTTTTCAGTAAGTTCTTGAAATTGAAACCTCCAGTCTTCAAGGGTGCTGAATCTGAGGATGCCTATGATTTTCTGGTTGACTGTCATGTGCTACTACACAAGATGGGTATAGTAGAACGGTTTGGTGTAGAGTTTGTGACTTATCAGTTTCAAGGGAACGCCAAAATGTGGTGGCGGTCACATGTTGAGTGTCAACCAACAGAGGCACCACCTATGACTTGGGCGTCATTCTCTAGCTTATTTATGGAGAAGTATATCCCCCGGTTAACTCACGAACTCAACACCAAACCGTTCTACTATACCCATCTTGTGTAGTAGCTCATGACAATCAACCAGAAAATCGTAAGCATCCTCAGATTCTGCACCCTTGAAGACTGGAGGTTTCAATTTTAAGAACTTACTGAAAAGTTCATGCTGATCATTTGTCATTATAGGCCCTGTAGTCAGACGAGGAAACGTGCCTATTTCCAATGAGGCATCCATGCGGGGAGCCACAATAGCCGCATGTTGTACCTCCGGAACCTGAGGTGTTGGTGCAGAAAACACTGGAGGTGTTTGGCCCTGATCAGACAACCCACTAAGATAGGCAAGAACCTGATTAATCATTTTTGGGGTAGGTTGGGGTGGTAATTCTTCATTCTGCACTTGTTCATTCTCCCCTTCCTCACCCTCTCTTATCACTTCCTCAGTCGGTGGAGGAGTCACCGCCCTATTACCAGATAGGCTAGGTGCTCGTCCTCTTCCTCTAGAGGACGTCCTCCCACTACCTCTACCACGGCCTCTTACCACTGATCCTCCTCGAGCTACAGCCCCAGTGGCTGGCTCAGACGCATCCTGTCTTGCTGGTGTCACTGCTGGTGCGGTCGTTGGTCTAGTTCTAACCATCTGCGAAATAGAGTGAAGATGGTCAGATACCAATTTGCATCACCTAGATACCAATTGGATCCAAGTAATAGCACGAAAGAAAGAATGAAAGAATGGAATTTTCCTAAAGTCTTATAGCCTCTCAAAGAAAAGTAAAGGCGTCCCCCTACCGTTCCTTAAGACTCTACTAGACTCGTTCTTGTGTGATGAGACCAACGAACCTAATGCTCTGATACCAAATTTGTCACGACCAAAAACTGAGCCGCGACTGGCACCCACACTTACCCTCCTATGTGAGCGAACCAACCAATACAAAACCCAACAATTAAACATAATGAACAAAATACAATGCGGAAGACTTAAAACTCAACAACTATTATTATTATTCCCTAAAATCTGGAAGTCATCATCACAAGAACATCTATTATCAAATTACTAAACTAATAGTATCTAAGAAACTAAAATACATAAAAAGCTAGTCCATGCCGGAAATTCAAGGCATCAAGACTTGAAGAAGGAGATCCAGTCCAAGCTAGAAGCATTAGCTCACCCTGAAGTCCGGTGTAATGAAGACTGGCTAGAGTTGCGATTGAGTTGAAGACGACGGTACGTTTGCTGCACTCCACAAATAACAAAGAAAGAAACAAACAAGTAGGGGTCAGTACAAAACACGGGTACTGAGTAAGTATCATCGGCCAACTCAAAATAGAAAATAGTATATATCAGATAATATCATAAATCAACTACAATACTCAACATGTAGCAACAACAAGTACTATAATCAACAATAAGTACCACCAAGTTCATCCATGAGGACTCAAGCCTCCATGCCATACTCATTTGGGAATTAGGTTCTTTATGTTGAGTACATTAACATCTTTCAAGATTCATTATCTTTCTTCCTCTTGTGTCGTTACGTGACACTCCGATCCCCTACTACTATGTGTCGGTACGTGACACTCCGATCCCCTAATTCTATGTGTCGGTTCGTGACACCAGATCCCCTAATACTATGTGTCTGTACGTGACACTCCGATCCCCTAATTATACGTGTCGGTTCTTGACACCCGATCCCCTAATTCTATGTGTCGGAACGTGACACTCCGATCCCCTAATTCTACGTGTCAGTTCGTGACACCCGATCCCTTAATACTATGTGTCGGTACGTGACACTCCAATCCACTAACATCATTCTATCAATTCATCAAGCCTTTTCTTATATCAAGGCATCATCAATCTCATTACTTTAGTTCATCAAGCCTTCTTTTATATCAAGGCATCATCAATCCCTTTAACAAAGTAAATTAGGGTTTCTTTCAAGATTTAGGATTCAATAGCTTCATCATGCTTATTTTATCAACATCACATAATCATATTCATGCAAACATACAATTAAGCATATAGAAGGGTTTACAATACTACCAATACATATCATTCGCTATTAAGAGTTTACTACGAATAACGTAAAAACAACCATAACCTACCTCCACCGAAGATTTCGTGATCAAGCAAGCAAATCCTCACAATCTTTGATATCTCCTTCGTTCCTCTCTCTCGTTCGATCCTCTCTCTCTCTCTCTCTCTTTGTTCTTTCTATTTTTCTTATTCAAACCCTCTTTCTTTTACCCTAATTAACATATAATTAAGTGTAAAAGATGACAATAATAACCCACTAATTAACTCAAGGTTACAACTTTTATCCCCCAAGAAATTGAGTTATTAATGTAAACCACGAATCTTATAATTATAGCAGGAATAGTCCAAAACGCCCCTTTAAAACTTAACAGAAATCCGACCCCGCCTCGGATTTACGCAACCTGTGACGGCCCGTCGTGCCTGTGACGGTCCGTCCTGCAGGTCCGTCGTAACGATCAGAGACTCATTTTTCTTGAAGAGTCTGTGACGGTCCGTCGTACCCACGACGTTCCATCCTGCACCTTCGTCACGACGTTCAGAGAATTGTTCCCAGTACCAACTTTTCAAGAGTTGAAGTGTTTTGAAACGGGGGCTCACGACGGTTCATCGTAACTGTGACTATCCGTCCTGCAGGTCCGTCACAGAGTTTAGAGAGTAGATTTTAGCACTCAAATTTCTGAATTCCTAAGTGTTTTGGAACGAGACACCCTCGACGGTCCTTCGTTCCCATGATGGTCCGTCGTGGTGTCCGTCGTCTCAGCCAGTTTTTCATGAAATAAAATCTGCTGCTCAAAACGACTAAACAGGTCGTTACAACTTCCAAGTTGGAATATCGATCTCTTGAGTCATACCCCTTGGTTTCTGATGTTCTACCTTGAATTGCTGGCAGTTGGAGCACTTAGTCACAAAATATGCTATATCCCTCTTCATGTCATTCCACCAATACGCTCCCCGTAGATTGAGTACATCTTAGTGGCACCTGGTTTGATAGAATATTTAGAGTTATGGGCTTCTGAAAAATATATTTTCTCAACTCACCCACATCAAGAACACACAATGTACCCTTACAGAAAAGTACACCATCTCCCCCTTGGAAGAATACCTCCACTCTTTGATTGTGGACTACACCATTAAGTTCAAGCAAGATTAGATCACTGTCTTGCTTTTCCATGAAATCCACTACCAAAGAAGATTGTGCCCCATTCTGAATGTTACACCATTGTCTGATATACTCATAAGGCGAAATCCCAAGTGAACAAGCCTGTGAACATCCTTCACTATATCCTTCTTTTTTTTTTCTCAACATGGGCTACACTACCTATAGATAATCTTCTAAGAGCATCCACTACTCTATTCTCCTTACAAGGATGATAATGCACTTCATATCATAATCCTTTAGGAACTCAAGCCATCTCCTATGGTGAAGATTCAACTAATTCTTGGTGAAAACATAATGAAAGCTCTTACGATTAATGAAAACATCTACATGAACACCATACAAGTAGTATATCCATATCTTGAGTGCAATCACCACTGTCGCAAGCTCGAGATCATGAATTGGATAGTTCTTCTTACGAACCTTAAGATGTCTAGAAGCATAAGTTATAATTTTATCTCGCTGCATTAACACACAACCTAGAACAAATCTGGATTCGTCACAATAGATCACATAAACATCTGAACCCTCTGGTAGAGTCAAGATAGGAGCTATACTAAATCTATTTTTTGATTCTGCAAAGCTTTCTCACAATCATCTGACCATTGTAACTTGACCAATTTTTGAATCAACATAGTCAATAGTGAGTCTATGGATGAAGATTCTTCCATGAACCTTCTCTAATAACCCACTAAACCTAAGAAACTTATGATAATGTAGCAGGGGTAGATTTGGGTCATTGCTTCACTTCTTTTATCTTCTGCGAATCCACTCGAATCCTCTCGTTAGATATAATGTGACCAAGGAAATCAACGTATTGCAATCAGAACTCACACTTGCTAAACTTAGCGATAATTGGTGATCCTTGAGAGTCTGCAGAACAACTCTCAGATGACTCGCATGTTCTTCCTCATTTCTAGAATAAATGAAATATCATCAATAAAGACGATAAAGAACAAGTCCAGGTACTGTTTGAACGCTCTGTTAATCAAATACATGAATGCTTCGGGAGCATTAGTTAGTCCAAACGACATAATTGTAAATTCATAATGACCATATCGAGTCTTGAAGGTTATTTTTAAAATGTCACTATCCCTGACTCTAAGTTGATGATAACCTGATCTTAGGTCTATTTTTGAGAAATGGCTGGCACCCTGAAGTTGATCAAACAAGTCAATAATCCGGGTGATGGAATACTTATTCTTGATTGTGACCTTGTTCAACTATGTATAGTCAATGCACATTTTGAGAGAACCATCTTTCTTCTTTACGAACAACATTGGTGCACCCCATGGAGAAATACTAGGTCTGATGAAGCCCTTATCTAGAAGCTCTTTTAAATGATATTTCAATTCCTGAAGCTCTGTTGGAGCCATTCTGTAAGGAGGAATATAAATAGGTTAGGTATTTTGAAGGAGATCAATTCATAATTTGATTTCTCTTTCGGGATGGACTTCGTGAAGATATTTTGGAAACATTTCTAGAAACTCACAGACTACTAGAACTGACTCAAGAATTGGGGTTTCAGAGATAGAATCCTTAACCCAAACTAGATGATAGAGATAAACCTTGGAGATCATTTTTCTGGCCTTAAGGTTAGAAATGAATTGACCTATATGCGCTAAGATACTACCCATCCATTCCAAGATTGGTTCATTTGGAAATTAAAAATGAACAATCCTAGTTCTACAATCGACTAAAGAATAACATGAACGTAACCAATCCATGACTAGAATGACATCAAAGTCTACCATTTCTAACTTAACAAAATCTACTATGGTGGCTTTCTGAGAGATTGTAATAGGGCAATTTTTTATACCCGTCTAGGTATAACTAGGTCACCAACAGGAGTAGAGACTGAGAAAGGTTCTGAGAGGTTTCTGGACTAATATAAAAATTGAATGTTAAAAACAGACTTACAAAGGTAAGAGTAGTTCCTGGATATTTCCACTTAGTGTACCATATGTGATCCACATCCTTAACCTGGTAGGAGGCCAACTCAGTCCTACCTTTACCAATCACTTGCATCATTCCAAAGATTTTCTTAACCTCATCAATGAAGCTCTGTGGGTCCTCACCAACTTGTGACCTCAAAACTCAGGTGGATTTATTTTAACAAAATCACAAACTTCTAGCTGCCACAAATCTATCATTTATATTAGTAGGAACTAGAAACGATTGATTGTTATGGTTTTCATTCTCTGAGCCAAAAGCAAAACTAGCATTCTAAAACTCTACCTTCTAAACATCCTGATCTGGGACTAGAGGAACTGCCATTGCATGCATTAGCAGTCCATGTGTAAACTCTATGAGGAGGCATGATCTTAAGAGCATAAATATGGGTTAGAAAAGATATCATACCAATACACGATAAGAATATCAAGAAAGTGAAGATTTTCTAAAACATATCATAGTCTCCCTCTTATTAGATGTGGTGCACTTCACACCCATGAAAAGGAATCTACTTGGTGCAATTTTCATACATCCTAGGACTCCTAAATGTAGTGCTGTAATACCATGTCTTGGCATTCCCCGAGCTACCCCCCGAAATGCAGACACAGGATGTAGAACCACAAGTGATCCCAAGCTAACTCTGCAAGCATGATCATGAGAATACTAAAGAAATGAAACTAATTCGGAAGCTAAAATCATAATTTAAAATGAAAATATGTGGAATACCCATATGCTGAAATTAAGATATATGAAAACTGATAATTTTAACACAAATAAGTTATTAATCCAATACTAAACTGAAAGTAACTGTGTCTTAAATAAGCCTCTAACTGATTAGAAATGTTGGGACAAGCCCCACCTAAGTCAAACAAAAATTGAAATTAAATGATTAAAAGACTAAAATGAACTCATGACTATTTTCCTCGGAGAATGAGGACTCACAACCGATTCTGATGAATTGGTGTTCGAGAATCGATCTAATCATGATCAGGATACTGAGAATTTGAACCTACATCATGAGAAGATGTAGCACACGTATGCGCCAGTACTTGAAAGGTACTGAGCATGTAGGATAAAGTAAAACTTAAATAAAACATAACTGAACAAGCAGAAAAACAAGTATAATGTTCTAAACATGATATATAGAATTCTGAGCTAACTGGATGCAATGACCAAATTTATATCATGTTGAGACTGAATACTAATTGAATGTAAATATGGTCAATGCAACAAAGTCTGACTGAACTGTGGGAGATACTAATAACCGATAATAAAACCACATGACCTAAATGTGGAGTCCGATGTATACGCTTCATCGAGAGGACCCAATATACCCTTCTATAGGTATAAAGGCATGATGGTGTGATCACTAAACTGATGTCCACAAAGGGGACTTACAACCTACATGGCTAGTAGTTCTGAGACTATTGGGTACGCACTATCCTAGTCCAACTTTATATTATTCTATTCCCAATGAATTAAGTGGTTAACATATTATGACTGAATATCTATAAATATTGGATAGCTTAAAACTTAACATGAAAATTGATAAAGCAACATTTAATCTGATAATGATGCATTAATAACTAAGGCATGTATAACTAAATAACTAAAATATCTAACCTAGCATCTTTAATTCAAGAACTTAAGAAATACATAGCTAGGATTCTGAAATTCATGCAATAATTTGAGTAATAACATCATAATCTGATTTGGAACATATAACTAACTAATTCATGATGTTCTGTTGAAGTTGTAAAAACCCTAGGTCTAATCATGATATAGTAATCAAGAATCTGAGTGAAAATTAGGGACCCAATGGGTGAAACTAACCCACTACTGAAACCCCACATACTTGGTGATGAAATCCATGGAGAAATATTTAAATTTCGTTGATGGAATTGCTATAACCTTGTTCCCTTCTTGAACTAGGGTTTTTGACCTTTTTCTCCTTTATTTCTTCTAATTTTCTATTTTTCTCTATTTTGTTCTCTTATATCTGTAGTCATACCTCCAAATTCATTTCTTATTGCTGATTCATATTTATCTAATATATCTATATTTGTTGCTGATGCAGATCCATCCATTTTTTTATCATTCCTAAGTACTTCTAAACTTTCTGAGGGTAGATTTTCTATCCATAATCTTGTTGTTCCTACAAATGTTCTTTCTATATACCTTGGTGTTTTTGCTGTTTCTATTTTATTATCTATTAACTGTTTAGACATATTTCCTATCCATAATAATATTGCTTTATTTGTATCTGTAACACAATCTAAATCTAAGAAATTATATTGTTCATTTACTGGTTTAGGTGTCCAATTTTTATTTAGTCTACTATTCCATGTTGTATTATTTCTATCTGATTGTTGATAATTTTCTGTATAATAAGTTGGTGGTGTCCTTCTAGGACTAACTCTAGGACTATTTCTGGGACTATTATCTGGGGTTTTAACTCTTGACGTACTAGGCTTATCCATATCTCCTACGTTTATTTCTAATTTTTTCGGTTTATTTATTTGTTCTAGTATTTCTGTATATGTTTCACTTATGTCGCTTATTTCTGATTGTTGGTCATTTTCATTTTCATCTATTTCATTTACTTCAATATCTTCATTTAGATCTTCATTTAATTTTTGTTCCATTTCTTTTATTTCATTTTTTAATTCAAGCTCTTTATTTTTTTCTTTTTCTTTTTGTTTATTTTCATATAATAATTTTAACCTAGCTAATTCTTTTTCTAATTCACTTATTCTTGTATTTTTTATTTCTTCTAATTGTTGTACTTCTTGTTTTGCTTGTGTTTTTATTTTTTCAATTTCTCTTGATTTATCTATTTCTTCATTTTCTTTTGTTATTCTTACCATAGCTGTTAGACTATCTTCTAATTTTGCTGTTTCTTTCTCTAGCATTAAATATAAGTTATTTCCTATTTTCTTATATCTCCTTCCTAAATTTGAAAATACTATTTTTATTATCATTCCATCTAGATTTTCATATGTCTTTTCGTCTACTGCATATTCCTCTTTGTTCATTATTGATCTCTGAATATATCTATATCATCATATAAATCATATATGTCAAAATGAAGTTCATCTTCTATACTTTGTATAGTTAACTCAGTCCAACCTTGGGTTGTTATTTCTATTATTTCATATGTTAATAATTTATTATAAATTTCTCTTTTTATATCAGTATTAAGATCTTTTAATATGTAGAGTAGTAATATCTTATAATCAACGTCATCGTTTAATAGGTATGTATCCATTTTTATTATTTTCATTTTTCACTAAAATTTTATTCCTTCCAACCTCTTAATAAATTATACTTGCTTATTATGTAAAAATAATGATTTAATAATCATCTCGTCTGGTCACTACTACAGTTTTCTTCTTTGATTAGTTACCCTAACAGCGCCTCAACTTTGTTTACTCCCCTTAAACGGCCTTTCTCTGCCTACCGGTTTCAACCTTAGGATGGCATAGTCTGGGCATACTTATTTCAAGAATATTTCTGTAGCAAACTTTCTAAAGATGGTTATTAGAACATTATTTAAACATGATAAACAATTATAATTAACAAGAGATTTTCAGGAATAAATTAATTTAGCTACTCATGAATATAAAATGGTATACCTGTTCTTGTATATTATCCTTCATAGTTGATTTGTTTTCCATAATTATTTTATTAACTAGCTCTGATACCAATGTGGGGTGGAAGCGTTTATATTGTAAATGAGAGAAGAGAGTTGAGAGAAGGATGGAGTATTGAGGAAAGGATGATTTATTATTGAAGGCAAATGCCTCTTATATAGACGTTACAAACGACCTTTACTATTTACACAGTAACTTGACTCTTACTATTTACACAGTTACTTGACCTTTACTATTCATGATTAGGACATTTACTATTCATGAATAGTAACCGAATAGTAACTTTTACGACTTTTAAAACAAAAAACAAAATAGACACTATTTACTTTACGACTTTTTTACAAAAAACAAAATAAACTTTGGCCAAATGGCCGACATACTATTTCTACTTTATTTAATGGCCTTTACTTTTTTACATGTGGCCGACAATAATTATGACTAATTTACATATATTTTTATGTCTATCTTTATCTTCTTCTTCTCAGCTTACTCCAGTTGTACGTCTGGGATTATGTCATCACCTTGGTTGCACTTGGAACATATATGGTCTGGATATTTGTGTCCAATTAGCTTGCAATATCTTGTCATGAGTTCTTCGGAGATGAATCCTTGTTTTAGTGCTCTAGTTGTTGGAGTAGCTTCTGGTTTTAATAAAGATAAAATCCATTTCTGGACTTCCTCCATATCTGTTTGTCTTATCTCTCTTGAATTGGCATATATCATTAAGTGATCTCTTGAATAATAACTCCATATAGCATTTCCTTGTAGATAGTTGTTAGCTAATTCTTGTATGATAGTTGATAATCCAATTATTCTTTTATTTGCATAAAAACTGGGTATCTCAATTTTTGGTATTTCTGGCTGTTGCCCTATGTCTTCCGGTATTATCATTTCTCGCGTTAATCCAATTTTTACTATCTGGATTATTGGCTTTATCTCATCATAAAGTATCTCAGCTGGTGCTGTATAAAATTTTATAAAAAATAAATTTCCTTTTGTAATTCTTTTATATATCAAAAAGGCTTTGTGTATCTCTGGGATTCCACTTATCTCTGTACCATCATATGTATATACGGTATTAAGTAATCCATAACTGTAACAGGTTTTAACTAGGTTTGGGTTGGTTTTAGGTTGTGCGATTAACTTATTATAGCCTTGAAATTTTTGGGTTAAATAATCCTGGGTTTTTTCTGTGGTTGTGGTAGATTTGGGTTTAAGGTTTAAAAAGTTTTGGATTTTGTATAGGTTTTCAATGTAAGTTTGGGATATATGGTTAAATCTGTGATGTTGTTCTTAGCGAAAGTATTTGCAAACGAGAAGTGGGAGATTCATCGGGCAGTTTTCTCAGCGTAGATTGAAGGGGAAGAAGTAAGACAAAAGGCCAAAATCAACATGGTCGATCAAAATCAAAGAATCGAGGAAAATCCCTGAACAGATCAAACGTGACTTGTTGGAACTGTGGAGAAAAAGGGCACTTTCGGACGAACTGTACAAAGCCAAAGAAGAAACAGAATCAGAAATTTGGAGATGACAATGATTCTGTAAATTGATGTCACGACCCAAAACGGGTCGTGAATGGCACCCATACTGAGCCTACTAGGTGAGCGAACCAACAAATCTAAACCCCAACATTTACCAATAGTTCAACGATAATTAACAAAAATAATGCGGAAGACCCAAAACTTATTAATGTAACCAAGTAAATAAGCTTCTAAAGTTTAACACTTATTATCCCCAAAATCTGGAAGTCATCACAGCAAGAACATCTATCCTCAAATTACCAAGTCTAAGAGTATTTAAGAAACCAAAATAAGTAAAAAGATGGTCCATGTCCGAAATCCAAAGACATCAAGACATGAAAGAGAGAATCCAGCACGAGCTAGGAATAATAGCTCACCCCGAACTCTGATGTGCTGAAGACTGGCTAGAGCTGAGGGCGAGTCGAAGTCGATGGCACACTTGCTGTACTCCACAAAATAACAAAAAAGAAAATACAAGTAGGGGTCAGTACAAGGAACACGTACTGAGTAGGTATCATCGGCCAACTCAAAATAGAAAACAATATATATTGAATAATATTATAAAATCAACTACAATACTTAACAGGTGGCAAGCAACAAACACATGAACCATTGACAACAACACCATAATAGGTACACCATCAATCACAACATCAAGCACACCTATGAGGACTCATGCCTCCACACCATACTCATTTGGGAAATAGGCAATTTGAATTTGAGTATATTAAGATAATTCAATATTTCTTCCCTTTAATGTTATTGTGTCGGAACGTGACACTCCGATCCCATATACCGTGTCGGAACGTGACACTCCGATCCCATAATACCGTGTCGGAATGTGACACTCCGATCCCATAATACCGTGTCGGAACGTGACACTCCGATCCAATTATCTCATTATTTATTTCATCAAGCCTTATTTATTCAAGGCGTCATTTTAATAGAGAGGGTTCAAGATTAGAAATTCAACAGTCTCATAATTTTAGTCCAACCACAAACCACACAATCAAAACATACAACCACACAATCAAGTACATAGGAGACTTTACAATATCACTCAATACATATCGATCGCTATTTAGAGTTTATCTATCACATAGAAATAAACCATAACCTACCTCCACCGAAGAACCGAAATCAAGCAAGCTACCTCTCCAATGCCTTTGCCTTCCTCAGTGCCTATGAACCTTTTCAATCTGAAGTCTAAGTCGCTTGCTTTCTTCTTTCGTTCACGCTCTCTCTTTCATTCTCCTCTTCTGCTCTTTTTAGTTTTCTTCTATAGATTCTTTTTACCCTAATAATCATATAATCAATGATATAAAAAAAAAACGATAAAAGTAACCCACTATTTATTTCACTATTATCTTCTTTAACCACCAACTAAATAAGTTATTAAAATTACCCCACTAATTTCATAATTATAATTATGAATAGTCCAAAACAACCATTTAAAATTTAGCGGAAGTCCGACCAAGTGTGGGGTTACGCAGCTTGTGACGGTCCGTCGTATCTATGACGGTCCGTCCTGCAGGTCCGTCATGAAGTTCAGAGAATTAATCCCAGTATCCAGATTCCAAGAGTTGAAGTGTTATGGAACGAAGACGTTCGACGGACCGTTGTGCCTATGGCGGTTCGTCATACTTGCCGTCGAGGGTAGTGAAAAGAGCAGCAGAAGAAATTGCACAAGTATGGACGACGGAGTCCATGACGGTCCGTCGTGACCATGACGATCCGTCGCGTGGTCCGTCGACCCAGTAAGTATTTATCAAAAATAATTCTACTGCTCAAACCGACTAAATGAGTTGTTACAATAGATACCAATTTACCCATCGTTCGTCCTCGGATGATCACAGGAAGAAAAGGGGAGGGCAAGAAAGAGTACCTGAATTTGTAAAAAGATGTGGATATCTTTCCTTCATCTCGACCTCACTCTCCCATGTGGACTCTTCAACTGACCGATCCTTCCACTGAACCTTGATAGATGCAATTTCCTTCGATCTCAACTTGCGGACATCCCTATCTAGAATAGCAATAGGCTCTTCCTCATAAGACAGATTCTTATCAAGAAGAATTGAATCCCAACTAATAATATAATTTCCATCACCATGGTATTATTTCAGCATAGACACATGAAATACCGGGTGCACTCCTGACAACCATGGAGGCAATGCCAATTCATAGGCCACATCCCCCACGCGCTTCAGAACTTCAAATGGACAAATATACCTCGGACTAAGCTTACCTCGCTTACCAAACCGCATCACACCTTTCATGGGTGAAACCTTCAGCAAGACTTGTTCACCCTCCATAAAATCCAAGTCCCTAACCTTTCGATCTGCATATTCTTTCTGCCTACTCTGAGCTGCTAGAAGCTTCTCCTGAATGAATTTTACTTTATCTAACGATTCCCTCAAAATATCGGTACCCCAAGGTCTCACCTCAAATGCATCAAACCAACCAAGACTTGTTCACCCTCCATAAAATCCAAGTCCCTAACCTTTCGATTTGCATATTCTTTCTGCCTACTCTGAGCTGCTAGAAGCTTCTCTTGAATGAATTTTACTTTATCTAACGATTCCCTCAAAAGATCGGTACCCCAAGGTCTCACCTCAAATGCATCAAACTAACCAATGGGAGACCTACATCTCCTCCCATACAGTGCCTCAAATAGGGCCATATCAATACTTGAGTGATAGCTATTATTGTATGAAAACTCTGCTAAGGGTAAGAATTTATCCCAATGACCACCTAATTCTATCACACATGCACGAAGCATATCCTCCAACACCTGAATCGTTCGCTCAGACTGACCATCGGTCTGAGGTGAAATGCAGTACTAAGATCCAACCTAGTCCCTAATTCAGCATGTAATGTTCTCCAAAACTTAAAAGTAAATTGCGTACCTCTATTTGATATGATGGAATGTGGAACTCCATGCAATCGAACAATTTCTGAGATATAGAGTTTGGCTAACTTCTCTGCATTGTAAGTCATCTTGATCGGAATGATGTGAGCAGACTTAGTTAACCTGTCAACAATTACCCAAATAGAATCAAACCTACCCAATGTCTTTGGAAGACCAACCACGAAATCCATTGCAATTCTTTCCCACTTCCATTCAGGAATGGGCATTCTCTGAAGTGTCCCACCGGGCCTCTGGTGTTCATACTTTACCTGCTGACAGTTCGGGCATTGGGCAACAAAATCAACAATGTCACGCTTCATTCTACTCCACCAAAAATGTTGTTTTAGGTCACGATACATCTTGGTTGCACCAGGATGTATAGAATACCTTGAACTATGGGCCTCTGTAAGAATAGTGTGAATCAAATCATCAACACAGGGCACACATACTCTTCCCTTAATTCTCAAAACACCTTCCTCATCAATTATTGCCTCTTTAGCCTCTCCTCGCAATACCATATCTCGAATTCGGCTCAGCTTCTCATCAGCAAACTGCTTTCCCTTAATCTTGTCAAGAAAAGAAGATCTTGCCTCCACACAGGCCAAAAATCCTCCTTTCTCTAGTACTTCCAGCCTCATAAAGTCATTAGCCAAAGTCTAAACCTCTCTAGCCAATGGTCGTCTAGAAATACCTGTAAGTGGGCTAAACTATCCATGCTCCCTACTTTTCTACTTAAGGCATCTGCCACAACATTAGCTCTTCCTGGGTGATACAAAATAGTAATATCATAGTCCTTCAATAGTTCCATCCACCTCCTCTGCCTCAAATTCAAATCTTTCTGAGTAAAGACAAACTGTAAACTACGATGATCTGTATAAACTTCACACTTGACCCCATATAGGTAATGTATCCATTGCTTTAATGCAAATACAGCTGCAGCCAACTCCAAATCATGGGTCGGATAGTTACGTTTATGCACTTTTAATTGCCTCGAAGCATAAGCAACTACATTCCTCTCCTGCATTAGCACTGCACCCAAACAAGAATAAGATGCATCACAATAAACAATAAAATTCTTACCTTCCACCGGCAAGGTAAGAATTGGTGCAGTAGTCAACAAGGTCTTGAGTTTTTGGAAGCTTTCTTCACATTCGTCCGACCATACAAATGGAACATTCTGCTTAGTCAAATTTATCAGCTTGGAAGCAATAGAAGAAAATCCCTTGACAAATCGACGGTAGTAGCTAGCTAAACCAACAAAGCTCCTTCCCTCTGAAACGTTAGTAGGTTTTACCCAACTCTTCACTGCTTTAATCTTAGAAGGATCCACCATCACTCCATCCTTAGAAACCACGTGCCCCAAGAAGGACTCTGAATCTAGCCAAAACTCACACTTGGAGAATTTGGCATAAAGCCTTTTCTCCCTCAACAACTCCAATACAATTCTCAAATGCTCCTCATGTTCTTTCCTACTCTTTGAGTATATCAGTATATCATCAATAAATACAATAACAAAGAGATCCAGATATGGCTTAAAAATCTCGTTTATCAGGTTCATGAAAGAAGCAGGGGCGTTCGTAAGCCCAAAAGACATTACTAAGAATTCATAATGCTCATACCTGGTTCGAAAAGCAGTCTTTGGCACATCTGCTGCCCGTATTTTCAATTGGTACCGGACCTCAAATCAATTTTAGAGAAGACACAAGCACCTTGTAACTGATCGAACAAATCATCAATGCGAGGAATGGGATACTTGTTCTTAATAGTTACCTTATTCAGCTGTCTATAGTCTATGCACATTCGAAAACTTCCATCTTTCTTCTTCACAAATAAAACAGGAGCACCCCAAGGGGATGCACTCGGTCTAATAAAACCTTTACCTAACAATTCCTGAAGTTGGGCCTTCAACTCCCTTAACTCAGCTGGAGCCATTCTATAAGGGGGGAATGGAAATGGGGCGAGTACCCGGCTCCAGATCAATACAAAAATCAATATCCCTATCCGGTGGAATACCAGGAAGGTCTGCAGGAAACACATCCAGAAACTCACGGACTATCGAAACAGACTCGATCGAAGGTACTTTGGAAGTATCATCCCTGAGATGTGCCAAGAAAACTAAACAACCCTTACTCACCATCCTCCTAGCAAGAAGAAAAGAGATAATACGAACTGGAGTGGAAATATAGTCACCCTCCCACACTAGCGGATTTGTCCCAGGCTTGGACAATGTCACAGTTTTAGCATTACAATCTAAGATTGCAAAATTTTGAGAAAGCCAAGTCATACCCAGAATTACATCAAAATCAACCATCTCTAGAATAATCAAATCTATATAAGTATTGCTCCCCACAAAAGTCACAAGGCAAGACCTATACACATTCTCAACTATCACAGACTCACCCACATGAGTAGAGACACGAATAGGCATGTCAAGCAAATCGCAATATAAATCAAGACCTGTAGCAAATGAGGAAGATACATATGAAAATGTGGATCCAGGATCAAATAATATAGAAGTCATGCAATCACAGACCAAAAGAGTACCTCTGATAACAACATCAGATGTCTCTACTTCAGACCTCCCCGGAAAGCATAACAATGGGCCCTATCACCTGTCTGTCCATTGCCCCTACCAAGTTGCGCTGCAGTAGTTCCAACTTGCCCGCCTCCCCGACTGATTTGGTGACCACCATTACCTTGGCCACCACGTCCTCCAGAATGGCGGCCTCTACCATGACCACCTCTACCTCTAACTATTGGGGGTCTGTAACTCTGTTTTGGACAATCTTTCCTAATGTGTCCAGTCTCTCCACATCCATAACAATTTCTGGAGTCAAGCATAGGTCTCTGTGAGAATGAAGAAGTCTGGGGATAACATCCAAACTCAGAAAAAGGCTATCTGGTCTGCGATGGACCCCCCACTAAAGCCTTCAGTGAAGACTGAATAGGACGGGCTGGGTAACCTCCTGAACTCTGCCCTCTGGAGTAAGAACCACTAAACTCACCTCCCTTACGGAACTTCTTAAATGTCGACGCCATGGTGAAGTCGTCTGGCTTCACCCCCTCAACCTCTATCACAAAATCAACCACTTCCTGAAAGGATTTTGCTGCAGCAGCTACCTGTAAGGCTGGGATCTGCAAATCTGACCTCAATCCTTTCACAAAGCGGCGAATCCGCTCTTGTGGACTGAAGCAAAGCTGAGTGGCATACTTGGATAGTGCACGAAATTTGGTCTCATAAGCAGCAACGGACATCCTTCCTTGCTCTAGGCTCAGGAACTCATCTCTCCTTCTATCCTCAAAGTCCGGGGTATATACTTCTCCATAAATAAGCTAGAAAATGATGCCCAAGTCATGGGTGGTGCCTGTGCTGGTTGACACTCAACATACGACCGCCACCACATTTTGGCATCCTCCTGGAACTGATAGGTCACAAACTCAACACCGAATCGTTCTACTATGTCCATCTTATGTAGCAGCTCATGACAATCAACCAGAAAATCATAGGCATCTTCAGATTCAGCACCCTTGAAGACTGGAGGTTTCAACTTTAAGTACTTAATGAAAATTTCAAGTTGATCACCTGTCATTATAGACCCTGTATTCAATCGAGGAAATGTGCCTACTTCTAATGATGTATCCATGCGGGGAGCCACAGCAGCTGCATGTTGTACTCCCGGAACCTGAGGTGCTGGTGCAGAAAACACTGGAGGTGTCTGGCCCTGATCAGATAACCCGCTAAGGTAAGTAAGAACCTGATTAATCATCTCTGGGGTAGGCTGGGGTGGTAATTCCTCATCTTGAACCTGCTCATTTTCCCCTTCCTCACCCTCTCTTACTACCTCATCAGTCGGTGGAGGAGTCACTGCTCTATTCTTCACTGGACCAGGTGTTTGTCCTCTACCTCTAGTGGGCGTCCTCCTGTGACCTCTACCACGGCCTCTTGCCATTGCTCCTCCTCGAGTTACAGCCCCAATGGTTGGTTTAGACGCACCCTGTCTTGCCGGTGTTGGTGTTGGCACAGTTGCTGCTCTAGTTCTAACCATCTGCGAAATAGAGTGAGGATGTCAAATACCAATTTGTATCACCTAGATACCAATTGGATCCAAGTAATAGCACGAGAGAAAGAAAGAATGGAGTTTACCTAAAGTCCTATAGCCTCTTGAAGAAAAGTAAAGGCGTCCCCATACTGTTCCTCAAGACTCTACTAGACTTGTTCTTGTGTGATGAGACCAACGAACCTAACGCTCTGATACCAAGTTTGTCACGACCCAAAACGGGTCGTGAATTGCACCCACACTTAGCCTACTAGGTGAGCGAACCAACAAATCTAAACCCCAACATTTACCAATAGTTCAACGATAATTAACAAAAATAATGCGGAAGACCCAAAACTTATTAATGTAACCAAGTAAATAAGCTTCTAAAGTTTAACACTTATTATCCCCAAAATCTGGAAGTCATCACAGCAAGAACATCTATCCTCAAATTACCAAGTCTAAGAGTATTTAAGAAACAAAAATAAGTAAAAAGATGGTCCATGTCCGAAATTCAAAGACATCAAGACATGAAGGAGAGAATCCAGCACAAGCTAGGAATAATAGCTCACCCCGAACTCTGATGTGCTGAAGACTGGCTAGAGCTGAGGGCGAGTCGAAGTCGATGGCACACTTGCTGCACTCCACAAAATAACAAAAAAGAAAATACAAGTAGGGGTCAGTACAAGGAACACGTACTGAGTAGGTATCATCGGCCAACTCAAAATAGAAAACAATATATATTGAATAACAATATAAAATCAACTACAATACTTAACAGGTGGCAAGCAACAAACACATGAACCATTGGCAACAACACCATAATAGGTACACCATCAATCACAACATCAAGCACACCTATGAGGACTCATGCCTTCACACCATACTCATTTGGGAAATAGGTTCTTTGAATTTGAGTATATTAAGATAATTCAAGATTTCTTCCCTTTAATGTTATCGTGTCGGAACGTGACACTTCGATCCCATATACCATGTCGGAACGTGACACTCCGATCCCATAATACCGTGTCGGAACGTGACACTCCGATCCCATAATACCGTGTCGGAACGTGACACTCCGATCCAATTATCTCATTATTTATTTCATCAAGCCTTCTTTATTCAAGGCGTCATTTTAATAGAGAGGGTTCAAGATTAGAAATTCAACAGTCTCATAATTTTAGTCCAACCACAAACCACAAAATCATACAACCACACAATCAAGTACATAGGAGACTTTACAATATCACTCAATACATATCGATCGCTATTTAGAGTTTATCTATCACATAGAAATAAACCATAACCTACCTCAACCGAAGAACCGAAATCAAGCAAGCTACCTCTCCAATGCCTTTGCCTTCCTCAGTGCCTATGAACCTTTTCAATCTGAAGTCTAAGTCGCTTACTTTCTTCTTTCGTTCACGCTCTCTCTTTCGTTCTCCTCTTCTGCTCTTTTTAGTTTTCTTCTACAGATTCTTTTTACCCTAATAATCATATAATCAATTATATAAAAAAATGATAAAAGTAACCCACTATTTATTTCACTATTATCTTCTTTAACCACCAACTAAATAAGTTATTAAAATTACCTCACTAATTTCATAATTATAATTATGAATATTCCAAAACACCCATTTAAAATTTAGCGGAAGTCCGACCAAGTGTGGGGTTACGCAGCTTGTGACGGTCCGTCGTATCTATGACGGTCCGTCCTACAGGTCCGTCATGAAGTTCAGAGAATTAATCCCAGTACCCAGATTCAAGAGTTGAAGTGTTTTGGAACGAAGTCGCTCGACGGGCCGTTGTGCCTATGACGGTTCATCATACTTGCCGTCTAGGGTAGTGAAGAGAGCAGCAGAAGAAATTGCACAAGTATGGGAAGACGGAGTCCATGACGGTCCGTCGTGACCATGACGATCCGTCGCGTGGTCCGTCGACCCAGTAAGTATTTATCAAAAATAATTCTACTGCTCAAACCGACTAAATGGGTTGTTACAATTGAGCAGAGGACATTGGGGATGCTCTAATCCTTAGTGTGAACAGCCCGGTTGAATCATGGATTTTGGATTCTGGTACATCTTTCCATTCGTCTCCAAGCAAGGAGTTGTTCCAAAACTTTAAATCTTAAATTTTGGAAAAGTATATATTGCTGACAATAAAGCCTTAGAGATTGAAGGAAAGGGGGATGTTTGCATAAAGACCACCTCGGGAAACCAGTGGACATTGGAGGATGTCAGATATATTCTTGGGATCAAGAAAAATCTGATCTCTGTTGGTCAGTTGGATAGCACGGGATATGTAGCAGAGTTTGGGAAAGGTTCGTGGAAGATCGTGAAAGGTGCTATGGTTGTAGCTCGTGGCACCGAATCTAGAACCTTGTACACCACTGCAGGGTGTATAAACATGGCCGTTGTTGCTGAAGGTGCTTCCGGTTCATGTCTGTGGCACAACAGACGTGGGCACATGAGTACTAAAGGAATGAAGATGTTGTTTGCAAAAGGAGCATTAGAGGGTCTGAAGTCTGTTGATATGGGTCTTTGCAAGAGCTGTGTTATGGGCAAACAGAAAAGAGTAAGCTTCACAAAGATTCCTAGAGAGCCAAAGAAAGTGCGGTTGGAAATGGTCCATAGAGATGTTTGGGGACCATCTCCAGTATCATCACTAGGAGGATCCAGATTTTATGTTACCTTCATTGATGATTTCAGCAGGAAGGTATGGGTTTACTTCTTGAAGCATAAGTCAGATGTGTTTGCAACTTTCAAGAAGTGGAAAGCTGAAGTTGAGAATCTGATCGGTCTGAAAGTCAAACGCCTAAGGTCTGACAATGGAGGAGACTATGACAAATCAGAGTTCAAGGCATTCTGTGCAACTGAGGGAATCAGATTGATGAGAACAGTTCCTGGTAAGTCAAGGCAGAATGGAATTGCTGAGAGGATGAACAGAACATTGAATGAGCGTGCAAGGACTATGAGGATACACTGTGGGCTGCCCAAAACACTTTGGGCGGATTCTGTGAGCACAGCTGCATACTTGATCAATAGGGGACCATCAGTTCCTTTAGGGTTCAAGATTCCAGAGGAGGTGTGGACAGGAAAAGAACTCAAGTACTCACACTTGAGGACTTTGGTTGCACTGCTTATGTTCATGTTGATCCAGAAAAGAGAGACAAGCTTGATGCCAAGTCTGTAAAGTGTTACTTCATAGGCTATGGTTCTGATTTGTTTGGTTTACAGGTTTTGGGATGACAAGAATAGAAAGATCCTGAGACATTGTGATGTGACATTTGATGAGTCTGTCCTTTACAAGGACAGAGAGTAGAAGGTTCTAGAGATTATAAAGCAAGTGGGAGTTGAGGTTGAGTTGGAGAAGAGTAACCCCAGAGATGTCGAAGCAGATACTCAACCAACTCCTACTGAAAAATCTGAAGTGGAGCAAGTTACACCTAAGCAGGTGTTAAGGAGATCATCCAGATCCATCAGGGCACCAGATAGGTATTCACCTTCATTACACTATCTATTGCTGACTGATGAGGGGGAACAGAGTCTTTTGATGAGGCCCTACAGGTGGAGGATTCGATAAAGTGGGAGCAAGCCATGGATGATGAGATGAGGTCACTTGAGAAGAACAACACATGGGTGTTGACTGAGTTACATGCAGGTATGGTTGGCAACGGTACTGGAACCGGGAGAACCGGACCTGTAATTATCAGAACCGGTACTGTGTGTACCGGTGACGTTCCGGAACAAGAACCGGACCAGTCTGGGAAACCGGTAAAATTAGTAATGTTCCGTCCCGGTCCGGAAGTGAACCGGTAGTATACCGGACCGGACCAGACCGATAACCGGGACGAATCGGTGTTTACATCCCTACTCTGTCGAAATAGGGCGAAACGTCGCGGCAACTCGAAATAAATTAATTGATTCAATTTTAACAATGTTCTAAAAATAAACGAGTTTTAAAAGAGTCGCCACCTAATTTTAGGAAAACTAGGAAACCAATTATTAAAGAAAAGTCTACGATACCAATTGATTCTAGGTTAGGGGTTCAAGTTATTCCGAAGGGAAGGGATTAGGCACCCTTCGGAATCCACAAATGTGGTTCCCGACTGAATTCATTTGTTTTCAAATTGAGGAAGAATAATATACAAATAATAAAGATACAATATACACAATAAAATAATAATCATCGGCCTAAAGTTTGCCTAACGTCAATATTTACAAAATAAAGAAATAAAAATATAATTCAAACTTTTTCGAATAATTTCAAGGAAAAGCACATCGGTGTACCTGTAAAGACACTTAGTAAAAGAGTTAGTGCCAAATAAATATAACTAAAAATGAAAAACTCAAATAATAACTTAAGAATTAAAATCCGTCTTATTGACATGGGAGTCCTTGGAAATCGACGGCAATTTCTTTATTGGCCCTTTAACATATAAAATATATAAACTTGAATTAAAATTCCGTCTTTTTAAAATGGGGAGGCCTCTAAACCCGACGGATAGATTTTTCATCGGCCCCTTTCACAAATATATTTAATATAACCTGAACATCAACAAAACATAACAAACTTATCCCAAGAGAATATGGAAAATAACAACCAAACTAAAATAACATAATAAGAAATGGAAACAACAATAACGTAATATATAAAAATTAAAAATAACATTACCATAGAATAATAACAAAACCCTGAAAAGTTAAGATAGCAAATAGTTGACTAACAATTTTAAAATAAGAGTAATAATAAATAAATAAACATCAAATTGTAAAATAATGCTAATATTAAAACTACAATAAACACAAATATTAATTGACTTTTAGAACTACATTAAACTAAAAAACAAAAACAAGCTACATATAATAAACTGAAAACATAAAAGAGCTGGGAATTAAATAAAACAAGGCTAAAAATTTACCTAGTTCTGGACAGCGAACCGGAACTCCAAGTTTGAAGGAGACGACTCCACCTCCTCAACTCAAAAAACCACAAAAACACTTTAAAATTTTTGAACTATGGGAACCAAGAATTCTCAATTTTATGAGTATTCTTTTGTTTTCCCCTCCAAATCCTCCCCTAAAAATAGTGAATGAAGTGGGCTTATATAGAAACCCAAAAATCCTCAAAAAAGATGAAATACCGATGTTGGACTATTGCAAAATTAAAAATTGTTTGAGAGACAATGTGGGAAAGACAAATTTTTTTTTGTATTTGACTCAAAATGTATGAATTTTAAAATCATTGGACCAAAATTTGCTATTAAATAAATAAAGCTTCAAAATCACGAATTTTTAAAATGTTAGGCAAAAATTGGGTGTCAACAGCTGTCCCTTTCGTTTTGTATGATTGATGAAAGAAATCGTGGACAACGAAAATTGACAAACCCAATTTTGACTGAACACATGACCTTTGTATAGAAGTGCGGTTGCATGTGGTGGAAGTCAATCCCAGACCTGTCTCCAAAAGGTTCCATGATGTGTTGTGTCCTTGTTGAAGTGGTTTGCACCTGTTTTTTTTTTTTTTTGATCTTTTTTTTTTTTTAAGAAATTCATCCTTTCGAATGCTCTTGACAAAGACTGAGATAAAACTCGTCAGCTTAAAAATGCAATTTAAATGGGAGACGGTGTCTTCCACCGTGTCGACTCTCAATTTCTCTCCTCGGCATTTAACGTCAGTTGACGTTGAGGGATAAATATTTCCTTTGAGATGCACGATTCCTTTTCTGGCAGTGCATGATTGCTTGCAGGTCATGAATATCTTCCCGCGATGTTCAAATTTGCGAGGGATGGAATCTTCTCGCGATGCATAAAATTTTGCAAGGGATGGGATCTTCTCGCGATGCATAAATTCCGCAAGGTATGAAATATTCTTGCGATATGTAAACTTTTGCGAGGAATTGAATCTTCTCGCGATGCATAAAATTTTTCGAGGGATGAAATCTTCTCGCGATGCATGAATTCCGCAAGGTATGAAATCTTCTTCCGATATGTAAACTTTTGCGAGGAAGTGAATCTTCTCGCGATGCATAAAAATTTAACTTGCGATACATGAATATTAATCCGCAATGCATGAATATTAACTCGCAATGCATGAATATTAACTAGTGATGCATGAATCAACTCGCGATGCATGAATTGACTCTCGATGCATGAATTGACTCTCGATGCATGAATTGACTCTCGATGCATGAATATTAACTAGTGATGCATGAATTGACTCTCGATGCATGAATATTAACTCTCGATGCATGAATTAACTAGTGATGCATGAATTTTCTGCGAGGTATGGAATCTTCTCGCAATGCATGGAATTTTCTGCGAGGTATGAAATCTTCTCGCGATGCATGAATTTTCTGCGAGGTTTGAAATCTTCTCGCGATGCATGAATTTTCTGCGAGGTATGGAATCTTCTCGCGATGCATGAATTTTCTACGAGGTATGGAATCTTCTCGCGATGCATGAATTTTCTGTGAGGTATGAAATCTTCTCGCAATGCATGAATTTTCTGCGAGGTATGAAATCTTCTCGCAATGCATGAATTTTCTGCGAGGCATGGAATCTTCTTGCGATGCATGAATTTTCTGCGAGGTATGAAATCTTCTCGCGATTCATAAAATTTTCTGCGAGGTATGAGATCTTCTCGCGATGCATGAATTAAATCTCGATGCATGAGTATCGTGATGCATGAATATTAACTCGCAATGCATGAATATTAACTCGCAATGCATGAATTAACTCGCGATGCATGAATTTCGCAAGGTATGAAATCTTCTTGCAATATGTAAACTATTGCGAGGAATGGAATCTTCTCGCGATGCATAAAATTTAACTTGCGATGCATGAATATTAATCCGCGATGCATGAATTAACTAGTGATGCATGATTTTTAACGAGGCTTGTATGGCTCGATAATGTTCCAACTGTAACGAGGTGGATGGCTCGATAATGTTCCAACTGTAACGAGGTGGATGGCTCGATAATGTTCCACTGTAACGAGGTGGATGTCTCGATAATGTTCCAACTGTAACGAGGTGGATGTCTCGATAATGTTCCAACTGTAACGAGGTGGACGGCTCGATAATGTTCCACTGTAACGAGGTGGATGTCTCGATAATGTTCCAACTGTAACGAGGTGGACGGCTCGATAATGTTCCAACTGTAACGAGGTGGATGACTCGATAATGTTCCATTGTAACGAGGTGGATGTCTCGATAATGTTCCAACTGTAACGAGGTGGACGGCTCGATAATGTTCCAACTGTAACGAGGTGGATGTCTCGATAATGTTCCAACTGTAACGAGATGGATGTCTCGATAATGTTCCACTGTAACGAGGTGGATGGCTCGATAATAATCCTGCAAGATAAAAAAAAACTTGTTTATAAATCATTTGAGGCAATATAATGAAATAGAGATAAAATGAGATGGGAGATTTCTAGGTTTTGTTGAGGAGTCCACAATGGGTGCAAGTGATGCCTTTTGTCATTCTTGACAGCTTTACATAGCCATTTTGTGACTTCAATGTTCCTGCATCCAAAGAAAAATTCTTAGTTTGAAAGACCGATTTGTGTTGGTTTTGTCTTCATGCTCCTTCTTGCATTTGGCTTGCACGCTTGCCCGTTCTTTATATGACATATTTGATGGAATTTTTGAGGACCCTCCTCAAAAATTTGTCCCGTCTACAATATAGAAGAACTCTTGTAACTTGCTCTGTTAACTCTGAGGTTACTCATTCTGGAATTTTGAGGCCCCTCCTAAAAAAAAATTCCCAGTTTACTTCAATAAGTAACAGATGACATTTGTGGAATTTTTGAGATCATCCCAAAAATTTTGTCCCAGTTGAAAACTAGATTACCGCAATTTTTGAGATCTCCCCAAGGCTAACTCCGTAGAATTTGGGTCTTCTGTTTTGAATTGTTAAAGAAGTCCAACTTCAAATGAATTTTTGAGATCCTCTCAAAAATTCTGTCCCAGTTTCCATTATGAAGAGAAATGGAAATCTTACTGGGAATATGACCGAGCCGTTGTGGCGCATACGTATCCCGTTGGAGCAGGAATCAGGTCAAACGTAGTTCCCCTTGTGGATGATGAGTGTTGCAAAGAATCTGAAAGATTATCAGTAGAAAATGCACAATATGAACATGATGGAATATGCAAATGGTATCCTTTACTATATTCAAAGCCTAAAACCAAACATATCACATTTTGGGGATGGACAATCCAATGAAGTAAAATAGGTGTCTCACATATATAAGATTAACTTAACAACACCTTTTACAATGAACAACTCAAAAGACAATTTTTTTAATCTTTTTTTTTTCAAAATAAAAAATGCGATGAGATTGTCAAATCTTCACCACGATTGGTACCAACAGTTAAGATTGCAGGTAAATCTTTCTTCTTCTTTTTTTTAAGATTGAATTAAGGTAATTCCTACAGCTTCAAGTGGTACCTCAAATATACTTAAGGATTAACAAGATCCGTTCATCTTGTTTCAAACAAAGATTTTGAATTGTATCAATCCTCATATTTCAAGTGCCCTCACGACAAAGGTTAATCCTATTTCACACACATTTGAAATATTTTATTATAGGACATTTTTTCAAAGTGCACTCACACTCCTAAGAATGTTCAATGCACACAACTGTGATACCATATGCTTGACCCTTATGTGAATCTCCACTAATATGAGAATATTTGGAATGAGATCATGTAGGGCTTGTCATTGGCTTGTAACGTAGGCTTAGGGATGGGTAGGATATTTATTTGAGGTAAAAGTGACTGAATTCCTCCTTGAGCGTCACACAGAATTTGTGCTCTTAATGATTGGTACGTCTTTGACGTCAGATCCTCTTCATTGTTCTCCCACCTTTCATCTTCTTTTGAATTCTCATTTTTAACATTTTTCCTCTTTTTTTTGAGTTCTCAATTTTTGAGCTTTTCTCTTTTTCTCCATTTTTTCTTTTGAGTCCTTATTCCTTGGAGCATTTCTTTTATTCACTTCTTTATTATAATAATTTTTTTCCCTTTTTTGTTGGAGTATTTTCCTTCCCACCTTTCACTGATCCTGTAAAGGTATTTTTTGCCTTTCTTTATTCCTTCCCCTTTTTTTTTTCTTTCTCTCTTTTTCTTTAGAGTCTTTGCTTTCTTGATGTTGAGAGATTCAATCTCTTTGCTTTTTGAAATTTCAAACATGGATCTCCTCTTAAAATTTGCACATTCTTTGTGCACTCAAGAATGTTGGGCCAAGAGAGGATAGTGCTTGTAAGCACTCAAAATGGTAGTGGTTAAGATTTGGTTGTCCAAATGAAGGTTTCAGGCTTGGTAGGCTTTGAAAGGCACAATCGAGTCAAAAAGGCCTACAATCCTTTCTCAAACCAAACATTACTCATTATTTCGCCTCGAAAAATATTCAGGTCAAGTTCTAGATCAACAGTGTAACACAATTGAACTTTGATTAAAATCTCACCACACAATGCACATGAAACATAAGGTCAATTTTATTCTTATCTTGATTGAATGCAAGAGAATTTTCAAGCATCACAAAAGTACAGATAAGAGGTACCGCGAGAATCTATGGTTTACCACAAAGTCAGTCTTTTCAATCATATCGAATATATTTACATGCCCTTAATCATATAGGTCCCGACCGAGTTGAAGACATGACCCTAACAGTATGTACAAACAATTTATTTTTATTTTTTTTGAAAAATGATTATACTGAACCCAAGAAGGGTTGCCTACGTATCTCAATAAACTGAGAATCAGGTACGCGTAGTTCATGCAGATATGACTTGAAAAATACGCACAAACTATTTTTTTTCTCTTTTTTTTTCTTTTTTTTTGAAAAAGATAATACCGAACCCAAGAAGGGTTGCCTACGTATCTCACCGAAATGAGAATTAGGTACGCGTAGTTCGTGCAGATATGACTTGAAAAATATGCACAAACTATTTTTTATAAAAATCCCTTTTTTTTTTAAAAAAAAGAAGATAATACCGAACCCAAGAAGGGTTGCCTACGTATCTCACTGAAATGAGAATCAGGTACGCGTAGTTCGGCCAGATAAGGCATATAAGAATTTGAAGATTTAGACAATTCAAAGAAATTCCTAGGTCTAGCGCCACTAAATTTGTACTCATGAAGTTTTTTTTTGTTTTTTTATCAATATACTTTATAACCTCTTAATCGTCAATATTTATCCTGTCTGTTTAATGTAACCTATGAATTTCTACAGTAATGATTTTTTGTACTCTTTTTGGATGTTTTCTTGGACTTTTGTCTCCTCCCAATTTTCACGAGATCCAGACATTGTTATGACCATCCCCGACTGATGTCGGGGACTGTATTCCTACAAAAATATGAGAAATATGTGAGAGCAGGACCATCATGCAAAATAATAATAAAATAAGTGGATGCGACCTTATAGTCAAATACTCCCCTGGTTTATCGTTTTTTGACTTGATATTAACGTCTTGTTAAATACAAGGACTCGAATTTTGTTAATCCTCTTGTCTCTTGCAATTTCGGACAAAAGATAATTTCTAAATTTGAACATAAATTAATTTTTCGCTGTAAAAAAAAACAACTCAAAATGTAAAAGTGTTAGTTCCTGTACATAATGAATAATGTAAACTATCAAACAAATAATGAATAAAACACATAAACACATTTTTAATTAAAGACAAACTAAAATATATCACATAGCATACAAATAATTATTGCGCTTCCTATACAAATACGTGACCCTTTTATGCCTAGGGTAGGCCTATCGATTCGAAGGATGTATTACGCCTTTTGACAACTTTTTATTGTCCCCCAAAACACTTAGTACAATTTATGAACAAATGAAATAGAATCATGATGTCAAAAGAAAAAGAAAGAAGGAAAAAAAATTACAAAGATTTAATCCCACGTAGGGGTACCATCCTATTCTAAGCCTTTGTCGAAGGGTCTTCCTCTTGAAATTCTTGTCATCTCCGATTGTCGACATCTTCAGATGGAATGATAGCTTCTGAAAACTCGAGCTTGACAAAAGTAAACTATTAAAATAACCTTCTAATTCAGATGGACTGTGGTTTGTCAAACAACGTATACATCCTTCAAATTACACACAATTATGGTCGTCCCTTTAGGCTAGAAGCCATTATGGACTCAAGGTGGTCTTTCTAATGGACTCAACACGCCTTGGGTGTTGAGTCATCTTAGGCTGATGCTTAAATTCGGATTTGGTTTTGCTCTATCCTAGGGTTACTAGAATTGGTATAGAAGTGATGGTTACCCGAGTCGGACAGACAACGGGGTGAAGCTAATAAACGACGTTGGATGACCGCAAGCCGACTATTTGTTTATTACTTCCAAAGATTAGACTTGTGTGTTTTTCTGAAGGAAGCCGCGGTAAGCCACACAACTTCCTTTATCCTAATGCAAACTTGTCACGACCCAAAACCGAGCCGCGACTGGCACCCACACTTACCCTCCTATGTGAGCGAACCAACCAATACGAAACCAAACATTTAAACATAATAAACAAATACAATGCGGAAGACTTAAAACTCAACAACTATTATTATTATTTCCCAAAATCTGGAAGTCATCATCACAAGAACATCTATGATCAAATGACTAAACTAGGAGTATCTAAGAAACTAAAATATATAAAAAGCTAGTCCATGCCGGAAATTCAAGGCATCAAGACTTGAAGAAGAAGATCCAGTCCAAGCTAGAAGCATTAGCTCACCCTGAAATCCGGTGTACTGAAGACTGGCTAGAATTACTGTTGAGTTGAAGACGACGGCGCGTTTGCTGCACTCCACATATAACAAAGAAAGAAACAAACAAGTAGGGGTCAGTACAAAACACGGGTACTGAGTAAGTATCATCGGCCAACTCAAAATACAAAATAGTATATATCAGTTAATATCATAAATCGACTACAATACTCAACATGTAGCAACAACAAGTACTATAATCATCAATAAGTACCACCAAGTTCATCCATGAGGACTCAAGCCTCAATGCCATACTCATTTGGGAATTAGGTTCATTATATTGAGTATATTAACATCTTTCAAGATTCATTTTCTTTCTTCCTCTTGTGTCGGTACGTGACACTTCGATCCCCTACTACTATGTGTCGGTGCGTGACACTCCGATCCCCTAATTCTACGTGTCGGTTCGTGACACCCGATCCCCTAATACTATGTGTCGGTACGTGACACTCCGATCCCCTAATTCTACGTGTCGGTTCGTGACACCCGATCCCCTAATACTATGTGTCGGTACGTGACACTCCGATCCCCTAATTCTACGTGTCGGTTCATGACACCCGATCCCCTAATTCTATGTGTCGGAACGTGACACTCCGATCCATTAATACTATGTGTCGGAACGTGACACTCCGATCCACTAACATCATTCTATCAATTCATCAAGCCTTCTCTTATACCAAGGCATCATCAATCTCATTACTTTAGTTCATCAAGCCTTCTTTTATACCAAGGCATCATCAATCCCATTAACAAAGTAAATTAGGGTTTCTTTCAAGATTTGGGATTCAATAGCTTCATCATGCTTATTTTATCACAATCATATAATCATATTTATGCAAGCATACAATTAAGCATATAGAAGGGTTTACAATACTACCAATACATATCATTCTCTATTAAGAGTTTACTATGAATATCATAGAACAAAACCATAACCTACCTCCACCGAAGATTAGTGATCAAGCAAGCAAATTTCCCAAAGCTTTGATATCCCCTTCGTTCCTCTCTCTCGTTCGATCCTCTCTCTTTCTCCTGTTCTTTCTATTTTTCTTATTCAAACCCTCTTTCTTTTACCCTAATTAGTATATAATTAAGTATAAAAGATGGCAATAGTAACCCTCTTATTAACTCAAAGTTACCTCTTTTATCCCCCAAGAAACTGAGTTATTAATGTTAACCCACGAAATTTGTAATTATAGCAGGAATAGTCCAAAATGCCCCTTTAAAACTTAACCAGAAATTCGACTCCGACTGGGATTACGCAACCTGTGACGGCCCGTCGTGCCTGCGACGGTCCGTCCTGCAGGTCCGTCGTAACGATCAGAGACTTATTTTTCTCGAAGAGTATGTGACGGTCCGTCGTACCCACGACGTTCCGTCCTGCACCTTCGTCACGACGTTCAGAGAATTGTTCCCAGTACCAACTTTTCAAGAGTTGAAGTGTTTTGAAACAGGGGCTCACGACGGTTCGTCGTAACTGTGACGATCCGTCCTGCAGGTCCGTCACAGAGTTCAGAGAGTCGATTTCAGCACTCAAATTTCAGAATTCCTAAGTGTTTTGGAATGAGACACCCTCGACGGTCCGTCGTGCCCATGACGGTCCGTCGTGGTGTCCGTCGTCTCAGCCAGTTTTTCCAGAAATAAAATCTGCTGCTCAAAAGACTAAACAGGTCGTTACAATAGATACCAATTTACCCATCGTTCGTCCTCGAACGATCAAAAGAAGAAAAACAAGGACGAGAAGAAGTACCTGATTCTTTAAACAGGTGTGGGTATCTTTCTTGCATATCAGCCTCCTTCTCCCAAGTGGCTTCTTCAACTGGTCGATTCTTCCATTGAACTTTGATGGATGCAATCTCTCTCGACCTCAACTTGCGAACCTCTCTATCTAAAATAGCAACAGGTTCCTCCTCATAGGACAAATTCTCATCAAGCAGAACCGAATCCCAACGAATGATGTAGTTTCCATCCCCATGGTATCTTTTCAACATAGACACGTGAAATACCGGATGCACTCCTGACAGCCCTGGAGGCAAGGCTAATTCATAAGCCACCTCCCCTACTCGCTTAAGTACTTCAAATGGTCCAATATACCTTGGACTTAGCTTACCCCTTTTTCAAAACCGCATCACCCCTTTCATGGGTGAAACCTTCAACAAGACTTGTTCACCTTCCATGAACTCCAAGTCTCTCACTTTTCGATCCGCATATTCCTTTTGCCTACTTTGAGCCGCTAAAAGCTTTTCTTGAATAGCTTTCACCTTTTCCAATGAATCCCTCAACAGATCAGTACCCCAAGGTCTAATCTCAAATGCATCAAACCAACCAATGCTTCAAATGGAGCCATGTCAATACTGGAGTGATAGCTATTATTGTATGAAAACTCCGCCAAGGGTAAGAAGTTATCCCAATGGCCACCAAATTCTATCACACATGCACGAAGCATATCCTCCAACACTTGAATCGTTCGCTCAGACTGACCATCGGTCTGAGGATGAAATGCAGTACTAAGGTCCAATCTAGTACCTAATTCAGCATGCAATGTTCTCCAAAACTTAGAAGTAAACTGCGTACCTCTATCTGATATGATGGAGAGTGGAACNTGAGCGAACGATTCAAGTGTTGGAGGATATGCTTCGTGCATGTGTGATAGAATTTGGTGGCCATTGGGATAACTTCTTACCCTTGGCGGAGTTTTCATACAATAATAGCTATCACTCCAGTATTGACATGGCTCCATTTGAAGCATTGTATGGGAGGAGATGTAGGTCTCCCATTGGTTGGTTTGATGCATTTGAGGTTAGACCTTGGGGTACGGATCTGTTGAGGGATTCATTGGAAAAGGTGAAAGCTATTCAAGAAAAGCTTTTAGCGGCTCAAAGTAGGCAAAAGGAATATGCGGATCGAAAGGTTAGAGACTTGGAGTTCATGGAAGGTGAACAAGTCTTGTTGAAGGTTTCACCCATGAAAAGGGTGATGCGGTTTGGAAAAAGGGGTAAGCTAAGTCCAAGGTATATTGGACCATTTGAAGTACTTAAGCGAGTAGGGGAGGTGGCTTATGAATTAGCCTTGCCTCCAGGGATATCAGGAGTGCATCCGGTATTTCACGTGTCTATGTTGAAAAGATACCATGGGGATGGAAATTACATCATTCGTTGGGATTCGGTTCTGCTTGATGAAAATTTGTCTTATGAGGAGGAACCTGTTGCTATTTTAGATAGAGAGGTTCGCTAGTTGAGGTCGAGGGAGATTGCATCCATCAAAGTTCAATGGAAGAATCGACCAGTTGAAGAAGCCACTTGGGAGAAGGAGGCTGATATGCAAGAAAGATACCCACACCTGTTTACAGATTCAGTTACTTCTCTCGTCCTTGTTTTTCTTCTTTTGATTGTTCGAGGATGAACGATGGGTAAATTGGTATCTATTGTAACGACCTGTTTAGTCGTTTTGAGCAGGAGATTTTATTTCTGGAAAAACTGGCTGAGACGACGGACACCACGACGGACCGTCATGGGCACGACGGACCGTCGAGGGTGTCTCATTCCAAAACACTTAGGAATTCTGAAATTTGAGTGCTGAAATCGACTCTCTGAACTCTGTGACGGACCTGCAGGACGGATCGTCACAGTTACGACGAAACGTCGTGAGCCCCTGTTTCAAAACACTTCAACTCTTGAAAAGTTGGTACTGGGAACAATTCTCTGAACGTCGTGACGAAGGTGCAGGACGGAACGTCGTGGGTACGACGGACCGTCACATACTCTTCGAGAAAAATAAGTCTCTGATCGTTACGACGGACCTGCAGGACGGACCGTCGCAGGCACGACGGGCCGTCACAGGTTGCATAAATCCGAGGCGGGGTCGGATTTCTGTTAAGTTTTAAAGGGGCGTTTTGAACTATTCCTGCTATAATTATAAGATTCGTGGGTTTACATTAATAACTCAATTTCTTGGGGGATAAAAGTGGTAACCTTGAGTTAATTAGTGGGTTATTATTATCATCTTTTACACTTAATTATATGTTAATTAGGGCAAAAGAAAGAGGGTTTGAATAAGAAAAATAGAAAGAACAAAGAGAGAGAGAGAGAGGATCGAACGAGAGAGAGGAACGAAGGGGATATCAAATATTGTGAGGATTTACTTGCTTGATCACGAAATCTTCGGTGGAGGTAGGTTATGGTTGTTTTTACGTTATTCGTAGTAAACTCTTAATAGCGAATGATGTGTATTGGTAGTATTGTAAACCCTTCTATATGCTTAATTGTATGCTTGCATGAATATGATTATGTGATGTTGATAAAATAAGCATGATGAAGCTATTGAATCCCAAATCTTGAAAGAAACCCTAATCTACTTTGTTAAAGGGATTGATGATGCCTTGATATAAAAGAAGGCTTGATGAACTAAAGTAATGAGATTGATGATGCCTTGATATAAGAAAAGGCTTGATGAATTGATAGAATGATTTTAGTGGATCGGAGTGTCACGTACCGACACATAGTATTAAGGGATCGGGTGTCACGAACCGACACGTAGAATTAGGGGATCGGAGTGTCATGTTCCGACACATAGAATTAGGGGATCGGGTGTCATGAACTGACACGTAGAATTAGGGGATCGGAGTGTCACGTACCGACACATAGTATTAGGGGATCGGGTGTCACGAACCGACACGTAGAATTAGGGGATCAGAGTGTCACGTACCGACACATAGTAGTAGGGGATCGGAGTGTCACGTATCGTCACAAGAGGAAGAAAGATAATGAATCTTGAAAGATGTTAATGTACTCAACATAATGAACCTAATTCCCAAATGAGTATGGCATGGAGGCTTGAGTCCTCATGGATGAACTTGGTGGTACTTATTGATGATTATAGTACTTGTTGTTGCTACATGTTGAGTATTGTAGTTGATTTATGATATTATCTGATATATACTGTTTTCTATTTTGAGTTGGCCGATGATACTTACTCAGTACCCGTGTTTTGTACTGACCCCTACTTGTTTGTTTCTTTCTTTGTTATTTGTGGAGTGCAGCAAACGTAGCGTCGTCTTCAACTCAATCGCAACTCTAGCCAGTCTTCATTACACCGGACTTCAGGGTGAGCTAATGCTTCTAGCTTGGACTGGATCTCCTTCTTCAAGTCTTGATGCCTTGAATTTCCGGCATGGACTAGCTTTTTATGTATTTTAGTTTCTTAGATACTCTTAGTTTAGTAATTTGATCATAGATGTTCTTGTGATGATGACTTCCAGATTTTGGGGAATAATAATAATAGTTGTTGAGTTTTAAGTCTTCCGCATTGTATTTTGTTCATTATGTTTAATTGTTGGGTTTTGTATTGGTTGGTTTGCTCACATAGGAGGGTAAGTGTGGGTGCCAGTCGTGGCTCAGTTTTGGGTCGTGACAGAAGTGGGAAGTGATCAATATGGATTTCATCACAGGGTTAGCTCATACTTGCAAACAACAAGACTACATTTGAGTGATAGTTGATCGGATGACTAAGTCTAATTGCATTTTAGAGGTGAAGACAACTGATTCAGCAGAGGACTATGCCAAGATTTACATTAATGAAATTGTGAGGTTGCATGGGGTTCCTTTGTCTATCATCTAAGATAGAGGTCCTCAGTTTACCTCTAATTTCTAAAAGTCATTTTCAAAAGGGTCTTGGTACTCAGGTTAACCTTAGCATAACATTTCATCCGCAGACGAATGGACAGGCAGAGCGTACCATTCAGACCTTAGAAGATATGTTGGGAGCTTGTGTGATTGATTTAAAGGGTAGTTGGGATGATCACCTTCTTCTTATTGAGTTCATCTAAAACAATATCTACCATTCCAGCATTCAAATGGCCCCTTATGAGGCAATATATGGGTGTAGATGTAGATCTGTTGTTGGTTTGTTTGACGTAAGTGAAGCAGCTTTGATACGGCCAGATTCAGTCCTTTATACTATGGAGAAATTGCAACTCATTAGAGATAGACTTAAGAAAACCCAGAGTCATCAAAAATCTTTTGCAGATGTAATGACAAGGGACATAGAGTTCCAAGTTGATGATTGGGTTTTCTTGAAACTGTCATCTATGAAAGGGGTGATAAGATTTGGCAAAAAAAGAAGCTCAGTCCTAGATACGTAGTTCTTTAAGAGATCTTGAAAAAGATTGGCAAGGTGGTATATGATTTAGTGTTGCCAGAAGGACTAACTGTGGTACGTCCAGCGCTCCACATCTCGCTCTTGAAGAAGTGTTTGGTTGACCCAACCTTGATAGTGTCATTAGAGAGTGTTGCTGTTAAAGATAGTCTTTATTATAAGGATGGACCGGTTGAGATTCTTGACCTTCAGGTTAGAAGGTTCAGAAACAAATAATTCACTTCAGTCAAGGTTTTGTGGAGAAGTCAATCCGTAGAGGGAGCTACTTTGGAAGCAGAAGAAGCCATGAAAGTCAAGTATCCTCACCTCTTTCCTTTCGATTCCACTCCAACTTGAGGTAATAGTTTCTATTTAGTTTTACAGTCAATCATGCATGAAATCAGACTTAGAATCATGTTTCCTTAGTTTTTATTTGCATTTTTAGCGTATTTGCATGTTCTTGGAACTTCATCCAGTCAGAACTCAGTTCTCAGTTTTTAGTAGTAGGGACTGCATCTCTCTTCCTCTATTTCAACTAATTTAGTCTTCATTCGAGGATGAATGTTCCCAAGGGGGAGATAATGTAACACCCCGTATCTAAAACAGACAGGAAATCAGCTTTTCAGAAACTTGCAGATGTAATCGATGGTTGACATCGCGGATTGTACTCTGATCTAGGACCTGTACTTTGCATCTGTTGTTTGAGTCTGAAGCCCCCAAAAAACTCAGCCCAAGAAAATTGACTAAGTGTCGATCCACGAGCAGACCTATCGTTTGTAAGTCAGACTACTGTCTGTAGTCTGTGTCCGTGGATCAAGACCCCATTTACCCAACCCCTAACACACACTATGGATGACCAACACGGACCGTTATTTTATCTAGGGTCGATAGGTCTGACTGTAGGTGAAGGTTAGCAGCCAGTTAGCTGGGAAATTTTGTTGGTTCAACTTCAAATGATCATACCTCTTAGCATAGAATGAATTAGTTGTCCCATGACATACGAAATGATAGATAATTGAATTAGCTTTCCATAGCCATCGAGTTTGCTAAACTCAGATCTCCGAGTAAAAGTTATGCATGTTTTAGTAAAGGCTTATCGAGCACACCCAAACTATGGACCCAAACGACGAACCGTCGATTGAATGATGGCCCGTCAGTATAGGTCGTCGTTTATTCCAATAGAAAAATTACCAGGGGTCTTTTGGTCTTTTCCTACTTCGTTTAACCCCTAAGATATATCGTTTTTACCCTAAAACATGAGATTTTAGTCAGTTTATCTATAAACATAACTAAAACTTACCTAATTTAAATAATAAATCAAAACTTAAGAAATTAGAAGGAAGAAAGGAGAAAGGTCAAAAACCCTAGTTCAAGAACACAAGAAGGTTCCAGCAGTTCCAGCCCCAAAATCTAAATATTTTTCTGTGGATTTTATCACTAGGTATGTCAGATTTCTATAGTAGGTTCCTTTCACCCATTAAGTCCATAGTTTTTAGTCAAATTCTTGATTCCCATATCATGATTAGAATTAGGGTTTTAAAAATTCAACAGAACATCATGAATTAGTTAGTTAAATGTTCCAAATCAGAAAACTATGTTATTACTCGGATTATTTCATGAATTTCAGAATCCTAGATATGTATTTCTTTAGTTCTTGAATTACACAAGCTAGGTCAGATATTTCAGTTATTTAGTTATACATTCCTCAGTTAGTAATGCATTATTATCAGATCAAATGTTGCATTCTCCATTTGCATGTTCAGTTTTGAGATATCCAGTATTTACAGAAATTCAATCATAATATGTTAAACACTTAATTCATTGGGAGTAGCATAATACAGAGTTAAATTAGGGTTAAGCGTAGTCAATATTCCCAGAACTACTAGCCAAGTAGGTTGTAAGTCCCCTTTGTGGGCATCAGTTTAGTGATTACGCCAGCATGCCTTTGTACCTCTAGCAAGGTATATTGTGACTTCTTGATGAGGCGTATACATCAGACTCCACGTTTAGCTCATGATTGTTTTATTATCGGTTATTAGAAGCTCCGAAGGTTCAGTCAGACTCTATTGGATTGTCCATATTGACAGTTCAAATAGTATTCAATCTCAACATGTTATAAATTTGGTCATTGCATCCAGTTAGGTCAGAATTCTGTATATCATGTTCAAATATTATACTTGCTTTTGTGTTTGTGAAGTTATGTTTTATTTCAGCTTTTGTCTAATCTACATGTTGAGTACCTTTATACTACTAATGCATACGTGTGCTACACCTTGTCGTTATGTAGGTTCAGGTTCTCAGCATCCAGATCATGCTTAGATCAATTCCCCATCTCCAGTTCCGCAGAGTCAGTGGTGAGTCCATATTCTCCGAGGATAATAGTCATGAGTTCATTTCAGTCTTTTTGTCATTTAGTTTCAGTTTTTGCTAGACTTAGTTGGGGCTTGTCATAACATTTCTAGTTAGTTAGATGCTTATTTCAGACATAGTTAGTTGTAGCTTAGTATTGACTTAATACTTTTTTGTGTTAAACTTATCAGTTTTCATACATCTCAGTTTTAGCATATGGGAACTCTTCATCTTTTCATTTTAAATTAGGATTTTAGCTTTCGCATTAGTTTAATTTCTTTAATATGCTCATGATCGTGTTAGCAGGGTTGGATTGGGATCACTTGTGGTCCTAGGTCCCATGTCCGCGTCTCAGGGGTAGCTCGGGGTGTGACACCTACATTCCATGGTTCCACATACAAGCCATGGGTGGACCCAATCGATGGTACTTGCAGCTTCTGTAGAATCTGTCATCTTCGTCCTTTTTAAATACGGGGTGTTACACTGAACCAGTTCACTGTTCCCTTCTTCTAATTCCCCTGACAACACAGATACCACAATGAGGATAATACAATGATTATACATTGGATGGTAGAGGTAAGAGATTAAGAGGTTCAAACAAATTATTTGGTTGAGCATAAGATGTCTTTTTTCATAAAAAAATGCATAAAAATTGTATTGCCCTATGATTTACGATTTAGTGTTTCACACATCCAATGTATGATATTGTGGAAAACTAAAAGAATGTTGTTCCAAATAAATTTTCCGTAGTTCTCTGTTAAAAGAGTCATATACAAAGTAACATATGACATATTTGTTTCTCAGAATAAGGACTCTAGACATACATAGATATACCTAGAGAGTCACACTCTTAAGATTACATTAACAAAAAGTTAACTATAAATGCAATATATATGGAGCGTCTAAGGACAATCCATGCTTCAATACATAAGCCATTGTATAATAATTTAAATTGGTATCTTGATATATGCAGAAACTAAATAGATACACAACACTTACAACATAGTAGTAGAAACCACCATTACTTTGACAAGTGATGTTACCAACTTACTCTCTAATGATCCAAAGGGTGATCAAATATATCATAAAATACCATGGAGAATTTTAAAAATATAGAAAAGTTACAAAGTATGATGCTAAGAGATCATATTTAAATATCTCAGATTTTAAGAGAAGAGAATAAAAGAATTGATTATCTAGAAAGCATGGCACTCAATAGTGGAAATGGTGATTTCCAAAGCATCCATGAACAAGATAGTTAAGGCAAGAGGATGATACACACACTAGACATTGGATCTATAGTTGCGAAATGAAGGTTATAAAATAGGTGATCGAAGATTTATACAAAAATTTCCTCTCTGAAATGTTAAACTAGGAGGATTTCTTTATAAGATGAAATGTTTTTCCTTATATGAGATATATCACCATTCTGCTACTAATAAAATGTCCATGTGGTAATGAAACTTTATTTTAAAATACATTTGTAATTTGTTTTCTAAAGTTAGTTAAATCCACATAGGGGTTTAAAACACCTATTTACCAAATACAACAACTATATATTATCAGTATTAGGAGTTTGATTTAAACATGTAATGAATTTTTTATAAATGTAAAATCGCATGGTAATATCTAGGAATATTTTTACTCTTTATTTTGGAGAAATCTTATGGAATATAAAGAAAGATGTTACATTTGCCTTAACATCTCCAGAAGTAGAGTACATGGCTGCATCATCAGCAGGTTGTCAAGATTTTGATCCTACCGGGTATGTGAGTCTCTCATAGTGTTGGATTCATTCACCCACGCACTAAATATGTTTAGTTTAGCGCAATTCGTCCTTAACGAGTTGGAAAGTTGATATTCTTGCCATGAATTCTTGAAATTGAATTTTCTTCTTGAATTGGGTTGAATTATTGAGTTTTTGAGACCTTAAGTTGAGTTTTGAGTTTCTTTTGGTTAGATTCGTATGTACTAATGATGGATATCAAAATCTAAAACGAAATTGAGAAAAATATTTGAGTTTAGGCAAATTGGGGCTGGAAAATGAAGAAGGAAAAAGTCAGACATGTTGCGTCAAACAAGTCCGCGTCGTAGACTTGTTCCCTCGGTGAAAATATATTAGCTCCATGTCACGGAAGGACGCGAACTCCACTATCTCAATATTTGATTTCATAAATAATTATTTAGGAGCATCTCCATGTCATGGACTTGTTCCAAGAAGAAGATTTTGTCACTTTTCTAAAGTTTAGCTATTTAGAATCATTCCTAAATATCATGGAGTATTTCCAAACACAAATCATAAACTTGAATCCATAATTCAATTCAAGGATCAGTTGGGAGTCAATTTATGTAAGAGTTAAGATCAAAGTCAAGAGTTAATTAAGAGAAGTTCATTTCAAGTTTTCATAAGTCTTTTACTATCATTTTAACTTTGAGTTGAGTTCAGTAAAGAGTAAAGTTGAAGTTTTTTTTTTTTGAAGAAGTATGTTCTAAAAAATGAAGAGTCAGTAGATTTTGGGAGTAGTATTTAGCAATGAATTGGGGACGAGCATGAGTGCATATAATTCATGTCTCCATTTAACCATGTAGCCACCATGAGTAGAAAAGGGTCATACTTTTTAGATGAACCCTCTTCACGGTAAACTAGTGTATCTATTAGGCAGTTCAGGTCTTATACCTTTGGTCGGGTATAGGATGCGCTCGCAACGTGAGGTAGATTGATTTATCATTACTATAGATCTTATGTGATGGTTGTTTGTTAGATAAACTCCCACAAAAGTTATTGTATTTTCATGTACATAAATTTATGTGTATTTTTACATACATCTCAAAGTTAATTGTATTTATGCATACATACAGAATTTGTTCTTAAATAGCTTTTCTTTATATTGACATGTTTTAAATTATTTTATATTGAAATGTGTCAATTATTCATGAATTGAGTAGAGACAAGGTAAGTATTTCTTCTTACTCTTTTCGAGAATAAGTTTTTTATAATTCTAACTTGCACACTCGTACATTCAATTTACTGATATCAATTGACCAGCATCGTATCATGATGCAGACGCAGGCAACAATCATTGACATCCAACACACCATGGGTCCAGTTGAGCACTACAAATTCAATTGGTGAGCCTCCTTACATTCCGGAGGACTCCTTTCATTGCTTTAAGTATTCATTCTTTATTAGGATGTTGTGGGGTTTGTCCCAACATCCATATAAGTTGTTTTTAGAGGCTTCATAGACAGTTAGTAGTTCTGTTGTCTTTAATTATTATTTCAAATATTGTTTAAAGACTTGAGTTGTGATTTGGGCTAAGTACTTATATATCTTTGAGTCATATCTCTTATGTTTAAGTTTTCCAATGAGTAATTAAGCCAGTCCAGGGGTTCTCTTTGGGCTAGCAATGGTCTCCGAGTGCCACTTCCTCCCATGGTGTAGGCTCAAGGCATGACAAAGATAACAATTTTTATGACAAAAAATCATTCTTTTCACAACAAGACGAAATACATTGACAACTTTATTAACTTTATTCACTATCGAGTTGTTGGTTGATTAATCTCATTGAATTTTTTTGTCAAAATTGTTCAGGTTGATGGTGTTCTCACAAAATCACGGCCATACAACAAGCATGACTTCTTTAGAAAATAAATTGGATTTGGTCATTTTGAAGAAAGGAGATGTGTTGATTAATTCTTCAAATTAGTTCGGTTGCACATAATTTATTGTGTTAGTCTTGTTATTAGGATTAGTGTGTTTATGATTCTACCTACGGAAAGACTTATCTGCTTATTGTTGTGGATCATGTTTACAACTGTGCCATTGTTTTTCTATTAACAGTTAGTAGATTTATTTTAGCTTAAGTAGTTAATTGAAATCCTATAAATGACAGGATTTGTTCTTATTTTAGTAATAAGAAAATTAAGCTGATCAAAAACATTATTTTTTAAAGTTGTTTACTTTGCCTTTCATATCTTGATCCAACAAGTCATAGTTTGACTTGTGGTTTGTGGTCACTGTTCATGGGGAGACTCGCGCATAAGAATGACCAACTGTGAAAATTACAATGGTCAAAATTATTCATGTTGTTATGAAACTATATAAAAGAAGAAGAAAAAATTAGGAAGAAGAGAAAAGAATTTTTATTTATCTTGAAATATATTAAGGATTCATAGATCTTCTTTACAATAAAGGAAAACCCCTTATTTATAGGGGAAACCTAACTTTGTCCCCAAGTAGTATTTATAAGAATATCCTAAAAGGACTCCACATAATTAGACATTCACTATAATAAATATATGTTTATAACACTCCCCCTTGAATGTCGGTGGATTATGTTCCTCAATAAAACCATACAAGATAAAATTCAATTGGAAAAAAATCCAGTGAAGGAAAAAAGAGTACACATATCTAATAATACGCATTATGGATGACTAATTAAAAACCTTACAAGTAAAACCCAATGGGACAAAACCTTTTGAGGGAAAAATAATACATCGCGTATTAACTCCCTCTAATGAGAACATCAATCCACAGACTTGAATCTTTGTCTACCAAACTTGTGCACCATCTTCTTGAAAGTTGTAGTTGGTAGAGACCTGGTGAATAAATCATTTATATTATTACTTGAACAAACATGTTGCATGCTGATATCACCATTCTTGGGAACTCATGACTGTAGAAAAACTTTAACAAAGTATGTTTTCTTCTATCTCCTTTTATGAATCTTCCAATCATGATCAAATATTTCTGCAAGTCCTTGCTTCAACTTCTTTAAGCGAATAATTTGTCATCTTTTGAAACTCTTCTAGAGTTCTTATTCTAGTCATCAACTTCAATAACAATACTTGTATATGCTTAATGATTTTTGAATCTATTTAACTTTTATTAGGATTATAAACAAGTTCTCGAAAAACAAGTATATGCTTTAGATTTTGAACCCATCAAATATCTACATTTCAATTTTGTCAAGTGACAACATCCAATACTTAATATTTAACATCTTCTAGTGCCTAGATTTCAAGTCAAATAAGTTTTACGCTTATCAAGATGCATCATTCCACTTTTTACTTGATAATTATTTCTACACCAACATTATTTAATAGTCATAGAATTTATATCATAATAATCTTTAAACAATATTTTGGTTTAGCATATCAACGATATCATCAATGATAGACCATTTTGTATCGATTCACTATACAACATAACTTATTGAAGTCTCATCACTTCATTATTTTTAGGTACATACCCCTCTCATGAGGTTTTATGAAGTGTTATGCGTAAGCTCTTCAAGAGCACATTATCTCCTTATTATGATCATTTTGATTCTTTGATCCTCCCCCTTTTTCAAGGATTATTTTATTTAGAATTGATTAGTATAACATGTTTTATACATGTTGTAGATTCTATCCCTAAGGTACATTCAATAGGAGTATTTACCACTTTTGTGTTGCTTCTAATCTCCCCCTATTTTAGACAAACTAACATGTATACCAATCTTTAGGAGAATCTATCCTTGTGCATCATTATATATTCATTGATTACATACTACATATCAAAATAATCAAATGAAAAATATTTGGTCCCTAACCATAATTCAATTGAAAGAAAATTTAATCATAATTTATTGGTGTGATACATACAATTAGTTTTGTATGCGGTATCATATTTGAGATCAACACATGGAGCTTTATTTTCTGAAGCAACGATTTCACTATCTCAGATATTTAATATCACATCTTGAGTTTTATCAATATTATTAAGACAAATTGTCTTGATTACATATTCTGAATGTTGTGCTCTTAACTCAATTATCTTGCACAAACAATTTTGTGAATGTCAAACCACATGTTGACAACAAACACACATGTGATTATCTTATATATGTATACTTCACATGATAGGTGAATGGACTCATATTAACCTTTAATACGTTTAAGAATTTAGGGATATAGTCTCAACATTAGTTGATCCAATCAACTTATCACTATAACAAGCAACATAAAGAATTCTTAAATATTCTTCTAGTTCTTCAATTTATGTATATTACTCACTATGCACATATTTGAGATGATCAAATTATTAATGCAGGCTAATAAAATTATTAGTATTTGTAAACTGTAAGTTTACTATGTCATGTGTCTTTTGCTTTAGTTAATTTCTAATTTATTACTATTATATGAGCAAATTCAACTTTAACATTCCGAGAGTAAATTTCAGATTTATTTTTTCTTAATTACTCTACCTCTTCTAGAGTTGAGTCGTAATCCCATCACTAAAAGGACTATTCTGATTATCAGAAAACTGTGCACGTAATCATATCATTTATGCCGATATCTTTGCACATATCAAGTTGCATATAACAATAGGAACACATGAGACCATATAGAAGAAACATCTATTAGGATTATTGAGTATCTAAACAATCAACTAGGTGAATGAATATGTCCACAAGTATCTATGCATGTTTCTAGAATGCAGGGAATTCATTCTCAACTTTCTTTTATGATGGTCTCACAATCAACTTACCTTTCTAACAAGCAATACAAGAAAATTTATCATTTAGAAGAATTTTTTATGTTCTTCAATGGATGTCCATTTTAATTTTCCATAATTCATCTAAACATTATTAACTAATTCTTGTCCAATACAAATCTAAAGATAAAGCATGAAATTTTCTATAATACGTGTGTTCTTAGAGAATTTCTTCGTTATAGCACATCATTGACCAAAGATCGCGATCTTTTCCATCCCTACCATGGTGACTTACATGTCATTCACTTTAAAGAATGGATTCATATTTTTAGCATTTATCAACAGTTTTCATTCTTCATGAATGGAAACAAATATGTGAACATATCAAATTATGATATCTTTAGTACCTTACTCCTTATTCAAGCACTTGTCCTCTTTCAAACATATTATGCACTACTACCACAATCACTTTAGTAATTAAGCAAATTCACTAAATTTAATGACTTCTCATCAAAACCACATTAGTTTTCTTTAACCATTATATTATCATCAATATGGTGTATTAAAACTCAAATACAATGTCTTAACCATATAAAAGTATCTTAGTCCATAAATAGATGAAAGTTGAACCCGATATCTTCTCATCATGGTGCATCCGGACTTTGAACCATTATCTTACCCTCTTGCCGCGATTGGACGTAAATCCATCGTCTTACCCATAATGAGTCTCAACCTCAACTCTTCAAAATAATTGTTATTTTTATCACTTTGATGATTAGCATTATCGTGCATTATAATTACACACAAAATTGAAATTATTGATTTATTATAATCAACATTAGTATCTAATATATATAGCTTAATAGATCACATGTCTCATATAGAGGTTGAAAACATACCTTTCACTAAATTGTGCTTATTTAATTATTAAACTAAATTAACGAATTCTCTTCCCAATCAGTTAAAATTATAACGTGCGAAAAGTCGACAAGTCTTTTTAAATACTTACTACAGATGGTAACTCCAGATCTGTCACATAAATAATTATAACGTAAAGATAAATCATACCTTGAAGATATAAGAACCTTTTGCAACTTTATTGCATAACCTATGCAAAATCTATTTTGAACTTTACCGTCTTCTATCATAATTCTATAATAACAGAATAATTGTGCTGATAAAATGTTGTGAAACTATATAAAAATGAATAAGAAGAAATTAGAAAGAAGAGAAAATACTTCTTATTCATCTTTAAGTGTATGTATGATTCATCGATCTTCTTTAGAATGAAGGAAAACACCTTTATTTATAGGAAAAACCTAACTTTGTCCCAAAGTAGGATTCCTAATCGTATTCTAAAAGGCCTACATATAATTACACATTCACTATAATAGAAATATATTTATAATACATGTGATAATGTTTTTTAAAAAAATTATAGTTTTATGTCAAAGTTTTGGTGTAGCTTTCGATAAACTGAAGTTGACAAGGATATTCAAATACAAACTTCTGTAATTTAATAATTTGTTAGCATGACCAAATATTTTAGGTTAATTCATAATATACCTTCTGTCACATGGGAAGATTACTTCACCTAAATTTTGTGTAAGAGGTTATCCCAATGTGAGGCAGTCAAGTCTCACTCAACTCGGCCCTTTTTGCAGCCTAGTCTACCTAATGTTTTAGGACATTATTCTTTTTTCTGCCTTAGATAATTTCCAGAACTTCAATAAGGAAATTAATGCATAAACAAACGGAAAAATCCAACCTTTATATTAATAATAAAAACCAATTCAAAGGAATCACTCGTTGGAACAACAATTTTATCCAACTTTGCCTTCGACTTCGACATAAGGCACAATCACAAGTCAATTGCTTCCTTTGATACTATTTTAAAACCCTGACGTTTTTTAAAGTTTGTTGATGAAATTACATACTTAATATTCCCTCTTTAACCTTTAGGATAACAAGTCTAATCCCATTGTTCTCTCCTTAAAACGTCGCTGTCCATTTATAGAACACGTGGCAGCCTTGTTCTAATTCTTGTCAGACATTCATCCCACTAAATTATGTTTCAGTTCACATCTCGAACTGATAAGAAACATTCAAATTTTGAATTCAAAAAGCATACAAAATATAAAACGAATTTGGACACAAGCAGTTACAAAAAGGTAACTGCCACATGTGTTTGTCATGTGAGTTTGTTGATTGGATTTCGGCCCTTTGCTACATTTTCCCTCCATATTTTTGGCTCCAATACAATTTCTGAACATTATATAGTCATTGCCTCAAATTTCACCCGAATCCACCCGCACCTTTTCCGTGCATGCGCACAACCGACGTCCTGTCACTGCCTTGCTTTGACCATGTTAACTTTTAGTGCGCTCGCTCCATTCCTTTTTTTTTTCTTGTTGCGTTTCATTCACATTTGACTAATCTTCAATTTAGCTCAGGTCAATTTTCCAACATTTGACCAAATCATGTGTTTTTCGCATGCAAACTTCGCCCAAAACCGATGTCAGCCAGCGCCCAAGTCATGCCATGGGTTGTTGCCTTGCCAACACCCATATCATGTCTTGACACTGTTCTACCAACATAATTTTAACCCATTCGACCATTCTAACACTCTGCTCACACAACTCATGATTGATTCCCCCCGCACTTTGGCCCTTGAAAAAGTCATTGATTCCAACAGTTTGCCTCCACCCTGCCTATGTCGAGTTAATTGGTCAGGACCCTTACATCTTCACTTAAATGACCTACTCGATGTGTTTCGTTATGAGTGAGTTCTGAATGGAAAATCCCTCTCGCCAGGATATGGCATTTTATTGCTCAGAAAGGAATGAACTCTTCTCCAAATTATGCAGACTGTGCATCTAGAAAGCGCTACTTTGAATCTGGTTCATGTAAAGACTTTGGTCCATATATGTCACGACCCAAATCGGGGACGCGACTGGCACCCACACTACCCTCCTGTGTGAGCGAACCAACCAATCTAAACCCAAATAAATTAAACCAAATACAACGCGGAAGACTTAACTCAATACGAAAAATAAATACGATACATATTCCCAAATTCCGGAAGTCATCATCACAAGAACATCTATCCTCAAATTACTAAACTAAGAGTATTTTAAGAAGTTAAACAAATGAAAGCTAGTCCATGCCGGAACTTCAAGGCATCAAGACGAGAAGAGGAAGATCCAGTCCAAGCTAGAAGCGTAGCTCACCCTGAGATCCGGTACAGTGAAGACTGGCTAGAATCGCGGTCGAGTTGAAGACGACGGCTCGGTTGCTGCACTCCACAAATACAAGAAAGAAACAAACAAGTAGGAGTCAGTACAACCACACGTACTGAGTAGGCATCATCGGCCAACTCAGAATAGAAAACAGTATATATCAGTTAATCTCACAAATCAACTATAATACTCAACATGTAGTAACAACAAATACTACAATCACCAATAAATATCACCGAGTTCATCCAGGAGGACTCACGCCTCAAAACCATACTCATTAACAGGTTCATAGATTTAGCTTATTAACATCTTTCAAGATTCATAATTTATTCCTCTCGTGTCGGTACGTGACACTCCGATCCATATTCTATCCCGGTGCCGGAACGTGGCACTCCGATCCATATTCTATCCTGGTGCCAGAACGTGGCACTCCGATCCTCATTTCTATCCTGGTGCCGGAACGTGGCACTCCGATCCTCATTTCTATCCTGGTGCCGGAACGTGGCACTCCGATCCTCATTTCTATCCTGGTGCCGGAACGTGGCACTCCGATCCTCATTTCTATCCTGGTGCCGGAACGTGGCACTCCGATCCTCATATCTATCCTGGTGCCGGAACGTGGCACTCCGATCCTCATTTCTATCCTGGTGCCGGAACGTGGCACTCCGATCCTCATATCTATCCTGGTGCCGGAACGTGGCACTCCGATCCTCATATTCATCGAGCCTTCTTTTATACCAAGGCATCATAATTCTCATAACATAATTCATCAAGCCTTCTTTATACTAAGGCATTATAATTCTCATAACATAATTCATCAAGCCTTCTTTATACTAAGGCATTATAATTCTCATAACATAATTCATCAAGCCTTTTTTATACTAGGCATTATCAATACAACACATAGTCCATCAAGCCTTCTTTATACTAAGGCATTATCAATA
>CM064963.1:54639540-54696872 GCA_032847665.1 Solanum chilense | reverse complement strand
TCTCATAACAAGTAAAATTAGGGTTTCATCAAGATTTAGGGTTCACAAGCTTCATCATGCTTATTTCATCACAAACATATAATCATACTCATACAATCATACAATTAAGCATATAGAAGGATTTACAAGAATACCCAATACATATCATTTGCTATTGAGAGTTTACTACAAATAGCATAAACCATAACCTACCTTCACCAAGGATTTGTGTTCAAGCAAGAAGTCTTCAAGAAATCCTTGCTCCTTCTCTCTCAAGCGCCTCTTTTCTCTTCTCTTTCTCTTTCTCTTTCTTCCTCCAACCTTCCTCTCTTCTTACCCTAAATCACAAGATTTCAAGTTTCAAAAGTAATGAAACCAACCCACCAAGTTACTCAAAGTTAGTCTTTCAACCCCCAAGGAATTGAACTAATAACATTAACCCACTAACTTTATAAATTAAAGCCGGAATGGTCCAAAACACCCCCTTAAAAATAGTCAGAATTCTGACCCCGTCTGGGACTACGAAACCTGTGACGGTCCGTCGTGCCTGCGACGGTCCGTCACGCAGGTTCGTCAAGGACTCAATTTTCTTCAAGGAGTCTGTGACGGTCCGTCGTTCATACGACGGTCCGTCCTGCACTTCCGTCACAATGGACAGAGAGTTGCTCCCAGCACCAAATTCTCAAGAGTTTAAGTGTTTTGACACGGGGGCTCACGACGGTCCGTCCTGCAGGTCCGTCAAAGAGTTCAGAGACTCAGTTTCAACACTCAATTTCATAATGCCAAGTGTTTTGGAATGGTACACCCTCGACGGTCCGTCGTGCCCACGACGGTCCGTCGTGTTGTCCGTCGTATTCAGCCAGTTTTTCCCAAAAATAAATTCTGCTACTCAAACGACTAAATAGGTCGTTACATTTAATGAGGGTTAGATGTTATATAGTCCCTCTACTAACTTAATAAACAACCCCTTAACAACTAAATAAACCCCTAACTAACTAACTAATTAAATCACTTAAAAAGAAACTTATTAGTGAAAGGCAGAATACATCAACGAGACCCCGACCAACATATCATCGTTACAATGACGACCCGTCCTGGTCTTCCATCGATCAGTTCAGAGACCTTATTTTTGGGGCATTTTGAAAATTGGCCAAGGAATAACTACAGATACATCGACGCCTCGTCTCCCGGATGATGACTAATCTATTGGTGTCGTAGGTTCCCACTATCATTTGACAGATTTTGGTCATTTTTGAAGGTCCTCTTTAAGGACCCCAAAACCCTTAGAAAAATGCTCAGGCACACTGTACTCCATTTCACTAGTTACCGGACGTCATGGACGTTTCTTTAAGTTTTGACCATAAGACTTCCTACAGTATTTTATGTCGTTGAATAGTGTACTAAGTCTTTTATCATCATGTGAGGCTCTATATTTGGTCTTGGACTTCCCGAGTGTTACATTATTCCCCCTAAGGATCATTCATCCCCAAATGACACTTAAATCTTTTTATAGGGGAAGGACAGAGTCAATAGTTCCGTCATAACCAATAACAACATATTATATCATTGTTTAAAACTAATATGAACGTATTCACATAGCATTTACATATAGAAACCAACTACTCAACTTACCACATATAAGAGCTCAATTCCACAACATGTGGAATGACCCTCTGATTGTCAACATGAACTCTACATAACATCAAGAGTCTCTTTTACAAAAATATTCTTTGAAGGCACATCAAATCATGCTTAATAACATTTCATAAGGGAAACATTACACAAGACACAAATTAGTGCAAGGTAAGAAAAATAATTTTTTTTAAGCAACCCATTCTATCATGAACCTTTATAAAAAGTATACACAAATTAGAAAATCAAGATAAATTTAACATTATTAATTATTTATTTTTAAGAGGATTACTAACCTCATCTTTATCAAGAAATTTGATGAAAGAGATGCGGATAACGGGACTTCATGTCGGCCTCGGCCTCCCATTGTAATACTCCTAATGTATAAAGCCAAATGTAGAGCATAAAATGATATTCTAAGGGTTTAAAATTGTTTTAAATTAAAAAAATGTATATAATTAATTTAGGAGGTTTTAGAATCAAAGAGTCAAGAAACGTCCATGATGTCTGAAAACTACTTCAAGAGGTGCTAGTGTGATTTCGCCTATCATGGCAAGGTTTTAGGAGTCGAAACTTAATGGAATTTTGTATAAAGGTATATACTAGGTATTAGAGTGGGTTTATTGTTTAAACATATGGGTTTTAATCTCCAACGACCAACCAAATGGTCCGTAAGGAGGACTATTGCATTATGGCTAAATGTTGTCTAGAGATAGTAGCCATCGACAGTTGCAGTTTATGAGGTTTGCCTGCTCGACGAGGCATCGATATCCACCGTCCATGTTCACTTAGAAATTTTGGAAAAAGATTCCTCTTTTGTACACTCTCTGATGAAAATGACGAGTTCACAGGATGATGGGGGTTCTTGCTGTTAAGTGACCTACAGCCTGTAGGTCGGGGTATCATAGTTCAGGTCACTATTTTGCTGCCAAGTTTTAATTTAGACGAATGAATTAATTAGTTGGTTAATTAATTAGGGTTATTGGAGGTCTAATTAAGTCAGTTAATGGTTATATAAAGACCTAAAACGAATTAAACAAATCCAACTATTATATTGACCAAAAACCTATTGGTTTTCCTTCTCTCTACATTCTTTGTCCCAAAGAAACCCCATAGAACACCATGGTCGACGTGGTTATAGGGTAAAAATAAGTCACGATTCCTCCATCAATCTTTAAGGTTTAACAAGGAAAGGTATCTTTCATCTTTGAAATTCCTTTCCTTAAAGGGTTCCTCCAAATTGATTTCAAAAAGATGAATTTAAAGTGGGTTTTCCTCTATTACAAATTTTATCTATTAAATTGTTTTGTTTATGGTTTATTTTTATAATTATGCTTATATTTTAAAGTATTATGATTCAATTATGCTATTTTATGATGAAACAACCTAGTTATGTAAAGTATATCATGAAACTAACCCAATTCCCAAACCCTAGGTTATAAAGTAGTGATAATTTATTGTATAGTGATTAATTATTGTGTTAATTACTATTGTATTATGATATTACACCCATTTTTTGTTTAATTGGATGGCTGATGGTAAAACCTTGGATAATCTCTTGTGAAGGAGATTGGGTAAGTCTTGTGATCTCAATCCTTTACTTCAATTATGATTTCTTGTATTGAGTGATTAATTTATATGGAAGTATACTTTATAATAAGATTGATTAGGGTTTTTATGACGTATAATTGGATTGATATGCTTGTTAGTTTTTTCTAAGATGTAATGATATAAGGATGGTGATGACTTTCCTATGTATGTTATCATAATGTGATTACGTAATGTGCTAACCTCACATATGTGAATTGTATTGAAAGGAAAATACTCATTCCGTTATCTTTGAGCTATGCCTATGACTATATAAGGGTTAGACCCCTATGACCTAAACTAATTAATGATTAATAATAAAATACATTTCATAACGTACTCTAGCTTAGCATCGAATGAACTAGAAGTGAGGAGTGTCCCTTCCCACATAAGGAATGTAGGATCAGTAATGTACTCATGATATTGAAGACTATAATGCATTTATAATAAAGAGGGTCACAACTACATCTCCTATTTCTTGAACTATGTTGCCCCCATAGGAATACTAGCTAGTTGCTCCACGTAGATTTTATGTTCTTGTTTTTGTAATACCTTGGCAAATAGTCCACCTTTATTCGGTGTAGGGTTCCATGACACCGTATTCACACATTAGATCATGTGGTCTATATCGGTTAAGGCAAGATGTTCCCAAAAGTAAAATGAAGTAATGAAGTGAACTCTAACTACGCTTGCCTAAGGGGTTTGACATAGTGTAGGTAGGGTTATGATACTCTACCTATACATTATACTAGTTAACCGTGAGGGAACTCTTGGATGGATGTTGTTATGTGCTTAAATGCTTATAAAGGTAACTAATATATATATGTTGATCTTACATATTAATGATACTATGTGATATTGGTTTCACTTATGAATATGTGATTGGTCTCTATTACTAAAGTATGATGATTTTTACTCTTAATGATATAGTTTGTCAACTTTGGCATTGCTTATAGTTCTAATTGGGTCTTACATAGATATTGCACTATTGGACATAATGGGGGTGTATGAGTGATGATTTTGCTTTGGTTATGATATCATGTACTCTTATGCATGCTCGTTGATATTATAACTTGATGTAGAGTTATCTTAATTATGTGCTCAATTATGATGATATGCATGTTGACTTGACTACACTTGGTATTGTTGGTCTTTTGATTTACATGGTCTTGACATAGGGAATATGTGTTTATTGAATGGTATTGGTTCTCTAATGTGTATAAGGATTTTTAAAGAAAGTTAGAATGCTTTAATGAAATGTCACTTTTTAGCATTATTCTATGTCATATGTTCATATGATTCCATACATAGTACAAGTGATGTGCAACCCCATTTCCACCTTTTTCCCAAATATTTTAGTTTGAAATCATTGAAGCATTCATGATGACTTTTTAAGAAAGGCTAGGAATCATTCTCCAAGTGTGGGTATGTCCTCATGTTCTAAGGATGATGCCTTTCTACCACTCTACCTATGTTACATTATTATAGTCTAAAGAAAATCTTTTTATTCATGTTATTTCAAGATGAGGTTGTAAGCTCTAAGTGGCATTTCTACATTGGGTAAGGGCTTATGCCCATGTTTATTCAACTCCGTTAAGATGGTTTAATATGAGACTTCCCTTTTAAGACTATCTTATGTATCTTATATGTATATATATATATATATATATATATATATATATATATATATATATGTGTGTGTGTGTGTGTGTGTGTGTGTTTGTGTGTGTGCGTGTTTGGTGTGAGAGCACTCCATAAAAGTAGAAGACTATGTAATCTTCATATACAAAAGGTCTATGTGTACTCTATATGAATATATTATGTCTAAGCGAGAGGTCTAGGTATGCCTCAGTAAGTATTGTAGATGAAAAGTTTTAAATTTTCCGCATTTTGACGTACGAATGTAATGATGAATGCTAAGAGGATAGCATTAATTCTTCCTGAGGAAAATGAAACCGGTTACGTGTAGCGGTACTTCTTAGATGTGACAAACTTCGTATCAAAGTATGAGGTTTAATATCCCTAGAAATGATGTTTCATTAAACCACGTCTATGTAGACTCTAATTCATTATTTTGAAGAGTGCCACACTTATGAATCAGAGACTGTGATTCTTAGAAACTCTCATCTTCTTGTATTTCATTGTCCTGCCTCTAGAGTGTCATGATTTGCTTTAACCTAAACCTTGTACCGTGGTTATATGTATGAATAATCGATGAGGAATAGGTAAAAGGACCGAAGAATAAATGGCTAACGTGGAAGAACAAGAAAACTACGTGCCTCCACAAGACAACCAAGTGACTGCACTTGAGGATGTTGCTATGGGCAATCAAGTTGTGGTTGTTCCTCAACCAAAAACAGATGGACAGATAAGGGAAACCTCTCTTGGTTTGGCCCAAACAATGACCTATAAAGCTAATGACTTCACTACTCAATTCAAAGAAATGACAGCTCAACTGAATAGAGAGGTTGGACCTCGAGTCCCTCAACTTTTTAACACTATAGCCTCTCGTTAGAGAGACTTTAATAGAATGAGTCCACCTGTGCTCTATGGAATGAGGTCGAATGAAGACCCTCATGATTTCCTCGATGAGGTTTATAAGATTTTCTATTCTATGGGTGTGACCTCAATTGAGATGGCCTAGTTGACGTCTTATGAACTCAAAGATGTGGCCCTAACTTTGTATGTGCAATTGAGTGATAATAAGGGCACTAAGGGATGGTCTGATTACTTGGGAGATCTTCAAGAGCTCTTTCCAATAATAGGATCTTTACTAGTGAGTTGAGCGAAGATAAGATGGAATAATTCATCAACCTTCGTCAAGGATGTATCACCAAGGAGGTATGAGTGTACTTGAATATTCTAAGAAGTTCACTAAATTTTCAAAGTATGCACCATTCCTGAGATAAGTCGTTTTGTTACGAGTGTGTTCGAAGACTTGGTTGAAGAATTTCATTCGTCTATGCTTCATGATAATATGAATATTTTCTCTTTCATGCTCAACAAGTGGAAGAAACTACGCTAAGTAGAAAAATTAGGAAACGAAGAAGGCTAGGTCTTATGAAGGTGGTTCTTCTAAGGGTAGGCTTAACATTCAAGACAAGCGTAGGTTCAAGAAGAGGTTTTCTAATTATGTTGCTACCAAATTTACCAAGAATCATGATTATAGGGTGTCTTACCCTAAATCTCAAAAGGAAAGAGGTACTAGCTCACCAAGAAAGAAGCCAACTTGTGGAAAGTGTGGCAAGAAGCATTATAATGATTGCCTTGTTGTCAATTTCAATTTTCGAAATGAACTCGTCTTAGAGAGAAGGGGGGGGGTAATTCTATTCCTATAGTTCATATTATCTCTTGTCTTAAGGATCTTAAAATGATCTAAAAAGGGTGTTCATACCATATTGTAAGTAAAATATTTAGATTCTGAAAATCCTCCCATTGAGTTAGTCCCTATACTGAGCAATTTTCCAAAGGTCTTTCCCAATGATATTTCTAGAATCCCTCTCAATCAGGAAATTTATTTTGTTTTTGACTTGATATCGGATACCAACCCCATTTCAATTCCTCCTTATCTGATGGCTCCGACTGAATTGAAAGAGTTGAAGGATCAGCTCAAGGACTTACAAGACAAAGGCTTCTTAGACACAATATTTCTCTAAGGATTCTCCTGTAATGGGTCACTTAGAATGTGTATTGATTATCGCTAACTCAATAAAGTCACCATTGAGAACAAGTATCCTTTCCCTCGGATTGATAACTTGTTTGATCAACTCCAAGTAGCAAGATACTTTTCTAAGATTGACTTGAGATTGAGGTATCACCAACTTAGGGTGAGAGGTGAGGATATATATAAAAAGGCATTCCAAACTAGATATGGTCACTATGAGTTCTAAATAATGACCATTGGTCTCACAAGTACCCCGATGGTGTTTGTGGACCTCATGCATAGGGTGTTTGACAGTTAAATAGATTCATTTGTCATTGTCTTTATTAACGATATCTCATTATATTCGATAAAATTATAGTGACCACATGGACCATTTGGGAGTAGTGTTTCAAGTGCTTAAGGATCACCAAATATTAGCCAAGTATAGCAATTGTCAGTTTTTGTAAGGCCAGTGGATATTCTTCGTCATATCATCTCTATTGAGGGTGTTGAGGTAGATCAAACCAAAACCAAGGCGTTCAATAATTGTCCTATACCATTGACTCCACCTAGCATTAAAAGCTTTTTGGGTATAGCGGGATTAGGAGTTTTGTGGATTGTTTTGTGTGCATCGCATCTCCTTTGACCAGTTTTACCCAAAATAGTATAGTATTTGAGTTGTTGGAGGAATGTGAAATATGCTTCCAAATCCTCAAAGCAGGCTTACCTCCGCTACGGTGTTAAGTTTACCATAGGTTACCAAGGGCTTCGTTGTATATTCTGATGCATCTCTAGTGGGCTTAGGGTGATGCCTTAAGCTGTTACAAGCTCAAAATGAAGCATGTCAAACTAGATCTCCATGTGTTTCATAAGATTATATTGATTTAAAATTATGTCTTTTAGTATTAGAAGTCTGTTGGTGAAGTTTGGAAGTCAAGCATCAAGGAATGACCAAGTCGTTCGAAAACTAGCCTTGTGTGTGTGCTAGTGTGTTCTATTATGTTGTATGTGTTTATGTGTGTTTTTTCTAGTCTAAAATCAGTAGGTATTACTTTAAAACTTATAGGGACATGTTTAAGGTCAAAACATTCGGGTACGACTCCCCCGGGACCACCGTAAGGGTCCCCGAGAAGGATCCAAACTCTGGCCGACCAAGCTGCCCAAGACATTAGGGTTTGTTCCGTGGTGAAACACAGGCGTGTCGTGGCCAGGTAGCGCACCCCTCAGTCCTGAATTTATTTCCAATTTCTTGTGGGAAAATTTCCTCGATGCGGACTTGTTCCTCGTCAAAAATTTCAAAAAGTTAAGTGAAAGTTTACTTGTCTAAAGTGGTCCTATAAATGTAGGGGTGTTTTGGGTATTCAAGGGGTGTGTTATATACTAATTTTAGTCATGATGAACCCATTCCCCCAACAAAGAACCCCATTCTCTCATTTAAAATACAAAAAATTCCAAAATCCTCAAAAGTTCTTCTCTCCCAAAAGCTCTCCCGAACTCCATTGGAGCTAGAACTCAAGGTAGAGCTAGGGTTTAACGTTATGGACGTTTTCTTTGCCAAATTCCGTGGGTTTCATAATATTACGGCATGATTCTTCATCCTTGAATCTTCTTTCATTCAAGGAGCCCGTTTCAAGACTTTTCAAAAAGAGTTTTCAAACTCAAACTTCTTCTATTTGGAACTCTAAGCATGGGTCTTGCATGAAACATTTTAATGAATGTAATATGATATTTTTCAATGTTATATGATGATTTTCAGGTTAAAAACTCAATGACCCAAAGCTTAATGCAATTTCTCAACTTTTGGCCTATGAAGTGGGTTAAATGTGCATCGTTTGATAATATTAGACTATGGTTTTATCTATATTATATTGTGATTATCCACTATCCTATTATTCTTTATTATGATGTTTTTGGTGAAATATTGAGAAAAAGGCGGTAAAGGCTTGGACAAGGGTAACTTGTTCTATATTGGTTAAGTTACGTTGAAGTTACTCTTGAGTGGTATGGTCAACCTTTGGTGGTGTTTTTTATTTTAAGTACGTAAATATATGTGTATTGTGAAAATATCCTTGAAGGAGTAATATGTGAAGTGAAGTTATGATTTTCATATGTATATGTATGATATGTGTTAGAAGCTTGAAGTGAGCATCTTGTAGTGTTTATGTCTATATGAAGTATGTCTTTGATATGTGAATTATGATAATAAGTTATTGTGATATATGTGTGTACGAGCATCTGCACAAGTCAATGTTATGAATAATGGTCATTATGTGAAAGGTGTATGTAAGACCCCCAAAATGAGTCGGGGTATCTAGATCCTAACATGTATGTCTTAAGGTTCTAAGGTACTAAAATTGACTAATAATATGATATTGAGGTAGTGATTAAACTTTGAGGTTATTCGGAAGTCAAACGTCAAGGGACAACCAAGACGTTCGAGGACTAGATACCAATGATCCTCATGTGTTTATACATGTTTATAATTGTATGTAATAAAATTATGATGTCTTAAAATGAGATATAATGATTTTTATCGACAGTATATGGATTTTCGTGAAGTTTAGTTGTCAAACGTCCAAGAACATCTAAGACGTTTGAAAGATAGCTCTTGAGACGTCCAATTATGTCCCGATACAGCCTAGCCTGTTTTGACGTGTTATGTATATTTGTTTTTGGTGATACTCATGTGGGTGGTATACAACATGTTAAGGGTTGTATTTACGTTTGAAACGTCCGGGTATGACTTCTAAAGGGCCCTGCAATAGGACCCAAAAGAAGGACACAAGGCTGGTCCAGACACTGCCTTGACAATGTTAATCGACTTAACCAACGGACGCCCAGTTGGTTGACAAACGGACCGTTAGTGAGGTCTTGTCGATGAAAACTTATCTTGGGCGAGTCTGAACCCTAAAATAGGCCAAGGTCCAATCGACGAAAGACATAGATGACTAGTTTGTTGACTAACGACCAGTCGATGGTGATCCGTCGATAGTGCCCTGCAACACTGCCTTGCGAATGTTTTATTTAGGGGTTAATGGAAAATTGATTTCACGTCCTAAACATACTCTAATTGATTAATTTACCTATTTTTGGGTATATTTAAGGGCAAACACGTGAACAACACATTCTCAATCCCTCCTCATAAAATAACTCTTCCTTCAAAAACAAATTCACCCTAGAGACCTCCATTGTTGTTTAAGCTCAAGAACACCTTGTAGATTAGATTCTTATGGTTTAGTAATCATTTTTTAAAGGTTTTCAACTGGACAAAGGTATTGTGATCCTTAATCTCTAAAAACCCTTTCACTAGGAGAGAAGAGATTTTATGATCAATCTTTCAATCTAGCCGTAGTTTCATTCTCAAAACTTTTTTAATGGTAAATTCATTATTAATTTATGTTAATGTATTGGTTTTAAATTTATTTTAATCCAATTGCATGATGAATCCATGGTACTTCCGAAAATTGATTTAGCCCTTGCACGGGCATTGTGATCATGACTTTTTATCGATTGAATTGTGATTCTATTACATTGAAGTGGTTATATATACTGTTATTTACGTGAATTAATGTTGAATTTATGATTAAGGATCCATGTTTATCAATGTATGAAAGTCTGAACATGTTTAACTTAGTTCTCCATGATTCATTGTAGTATTGCCTTTTTTATTAATTGATGATGGATTTGAATAGTTGATGGTGATTATACCTACTGTTTTAAGATGATATTATGATTGAATTGTAATTATAAATAATTTATGATCAAAGTGAAGAAGGATTGATATGAACTGATCTAGTTTTCTTCTAGGCTATCAAGTAGTAACATGTGATCTTGATGTTGGGATGTTTGCTATATGACTCGATTATGGTTGATTGTCCTTAGATACTTCCTATAAGTATAAGGTGATGATAAATAGGTATAATTTATAAAATATGAATAGATAACTATGAAGTTGATAAAGATATAATTGGACTCTTCTAGCATATAAAGTGAATATGGTAATATATATGACCTGACCTAAATGTTAGGGTATATAAAGCATGATTTCGTTTAAGTAATGATCTCCTTATATACTTCCCTAAATATGTATTGTCTATAAACAAGGTATATTGATTAATGATTATCAAAGGGTGAGAAATTGATAAGAATGCTTATCCCCTCATTTTTGCTTATTGTATTATAGTTGATCAAGCCTCGTATGGCATTGTATGGTATGGTCCACCTATGGTGACGGTGTTTACTTATTGTCATTATATATGTTTTGACTATAGCCTTGAAGTAGCATTATGAACATATGAGCATCTACTTATGATAAAACGATGTGAAGCTTATGCCTACTTTCCTTTTCTTGTTGTGATCTAAGTTATATGACTATTTTATAAGCATGTATATATCCATGTTAGAGTAACGTATAGGTTCTTTCGTTGATGATTTAAAATGGTTAATAATCCCTCACAGATGTACCCCTAAGTGAATGTTTGAATAGCACAATTAGAAGTCTTAAGTGTAATATGAAGTTTACTTGTCTCCTATGCTAAGTTGTGTTGTGTTGTCTATGCTTGAAAGTTTAATATGATCTAAGAGGGTGGCTGCCTCAATGTGTTGTTGATAGCATTTATGTGATCATGTATACAAATGTACACAAACACTTACTTTACATGCATGTTACAATGTAGTATAAGTCATGGTGTCTAAATGAAAGGTAGTTCTCATATTCACTATTGTCTACTAGTATGAATGTTAAACTTATGTAAATAAAAGTATGATATTTGTTTTTTTAACTAGGATGACTTGATAGGTGTATTAGTGTGGGAAAGGGTATGGGACCTTTTCTATGCATTTCAAATGTGTACCTTGATAGGATAGTTCCTAGGTTTGGTTTCTAAGAACATAAAATGGAATGTATGGGCCAGTTATAAATATGGCTTATATGATATTATGGAGTATAGATGTGCATAGAATCTTAGTGCGTTTATATGAAAGGATTGCTCATATGGTTATGCCTATAACATCATGCATTGATGTATGAACATGTGTGACCTAAATGTGTTATGTTAAATGTTTGCTCACATATATGTATAAAATCACACACATGAATGATGATCTAGTCAATAGAGGAGCCTTGAAATGTGTGCTCAAGAATATCCCAAACTAGCAAGGTACTAAAATACTTTATAAGTATATGAGAAATTAATATCCTAAACCTATGTTTTATGAATTAATGTATTAAAGGCTTTTCAATAAAGGGAACTTAACTTAGCACCGAGTGAACTTGACATTGAGAGGTGTTGACTTTCCTTGGAGGAAGATTCACCATTTGTTCCTTATAGAGTGTCGAATTCCCTTTGAGAAATACTAACCTATGGATTTGCATGAGGTGGTGGCTTCCCTTTGAGGAAGGTTAACCCATGTTTTACCTAGGATGTTTGTTAATGTTGTACCTTGGCTAGGTAGGAACACCTTCCATTGGTGTAAGGATCTACAACACCAATTTCAATGTTTAGCACCCATGATCTTAGTGTCGGTTAAGTCTATTGTTTCCCTAAAGTGAAATGGACAATGGAAGTAAATGAATAGGATCCTAGGTAGGAGCACTTAAGGGAGGTTACTTAGGATAGGTGGAAGTAATGAACCCATATACACATTGCACAAGTATCTTTTTAGGAATTTTTACCAAGGTGACCTAATGTATATGATTATGTTTATGTATTTATGCATGGCATGGTAGTATTTGTCTACTTGTTCTGGTGATATGCATGGTATGAGTCTACATGATGTGATCTTATCCTTATATGCACTATGCTGGACTAAATGACTATATGATGAAGGTCTTGTATTAACATGAATGAGGTTGCCTTCACTTAATATGTCTATGTATGAATTGAATTTTAAGGTTTGTGGTCTCATGGAGGGTTTACTAAGCATGTGTGGTGTTATATGGCTTAACATGTACATTGCTCTAGTAGAGTAAGATTGTGGTAATGAACAAGGTCTTATAATGATGTGTATGAAAGGAGGTAAAAATATGTACAAATTGAAGAAGCTTATTGTAAAGCCAACGGAGTCTTGACTTAAATGTGTCTTTGATATATTATGCTTATATAATGATGTGTGTTGTATTTTTCCTTGTGGTTAAGGTGATGCATTTGCACCAAGTATCTCTAGAGGGTTACTTTGGAGGTTAATGAATAAACGAATGCTTACGATTAAGGGAAATTATTTTAGTGTAAATTGACCTCAATTAGGACTTAAATTCTATATGTGATTTTCTATGATGTATGGCCTTTGTATATTATTATATGAAGTATGTGAATGATATAAATGCTATTGTATAAAGATTTTATGAAGATTTAATAAAAAAGGCATGAAGTATAATTTCAAGAAAATGTCCCTTGTAAATGCATGTTTTTGCATGGTTCCCATACTTAGTGTATTTTTTGTGCTATTCCCATTCTTCTCTACTTATTACACAAAGTGTAGGTTATGAATTCTTGAAAGGTTTCTTCAATGGTGAAGATCTTTATAGATGATTCGGGTGACTCAATGAAAGGAATCCTTAAGTCCAAAGATTTCCTATGTTAAGTCTTTATTGGAAGAATATAAATTTGTACTTATGATTTATGTTTTAAGGGTTTTGTCCCTAGTGTACTGTAATTTTGATATGTCTTAGATGGAAAAGAGACTAAAGGTCTAAATATGTATTATGACTTATGCTTTATTTAAATATAATCAAAAGTTTCTAGCATATGATGTGCAATGAAAAGTTTCAAATTTTCCGCAATATTTACTTTGTCAATGCGATGAATGATAACTATGTACTTGTATATGACCTTCGAGAGGTAAAGTATGCCATGTTACTTCTACAAGCTGCTCCAAGGATGTGACATTGTGCTCACATATACTCACATACACACACTTGAATGCATGAAATATGTCAATGAGTGAAAATGGGGGATTTTAGGGTATACACTCATTGTGAGTATAGATGAAGTGTCTAGATCGTCCCTACTATTCCTAAGTATTAAAAGGGGGATTTTGGGGTTAACTTTTTGTGATTTAGGGTAAAGTGTTTAGTAGCAACCTCACTATTTTCGATGAGCTTTCCAAAGATAAGTTGGAGGTTTGATACCCTTCTTGAGTTGAGATAGGGTGTTCAATAGTTATCTCTAAATCTACAATGATTCCATGTCAAGCTTTAATGGTCTATGTTGATTAAATCTAGCCCCCACAAATGAATGTAAATGACATAAGTCTTCTTAAGGGTGTACTACTTAGGGTAGGTGGTGGAATGGGATGCTATATATCCATTCACAAATAGGAATTTGGATGGAGTCTTTGTGTGTCATTATATGAAATGTATGAATGGGTCATGAAATGATGTAAGATAAAGTATAGGGACTTTATTGCTAATGTTTCGGAAGCATGTTTATATGATATTTTGTATGATTAAAGCTATTTAAGTGAAAAATGTGATGTGTCTAGTCTAATGTAATTCCTAAGGAACACTAAGTGGAAGTAGTAGTATGGGATGCTACGTTCACATTGCACAAAGTGTGACTTGGGAGTTATCTTGGAGGATTGTTCTTAAGTCAAGTTCCTATGTATATGAATGCTTCTGTAGTGTCTTTAGTATTGAATTTTGAATTGTTAAATGGAATGAAGTATGCTTGTACTTGGTAGTTTTAAGGATCATTTGGGTGTGTAGTGAAGAGATTGTATGCACGATCTCCTTATGTCTTACCTAAGTGAGTCTTAGAAAAATTTGGGATAGGAAGAGTTTGTTTTTACTAGATTCACTGCAAGTATGTTTTATGTTATAAAAAATGGATGTTTTGCTTTATGTGATATATAATGGCTTATATATTTTTTTAAATCTATATTCATGAAGTTTTTACATAATTAGTATGAAAGCTTTAATTAAAAAAATGTCCCTTTTTGCATGATTTTTACATGTGCCATACATAGTACATTCTTTGTACTAAACATATACTTTTCTGTACTCTATTAATATCGGTTTGAAGCAAATGGAAGTTTTTGGAAGGAAATCTTGGGTATCAACTCTCTCAACATTAAATATATTCTCATATATTTGAAGGCATAGTCTATGTTTCTTTAGTTTCTTCTTGTAAGACTTGGTAAGACTTATTATATATTTCCTTACAATGTAAGGGTCGTGTCTTTAAGTTGGCTTGTGACAATGAGATTATCATTAGTATTTATATAACATGTTTTCCTTATTATTATTTATCGTGAATAATTTAAATTTTTGTACTACTTTTGATATCTTATCAAATAAATGATAGCGAAAAGGCTTGTGCAAGACCTTCAAAAGGTCGATTACACCTTGTTTAGACCTAAGGATAACCATAACCTCAAGGGTATACTTGCGTCTCGTAACAAACTTTTTATTAGGGAATAAACTTTTGTAAAATAATTTAGTGCCCAACGTCTCACAAGATACGTCTAGTAAAGTCTTGTTCAGCGGTGTGAGTTGCAACACATCTATGGACTAGAGGCTATAGGATGATAGATGTTTAACTTTCTTCCTTATTTTAATGTCGTACATTAAAGTTGAGTTCCATATGATGTCTCCCTCAACCTATTATCTTTGTGTTTATTGGACATTAATACGAGAAGCACACCCACTAGAATAAAGGAGGGAGAAGGAGCTACCGAGAGAATTCCTCTCCAAAATAAGAAATTCCCTATAGTCGACCAAGAGGAGGTGAATGAAAAGGTTACCCCTCCGGAACGTCAAGGATCTTAAGTTCCCCAAATGCCTCCAATGCCCTAATGTCCTCAAGGTTTCTTTGTTGAAGGGGGGATATGACTAATGCGGAGGTAAGGGATGCTATTAGACTTTTGACTGAACTCATGGTGACTCAATCTCAAGTGGTCACTAATCATGAGGTTGTTCAAGCTAAACTAGAAGTTGGACCTCAAACTAATGATAGTACTCTCACTTTTACAATTCTGGATTTCGTGAGGATAAATCCTCTATCTTTCCGTGTCACTGAGGTGGATGAAGATCCACAAGGATTCACTGATGAGGTATACAAAGTGGTGGATGCTATGGGTTTACTCCTGCAGAGAAAGCAGAATTAACCGCTTACTAACTAAATATGTGGCTCAAGTGTGGTTTGAGAAATTGAGGGATGAGAGACCCTTAAGGGAAGGTCTAATAGATTTTGAAGTGTTGAAAACGGCCTTTGTTGATAGGTTTATTCCCATAGAGTTGAGGGAGTGGAAGTTAATAGAATTCATGAACATTTCTGAAGGGGGAATGAGTCTGAAGGAGTATTCTCTCAAGTTTACCCATGTCTCTGAGTATGCACCAACTTTGGTACCTTATTCTAGGTCTAGGATGAATATGTTCGTGATAGGGGTACCTAGTATGGTTGAGAAAAGATATTTCACTTCTATGCTTCAAAATAATATAGATATCTCTAGGCTAATGGTGTATGCCCAGCAAATTTAAGGTTTTCATGATTAAGGAGATGACTAGAGATCGAAAGAGTCCAAGATCGGAGGAGTCATGTCAACCTAAGAATAAGAACAGGTTCTTCAATAGGGAACAATGCTAGGGTTTCCAACCAAAATTCTAAAGGAGGTTGTTATGATTATAAGAGTTCTAAGTGTGGTAGTTGTGGGAAGAAACACTTGGGTAGGTGTCTTGCCGTCACAAATTATATATTTGGATGTGGTAATATGGGCAATAAAATGAGAGATTGAATTATCCTCAAGGAAAAAGGGAAATAGGTCAACCATGCTCCTCATGGTGGTCTGAATCCCAATGCTCCAAAGAGGAATCATTTCAATGCACTCGGAGCTAAAGAAGCGGCTAATCTGTAAAATATGTCCTTGGTAAGTCCTAAGTTCTTTATGATTATTTTGATTTTATTTAGATGATTTTACCTTAAGTGGGGGATAATGATCTGAATAGGAGTATAGTTGATGTCTTATCTTTTCCTTGTATTCTTACTCAAGCTTGAAACAAAAATTCTTAGTAGTTTGATTATTTTTTAGTCTTTCATATTAGTATGAATTGATTTTTCTTGTTATGATGATGAGTGCCTTGGATGGTCTAATGTTTTGCATTCTACTTGTTATATCATAGTTTCATGAGTAGATTGGTAGTAAATCTATATTTCTCATATCAATGTGTAGCTAATGATATTTGTTTAATTGCTTAAAAGTTTTTATGTCATGTAAATAATTTGTAATTTGAATGTCATTACATGTTGAGCTTTTAAATGATGTGATGAGTATGTCTAAGTTGGTGTGAATTATGGAATTCGCTTGTGTTGATTAAAGTGCTTAATGATATGAAGTTGGTGTTCCTTTTGAGTTTGTTGCACTGAAAATGAATGTTATGACCTTGATGATTTGTCTGGTATGCTTCTAGTTTGATACTTGAAATCCTTCAAAGTGTTTAGTGTCATTCGAGGACGAATGTTGTTCCTAATGAGGGAGTATTGTTACACCCTCAAAATGAAGTAGGTCAAGCAAGAGGTTCACATATGCTCAATAAGTTAATAATGAGTTTAAATGACATATTTTAGGATTAGAAGTCATTTTGTGAAGTTTTCAAGTCAAACGTCAAGGAAAGACCAAGACATTCAAAAACTAGCCTTCTATGGGTGCTAGTGTCTCCTCGTACGTTATATGTATTTATTTGTGTTTTTTTTGGAGTCTTATATCACTGGGGATTACCCTAGAACCTAGAGTGACATACGTAGGGTCAAAACGTCCGGGTACGACTCTGCGGTTACCACTTTAAGGGTCACGAAGAACGACCAGAAGTCTGGCCAAGAAAGTTGCCCAAGGGAGCAGGGTTTGTGCCTTGGTGAAACACAGGCAAGTCGCAGACAGGTCGCGCACCTCTCTTTCCATAATTTATTTCAAAAATCTTGTGGTAACAACTTTCCGACGAAAATTCTGAAAAGTTATGTGAAGTTTGACTTGTGTGTTGTAGTCAAATCAACGTAGGGTTGTTTTGGGTATTTTGGTGGCGTGGTAACTACTGACTTTAGGTCACTATACACCCATTCTGCCAACCAAATGCCTCAAGCTCATTTAGGAATCAAAAATTTCAAAACACTCAAAAGTTCTCCATCAAAAGCAATCCCAAACTCCATTATAGCAAGAACTCAAGGTTGAGCTAGGGTTTCATGTTGTGGACATTTTCTTCAACAAATTTCGTGGGTTTCTTCGTATTAATGTATGGTAGTTCATACTTGACTATTATTTTATTCAAGGATCCCATTTCAAGACTACTAATAAAGGGTTTTCAAACTCCAAAATTTTCAATTGTAAACTCTAAGCATGAGTCTGTCATGAAAACGTTTTAATGAATGTAATATATTGTTTTTCAATGTTATTTTATGATTTTAAGATAAAAAACCCAATGACCCAATGCTCAACACCATTCCACAACCTCTGGCTTATGAAGTGGTTTTAATGTGCATGGCATGATAATGTAAGAACTATGGTTGTCTCGTTACCATATTGTGATTATTTTCTGTTCTATTATGCTTTATTATGATGTTTTTTGTGAAATATAGAGAAAAAGGTGGTAAAGTCTTGGAAAAGGATAAGTTGTTCTATTTTAGTTAAGTTATTTTGAATTAACTCTTGAGTGGTATGCTCAACCTGTGGTGGCGGTGTTTATTTGAAGTATATGAAGATATATGACTATTGTTAAATTGGCCTTGAAGGAATTATATGTTAATTGAATTTATGATTATCGTATGTATATGTATTAAAAGGTTGAAAATAGCATCTTTAAGGGTTTCTGTCCAAATGAAGTATGAATTTGATATATGTATATATATGATATGCTTAGCATTTTGAAGGGTTTATTTATAAATGAAGTATGCATTAGATATGTATATATATGATATGTTTTAGGGTGAACACTCTTCATGAGTTGATATGAAGTGTTTAATAGCAACATCACTATTCGCGATGACCTCTCAAAAGATAGGTTGGAGATTGGTCATAAAACGTTCAAACTGCTCATTTCAACCTTTTAACACATATCATACTTATACATATCAAAATCATCACTTAACTTCACATATCATGCCTTCAAGGCCATTTTTACAATACACTTATAGCTTCATAAACTTCAAGTAAACACCGCCACAAAAGGTGGACCATACCATTCAAGAATATTTCATAATAAGGATTAAACTACACAGCCAACTTACCATTCATCCAAGCTTTCACCACCTATCCACAATTTATCCAACAATTCATCATAAAATAGCCCTTAGGGCTGTAGCTAATCCTCAAAGAACCAAGAAAAAATAACTTTAACATTATCTAATAAGGCTCATTAAAACAATTTGATAAGCTAAAAGTTGATAAAAAGAAAAGACATCATTCCGTTGGGGTTTTTGTAATTTAAAATCATCACTTTAAACTAAGAATAATTCATTTTAATCTTTAAAACATTTTCATGCAAAGACCCATACTTAGAGTCGAGGAATAAAGAAGTTTCAAGTTTAAATACTTTTTGAATTGGGTCCTTCAATTAAAGAAAGTTAAAGGATGACTACCATAACTTAATGAGAAGGATCCCACAATATTTTTAACGATTAAAACGTGAAGAAATTCGTCCTCTTCCTTGGAGCTTGAAGCTTCTTCAATGGAGGAATTTGCAGTAAGAGGTTTTGGGAGATTTTTATTTTGAGCTTCAGGATTTGATTTGTCCCGTGAAATCATGTTTAATATCACTTAAATATATCCTCAAATGTTCCCAAAGTTCCCAAAATACCCCTACACTATTTTTATCCTTTTCAATTTCTAATTTAACTTAAATACGACGCGGCCAAATCTGAAACGTGGATGAAAGTCACGGAGGAGATGCTGATTCTTGACTTTCAGAATTTTTAGGTAGTGAGCTTCGTTCCACTCACGCGACTCACAGGAAACTTCAGTGCCACGTGCGCAACGCAAGGCAGGATTCAAATGCTCGCCTTGCACGCTGCCTTGGGCAGCTCCTTTGTCCCTTCTTTGGGTCCTTCTTGAGTTCCCTTTGGGTGGTCCCCGAGGACTCGTACATAAATGTTTTGACCCGTGGTACATACCTTTAGGTACTAAGGTAATCTCTACTAGTTTTAGATGGAAACACTACCTAAAAAGATGCACCAAAATGAACGACATACTAGCAAATTCCAAGGCATATTTTCCGAACATCATGACGTTCATGGAAGTTGACTTCTAAAATTTCCCAACTAATTTCTAATGCTAAAAATACCTCATTTTAACTCATTATTGTCTCATGAAACTCATTGGAATCTCTAGTTCAACCTAGTTCATTTTGATGGTGTAACATATATAAAGACCTAAACCTAATTGAACTAACCCAACTCTCATATATCCCAAAACCCAATTGTTCTTCCTTCTCTCTAACTTCTCTCTCCCAAAGAAACTCCATAGAAGTTCATGGTCAAGGTAGATTCTAGGGGAGAAAGAAATAATGTTTTCTCCATCAAGTTTCAAGGTTTATAAAGTTACGGCATCCTTTCACCTTTCGGATTCCTTTCCCCAAAGGGTACATCCAAATATATTTCAAAAAGATGAGTTTTAAGTGGGTTTTCTTCTATTACGAATTTGAAATTCTAAATTTCAATGTTGATTGTTTATTGTTTATTTTGATTATTATGATTAGATTATGATGTATTATGATTCAATTATACTATTCTTGATGAATTAAGCTACTTTTGTAACCCTAGGTTATGAACTATTGATGAATTGATGTGTAGTGATTTAATTAACTTTATTATTGTGTTAATTATTATTTTATGATCATATACACCCATTTTTGGTTTAATTGGATGGTTGATGGTATGACCTTGGATGATGGCTTGTGAAGGAGATTAGGCTAAGTCTTTTTATCTCAATCCTTTGCTTCAATTATTATTTCTTGTATTTAGTGATGAAGTTATATTGAATTATACCTTATGATAATAATTATTAGAGTTTGTACGATGTTTAATTGGATTGTCTTGATATATGTCTTGTGAGTTGTTTGCTAAGATGTAATGATATAAGGATGTCGAAGATTTGCGTATGTGCCTTATCATAATGTGATTATGTAAAGTTCAAACCTCACATGTGCGAATTGTATTGAAAGGACAATACTTATGCATGCTTTTTGATATTATAACATGATTATAGAGTTGTCTTGATTATGTGCTCAACAATGTTGATATGCATGATGACTTGACTAGACTTGGTATTGTTGGTCTTGTGATCTACATGGTCTTGACTAATGGAATATGTGCTTATTGATTGTTATTGGTTCTTCAATGTGCATAATGATTTTCAAAGTAAATTAGCATGATTTATTGAAATATCCCTTGTTAGCATGATTTCTATTATGTATGTCAATATGATTCCATACTTAGTACAAGTGATGTGCTCCATTTATTCCTTTTTCTCAAACATTTTATGTTTCATTCGTTGAAGGGTTCATGACGACTTTTGAAGGAAGGCTTGGAATCATTCTCTAGGTGTGTGTATGTCCTCATGTTCTAAGGATGATGCCTTTTTATGACTATTCTAATGTTACATTGTTATAGTCTAAAGAGAATCTTTCATTCTTGTTATTTCAAGATATTGTTCTAAGCCCTACTAAGTATTTCTACATTGGGTAAGGGCTTGTGTTCATTTTGATTTGACTCTACTTAGATGGTTTAATATGATACATCCCTTTTAAGACTGTATTATGTATCTTATATATGTGTGTGTGCGCTATAAAAGTAGAAGAATATGTAATTTCTTCTATGAAGGGTCTATGTATACTCAATATGTATATATCATGTGTAAGCGAGAGGTCTAACTAAACCTCTTGAAGAACTCTAGATGAAAAGTTTTAAATTTTCTGCATTTTAACCTATGAATGTTATGATGAATAGTAAAAGTCTTGTCCTAGTCCTCTCCGAGAACCACAACGCCTGTTACGTCTATGGATTACTACCCCGATGTTACACCCATATTTATTCCTCAACTATGTTATTCCTCCATAAGACCTTTATGGAGACAACTTCCTTGTTCCTGAACTTTTTGACTTGGAGATCTAGAATTCCACTGGAACCTGTCTATAGAAAAGGTTCTCATCTACCCTTAACCATTCAATAAGGAGAATGGATAGGGGATCATTAATAAAATTCTTATGCATGGATACATGAAATACGGGGTGAACCCATGCTAGTTCACTTGGTAACTACAATTCATAAGACACCTTCCTAACCCGTTTCACTATCCCATAGGGGCCCACATATCGAGGACTAAGCTTCCCCTTTTTTCAATATCTCATCACCCAATTCATGGGATAAGACCTTATCCTCTACTTCAAATTAATGATTTCCCCTTCTATTGTTGACAAAAGACTTTTGCCGACTATAAGATATTTTTAACCTATAACTTATCATAAGTACATTTTCTAATGATTCATAGATAATCTCGCGACCAAGGAATGAACTTCCCTACATCAAACCACACAACCGGAAAGCGACATCTCCAACAGTAGTGTGCTTCAAAAAGAACGATTGAAATGTAAAGACCCTAAAAATGAATTAATGTGAATAGAGCCTCAAATGTGCCTAAAGAGGTTTAAAATATGTTAAATAAGTGTTTTACAGTATGCATGTTGAATTTCAAGTCATTGAGAGGTGAAACGTTCAAGAATGTTCGATAACGTTTTAAAGTTAGACTTGAGACGTGCATTTGTGTCTTGTCACCAACCGAGACCACACCCTACATGTTAGGGACAATCCCAAATCGTGACGCGGCGTACTTGACCTCTCGGAGGTCTTGTACAAACCCTTTCGTATCGTTCATCGCATATATACATAGAAAAAAATTTGCAAAATTAACACTTTTCAAAAATATTTCAATTTTCTTTAAAAAAACATTCACATAAAACTCAAAGGAAATAGTAACTCTCATTTCATCAAATCCTCGACACATGATTTCTTGGGACACGACCCATACACTATAGAAATATAGAACTACTAAGTCTATTATAGTACTTCGATAAAGGAAATAAAAGATATATATGCCCTCTAGTCAAATGAGAACATGCTTCAACATGCTTTAACGATCCTCTAATTCAAGCTTAGCTCTCCAAAAGAACCTTCACCTATGATCACTTTAGAGTTACATAAAAGCATGGAATTAGTACAACCACATGTACTAAGTATTGCATAATGCCTAAAACTCATGAAAACAAACATTTATTACAAATATGCATCTTTTGAATAATATATATCCTAATATATTCATAAAAAAAACATTTAAATTTTAGGAATACATAAGAATTTACTTAATAAATTTAGGATATTTTTAAGAAATATTACAGTGAACTATATCATAGTCACTGTGAAGTTCCTTCAGTGTACAATAAATTTCGTAGCTTCACCATAGACACTTTATAGCATGCAATTCCCTCACTAAAAAGTTATCACCTATAATGAGATATACACACTTACAATACATTAACCACATCAACATGAGATTCTGTTACCAAAGATCATTCTAACGTTCACTTGAGTGAGTTGTGAAGATACCACGCATACAATACCTTTGACACACACTTAAGAGATCCTTTAAATTACCTAGGATAATATCACTCTTTCTTAACACAATAACATTAATATAATATGACATTCTCCCTTCAAAGGATATCAAAAGACCTACTCAAGTAAATCAAGAATAGAATTTTCATAATTGAACTCTTCAAGATTGCCTACCTAATTCTTAAGACTACCTAAGATTGGATCATGCCTACATAATCAACCAACTTCCATAACTAGAGTAATTCTTAAGACTTATCTAGGTATGATACGAAGTGACCATGCCTATGCCCCCTTCACACCTTAACTAGACAAGCCTTAACTACTATAAATAATTACATAACCATTTAACATACTTTCTTAACGTAACTCATTACTCTCATTAGTTCATTTAATACTCATTCATCACATAAAGTACATTCATGTAATGGTCTTGGAGAAAATCTAGGGACTCTCTCTATTATATTCATAGCCTATTTTGAAATGTCTAGAAAGAGTCCCTATAACACCCCTCAAATGTAATTGATGAACCCGAGTTTTTGACTACTTTATAGTTTAAGTGATTTGGACTTAATCCTTATAAATTCTAGTGTAGTTCTCCATGAACTATTGATTGATTTATTAATGTATTGAATTGATATCTAGATTGTCTTCGACGGATAAATCTATATTGAATTAACCTTGTTTCATTTTGTATCATAGTTTTTATACTGAATTATTGTTTATGGCCATGGTAAGGGCCTTATGGTATTGAATCGGATGGTTTAGCATTGATTGAAGTGCTGAGGATGGAGTTGTTGTACGCTTCCTTAATTCCCCTTATTTTATTTTTATTAGACTTCAACTATGTTATTATTGGTATGGTCCACTTATGGTGGCGGTCTTATGTGCTTTAATTATAATTGATGTGGCCTTGTCGGCGTTACATTATGTAATATGATTATAGTGGACTTGAGAACACTAATTCAAGTATCAAGATTATTTGTGTATTTTATTTATGTGAAGTATGAGACTATCTATCAACATATGAAGTAATGTGAAAGTATGTGTTTCTTATTTGTATACTAGGAGATTAGGTTAGACTATGACCTATGTGGTCATTTGTGTAGTCTTAGAGTTGAAACATGATTGTCCCTACTTGACTATATGAAACAGATGGTTATACTTATGATGATATGGTAATCTATAGGATGACATAAAGACGATAAGGGTCATTCCTAAATGATTAAAAGAATTATATGATATATTTAATAAAGTAAAGAATGTTATGTCTTGTTTTGATAGACTTGTGTTCCTTACTTGATATACGTATGAATGATATGTAAATACGGGATGTATTTCTTATTAAGGATTAGTGCACCCTTGTCATGTACGAATGAATGATATGTGAGACCTTAGATGATGTTAAGAAGGTCATGTACGTTGAACCTTAAACCTATTGGTAAGGTTATGAATGTTGAAGTCGAAGAGCCGTAATGGTATTCTTCTAGTAAAAGAATGATGGTCTTAGGGTTGATTGACTAGAAAAACATCATATCATCCTTAAAAAAGTCATAATGAGCTATCTTAGTCTCCATTGAAAGGTATCTGTAGTGGACCTCTTTGGTACGGTGAATGTGAATTGGTTATAAGATGGATAACGAACCTCTTCATGTGATCCTTAAGTGTCAGTACTCTATGAGAACGAATCTTAGCACCGAGTGATTATGTTATGGGAAGTAGTTGTACATGTGATGAAGACTAGAGTACAATGTTGCTCTACTTAAGAATGAGACTAGAGTGCATAAAACCCCATCATATTCCTTAATCATGTGTCTACATGGGATGTGTGCTAGTTCTACCCTTGGCAAGTTGAACAACCTCACTGATGTAGGTTAGAACTCTAGATTGATGTCTACATATCATTGTCTATGTCTGTTATTGCCTATTCTCATTATATGAGATAACTAATAGCATTTTACAAGTTCTATAAGGTTTAGGTGGTGGTATGAGACTCTATCTAGATATTGCACAATACGCTTTGAAGGTGTAAGTTAGAGTCCCTAGGCATTGTCCAAAATCATTATTTGATTGTTCTTACGTGATGAACGAGTCTTAAATAAACTAAGGAATGTAATGACATGAGTTAAGAAAATATGCTAAATTAATAAGTACTTATCTAGACTAGTTAAAGGTTGTCTAGTCAAGGTGTGAAGGGGGCATCGCAATGTTAACTTCGTATCTTACCTATATATGTCTTAAGAATGACTCGAGTTAAGGATAATTGTATAGTATGTAGACATTATCTAAATCATAGGTAGTCTTACGGATAACGTAGGTAATATTGAAGAGATTAATCATGGACATTATTTTCTGGAGGATTAGGTACAAGGCATCCAAGTGTCAAGCCTAGGTAACATAGCACATGACCAATTAAAATGGGAATGTAGATTTAGTACCCAAGGACATTGTGAGGATCCTTGGTAATACAAGTAAACATTGAAAGTGAACCATCAAAAATAATTAATTAGGAAAGTACAAGCAACCCATGTGCAAGCACATGGGAGAAAACAACCAAGGAGGGGGCCACCCTAACCGATTTTTTTTAGGGCAGTTAGGGGGAAGGAGTGCACATGGATTCACCACTGTGGGGCCTAGATCTCTAAATAATTCTAAAATATAACATACTTACCTAACTAAATAACTAATATAGAACAAACAAAAATAAATTATCTAGTATACCCGACAACCTAAGACTTAATTGGGTGACACTAACCTAGTAACTAGTTACAGAGACAAACTTGCATCTAACCTAGGATGGTCCAAAGGGTTAGTTATGGTCTTAAAGACTTGAGGTAAATTTATTAATAAACTTAGGTAACCTAATTTATTAAATTATCAAGTTAATTAATAAATTAAATGGTCAAAACGAAATCCTTACACTAACTTAGTAACTAGTTCAAAAAAAATTTTAGTACTTAACCTAGGATGGTCCAAAAGGGTTGATTATGGTTCCAATGACTTAGGGTTACTCTATTAATTACCATATGTCCCTTAATTAATTAAATTAGACATTGAATTAATTAATTTAAATGGTAAAAACGAAATCCTTAGGAAAAATTCAGATTTGACCAACGGTTATGTTTTCCTATTTCTAGTCAATCTAGGAGGGTTGTTTTAGTAAATAATTTATTTATTTATTTAATTAAATTATTAAACCTAAGTTGAATGAGTCAAGATCAGTTCATAATACCTATAAATTCATGATCATTCACATTGAAACACGATGCTAAAAAAGTAAGCAAAAGGCATAAACTTTCATTGACTCTTTTTGGCAAATTCAAGGTGTTCTTCAATATTTTGTGCAAGGTGGTCTTCGTAGATAAAATTCTACATATGGTATGGGTTTTCTCTCCTCGAATTGTTTCTCCAAGACTATTTTAAATAATCTTGAATCTATTGAATCTCGAAACTAGGGTTGTTTCCCAATGTTCTTATTGAACGTCTATCCTCCCTAATATCCTTGTTTTCGATTCCAATGTGTATATAGATGTAGTCTTGATCATGTTGTTAGTATGTAGTGATGGATAATATTAATGTGTAGGGTTATTTATTTTTATGTCCAATTAACCTCTAAGTCATACTATTATGATTTTAAGTGTTCCTTACGTGAAATAAAGAATGGTGGCACATTAACTTGTGTCCGAAAGTGCTAGTCTTGATGTGTTACGGTCATGTTGTGTAAATCTTATGTTAAACATGACTTGATGAAGATGATACGTTCATTAAAGTATTCATATGAGGCTATCCGGAATGGCTAATAATATTATGCCTAAGCTATGATATAAGAATGACTAATAATGATTTCATGATATTATACTTTAATGAATGTTTGGCTTATTCCAATAAAATGGCTAACAATACATGGTCAAATAAGTTAAAGGGAATTGGCTTATAATATTATTTTTTAATAATTAAAAAATTTGATAATGGGTGATCTATACAACATTAAACATGAATTATTGTAACTTTGGCTTGTGCCAATAAATTGGCTATGAAGTAATTGCCAAATTTTCTTGGCCAACATTATTTCTATGCCAATCATATATAACAAGAATATTGGAATGGAAACTCAAGAACATCTAAGATAATTCAATGAATCCTTATCCAAGGGTATGTCCATCATTGGGACAAGTCCCATCATTCCCTAACAAAATGAACTATGAACATAAGTATAACACAGAATGAAGTTCTCAACGTCCATTAATGATGCTATGAAGATACCAATTGAACGTAAGCAAGTAAAGTGAGTATTAACATAATTAAAAGTGTCTATGTTAATAAGTTGACCAGAATGAGGTTTTAAAGGAAGTGATACAAGTCTCACTTATACCTAAGATACTATGTTAAGATACTCACGAAAAAGGGTGTTAGAACATGTATTCTCATTAATACCAAATTTGCTATGTAAGAATATATTCATATTTAATCATGTGAATAAAGGGATGACAAGTCAACAATTGAGTAAGTAAACCTCAATCTAGACGCAAGCTTCCACAATGTTTGAGTCAACACTAAAAGATAAGAAAATAAAAGAAAGTGAGGAGAGAACTGATAGACTTGTTATGAGCTTGTTCTTGTACATGTAAGTCTCATGAGATGAGGCTCCACCACGGAGTCTAAGAGTCTCCAAATATCTCATAGTCTTCGAACTATGTCTAGCCAACATGTAACTAGCCTGTGGATTCCACCTAAGAGAGCTAAGTATGTTTCGGTCTAACCTTGGGCAGTCATATCACCACTTTTCAGTGTGGCGAAGACACAAGATTTCATGTTTAGTTCAGATGATCTATGTAAATTAATGATCAAAAGAATGTTCTTTGTTTACATTAGTCGTGAGCCACCCCTTTTCAATGTGGGGTAAGCACTTGACATGGATTCACTTTAGCCGGTGAATCAACCCTTTACAGTGTGGGTCAAACATTAGATTTCATTCTAATTCGCATGATCTAGGATTCACTTTGATGGGTTAATCGCCTCTTTTTGGTGTGGGGAAAGACACTGAATTTCATGTAGCTTCATATGATCTTAATACTTCAAACTTCTCTAAGGAAATAACAAGAAAAAAGAGATGTAAGTTCAAGGCGAACTAAGAAAGTAATAGCTATGAATGTAAATATTTATAGGAAGGAAATTTCCACTATGTAAAGGGCATAGAAAATGATGAATCCTCATTGTTATAAAAATGAACAAGCCAAATAAGATTGTCTTATAATGACTTTATATAATTTGTCAAAGATCATAGCCAAAAAATATTGGCTTATAATTATTTCATAAATTATGTAAACAGATTCCTAATAAGGTTAACCAATAAAGATTGGCTTAATAAGATTTCATGCCTAATTTGTAGTTAAATCATTTTCTTATTCTCCTGAATTCCTTACTTTATTCATTATAGGTATGGGACTATAATGAATCATTGCACTTGTATGTAAAACATAGTATCAAAGGAGCTCATTGAACTACATAACAAGAAGAAGAAAAAGACTGGAAAAAAACTATGTCAACAAGGTGGCTCTCGGGTTTGGGACATCAAATATAAAAAAATTTGCCCGAGTTGTTCAAAAATAATGTTGATGATTCTAAGGTCTTGTATTCATATCGAAAATGAGTTTTTTGCTTTGAATTCATTAAAACACGTCTTATTCATACCACAATTCACAAATAATGAATTAAGAAAGTCAACTGATGTCACTTTCCTAAAATGGCATGTTGTTATAAGAAGAGATTTCCTTGATCATGCATAGTACTTATGTGTATGTGTGCATACACCCATACATAGTACAAGTGTGTACTAACCCTATACTAATATTATCTTTTACGTGCAGGTCAGAGAGAAGGTTGAAGACTCGTTGATGCTTTTTGGATTGTCATTCTCTAGACTTTGGTAGGTCCTCTTAATGTTCGAGGATGCTACACGTATTTATCTATAATAGTTCTTTAGATATAGCTAGTGGATGTTGTCATAAGAATTTCTTTTCAGATGTTTATTTCAAAGCATTTCATTAAGGTCGTTTTGGAAAACCATTACAGTATATTGATCTCTTGATTTTAATTGATCCTTCAATAGTAGATGGTTGTTTTTAATTTGAGCTTCGTAAAAATATTAATCTATGCATAAAATATATGAAGTCTATGTATACTTCATTATGTTTTAAAAGTTTTTAATCTTTCCGCAAATTTAACTATATGAATGTGATTGAAAGATAAGAAGAGTCTTTTCTGCAACCTCTGAGAGGTTAACAACTCAGGTTGCATCGGATTTCAGAATCCAGGTGTGACAAACTTGGTATCATCGCATGAGGTTAAATTACATAGGAAATAAAGCTCAAAACAACCACGTTACATAGTTTTTAACTTATGGTTGTGAAGCGCTCCACAATGATGACTTTGAGACTTGGTGATGTTAGGAAATCTCCATTCTTCTACTCTTTATAGTGCTGTCAAGAGGTTTGACATTTTGTGTCATCCTAGTATCTATCTTTCTTCTTGTGTATACGTGTAGAAAATGAACATAAGGAGAAATGCAGGCAAGAGGAATGGAGAAACAACAGCTTGAGGAAACCAAGCTCCTCCTCAAGCCCCAGTTGTTGTAGTACAAGTGACTGTCAACCAAGCTGTGTTCACCGATGGAGAAGTAAGGGAAACACCATTTCAAATGTCCTAAGCCGTCACTACTCAGGCACAGTCTATCACAGCTCAGGCTACTAGAGAGGGTGCTGCCAGGGCTAACGCACGTGCTAGCACCATGGCTAGCAGACTGGTAGATTTCACCAGAATGAATCCTCCAGTCTACTTTTTGTCAAAGAACAATAAGAATCCCGAAGAGTTCGTGGATGAAGTCTATGAGATTCTTTATCCCATGGGGGTGAATGAAAAGGAAAACACTGAGTTTGCAGCATATCAACTCAAAGATGTGGCTCAGGTGTGGTACAAAATGTGGGCATCTGGACGAGCACTAAAAGAACTCCCCATCACTTGGGACATTATCAAGACTGGATTCCTGGAGAGGTTCTTTCCCAGAGAGATGAGAGAGTCTATGGTTGAGGAATTAATTAACATATGACATGGAGGTATGGCAGTCAAGGAATAATCCATGAAGTTTTTTAAGCTTTCTAAATATGCTTCTTCCCTGGTGTCCAATAGAAGGGAACACATGAGAAGGTTTGTGACTGGTGTCTCGGAGGATTTGAAATACGTATGTCGGGAAGCCAATATGCATGATAACATGGACCTTGTCTTCGGATAAATAGACGCCGAGAGATCAAGAAATCTAAGTCCTCCGATCAGTCCAATTCGAGCACAGGAAATAATTTGTTTGGAGTTCGGGATTGGCCCAAGATAAATAAAGGATACAAGCACTCAAGTAATCCTACTCCTTCTATGAAAACTAATGCCAAGGAGGGAAATGATAGAAATGCTCTGCGTAATAAAATTTTGTATGATAAGTGTAGTTGTTTGCATGGAGGTGAGTGACTAGTACGTACTAATATCTTTTATGGGTGCGGAAATAGTGGGCATATAGTCAGGGAGTGCTCACAAGTGATGAATCAGGTAAGTACACATGCTCATCATCGACCTAATCCTAATGCTGCACCCGTACCTCCCAAGAGGAAGAGATTCTATTGATTGAAAGGTAGACAGGAGCAAGATAAGTCAGCTGATGTCATCACCGGTACATTGAATGTCTTCTCTTTTCCTATGTAGGCATTGTTAGATCAAGGATCTACTTTTTCATTTATTACTACTTTATTAGATATTCAATTTGAATTGCTTACTGAGATTTTGCACGAGCCTTTTCTTGTTAGTACTTCCATAGGAGACGGCATTAGAGCCAAAAGAGTATATAAAGATTGCCCAATTAATGTTCTTTATATAAGTCACCTATGTTAACCGAATATAATTAGTCATGCTTGATTTTTATATAATCTTGGGTATAGATTGGCTCCATAAGTATTATGCTACAATAGACTATCGAAATAGAATGGTAAGTTTTCGGTTGCCAAAAGAGTTAGAGCTGAAATGGGAAGGGAGTGGTTCAAATCCAACAAGCCAAAAAATTCCCAATCGTAAAGCCAATAAGATGTTATGTAAGCTGTTAGGAACCGATAAGAACCTTTTTTATGAAGATGTTTCTAATGAATTTTTAGATAGCCAAGTGAAACTGTTGACGAACAAGGAATTTGCCACCGTTAAGGTGTTATGGAGGAACCACCTTATTGGGGGAGCAACATGGAAGTCGAGGCCAATATAAGATCCCTATAGCCTCACTTATTTAGTTCTTGATGGTAGATATACTCTTCCTTAGTCAGATTATTTTAATGAGACTCTAAATCTTAGTGCATTAGGTGTTTTTGGTGCGCTAAGTCCAGGAATGTGTGTTTCATACTGATGCTATATGAGTTAAAATGAGTTCATGCTTCCATTCATGTTGCTATTTTGTATAGCGTAGACTTGGTTTTTGTGTGGCATGAGTTGTGATGTTCATTAAGTTAGGTGTGATTGATAATGAAGTTCCTCAATCTCAAATATGAAGCTTCAAATAAACTTGAGTGTATCATCCAAAGTAACTGTGAATCAGAAATTCACAAAGAGTAAAGTTCGAATCATGTTAAAGTGTTTTCAAAAATCACCATCTTTAATTTAAAATGATATGTAGTGTCATTCGGGCACGAATGTTTCTAAAGGGGGATAGTGTAACGTTCTGGAAAAAAACATGTCTAGTAAAGAGACCAATAGGTCTTTAAGAATGCATATTGGGGTACACAGGCATCCCAAGGCCCAATATTGAGAAATATTGGGCATAGTTTAGAAAATTGGATAAGGGGTGTTAGACAATTTCTATAAAATACCTAAATAAGAAAAATATTGGGCATATTCCAAAATATGTGCTTAAAGGGTGTTAGCCAATTTTTCTAAGTATTAATGAGCTTGTTTAGGAAATGTACCTGCAATCAAGACCCTAAGCTAATTTTTTTTCAAATTATCAATCACATTCGGTACGAAAAAATCCAAGTGTCAACCCTAGGTACCATAGCATATAAACAATTAATTGGGAATGTCTATTAAGAAGTGTCCAAGGATATATTGAGGATCTTTGGGACAATAAGTTAACATTCCAAATGAATCATCAAGAATAGTTAGTTAGGAAAGTACAAGCAGCCCATGTGCAAGCCCATAGGGATAAATGGCCAAGGAGGGATCCAGATAACCGCATTTAATTATGTTAGTTAGGGGGCAGGCGTGCACATAGGTTCATCCATGTGGGTTATCTAGTACACCAGACAACCTAAGACTTAATAGGGTGACACTAACCTAGTAACCAGTTAAAGAAATAACCTAGTATCTAATCTAGAATGATCTAAAGGGTTAGTTATGGTCCTAGCAACTTGAGGGTAATTTATTAATTACCCTAAATCACCTAATTTATTAAATTATAAAGTTAATTAATTAATTTAAATGGTCAAAACAAATCCTTACACTAAACTAGTAACTAGTTAAAGAAACATCCTAGTACTTAACCTAGGATGGTCCAAAATGGTTGATTATGGTTCCAATGACTTAGGGGTACTTTAGTAATTTCCCTATGTTCCTTAATTAATTAAATTATCTTTTTAATTAATTAATTTTAATGGTCAAAACTAAATCCTTAGGAGAAATTTCAGATTTGACTAACTGTTATGTTTTCCTATTTCAAGTCAATCTAGGAGGGTTTTTTAGTAATTAATTATTTAATTTATTTAATTAAATTAATAAAAAAACTTTAATGAGTCAATATAAGTTCCTAAGACCTAAAAACTCATGATCATTCACATAGAAACAGGATGCTAAAATAGTGAGCAAAAGACAAAAAGTTTCATTGTCTCTGTTACGCTAATATAAGATGTTCTTCAATGTTTCGTGCAAGGTGGTCTTTGTAGATTAAATTCTACATAAGGTATGGGTTTTCTCTACAGGAATTATTTATCCAGAAGTATTTTCCATAGTCTTGAATCTATGAAATCTCGAAACTAGGGTTGTTTTCCAATTTTCTTGTTGAACGTCTTTCCTCCATAGTATCCTTGTTTTTGATTCCAATGAGTATATAGATGTACTCTTGATAATGTTGTTGGTATATGGTTATGGATGATAATAATGTAGGATTGTTGATTTTGAAATGTTGAATTAACCTATAAGTAATACTCGTATGATTTTAAGTGTTCCTTACTTGAAATAATGAATGATGCTACATTAACTTTTGTCCGAAAGTGCTAGTCTTGATGTGTCACGGTCATGGTGTGTATATATAATGTTAAACGTGACTTAATGTAGAAGATATTTTCGTTAATGTATTCATATGAGGCTATCTGTAATTGCTAATAATGTTATTCTAAGCTGATATATATGAATAACTAATAATGATTTCATGAAATTATACTTGAATGAATGTTTGGCTTATGCCAAAAAAATGGCTAACAATGCATTGTCCAATCAGTTGAAGGGAATAGGATTATAATTTTATTTTTAAATAATTAAAAGATTTCTAATGGCTAATGTATACAACATTAATCATGAATGAAGGTATCTTTGGCTTGTGCCAATAAATTGGCTATGAACTCATTGACAAATTTTCTAGGCCTAACTTTTTTTATGCCAATCACATATATTCAGAATATTGGAATGGATACTTAAGAACATCTAACATAATTCAATAAATCCATATCCAAGGGTATGTCAATCATTGGAACAAGTCCCAACATACTCTAACCAAATTAACTATGAACATAAGTATATCACTGAATGAAGTTCTCAACGACTATAAATGATGATATGAAGCTACAAAATGAACGTGTTCAAGTAAAGTGAGTATTAACATAAGTATATCACTGAATGTCTAACTTAAGAAGGTTACCAGAATGTGGTGTTAAAGGAATTGAGAAAGGTCTCACTTAAAACACAAATACTATGATAAGATACTCACGAAAAAGGGTGTTAGAACGTGTGAGACAAGTCTCATTAAAACAAATATGTTATGTAAGGATATATTCATATTTCATCAATGTAAAGAAAGGGATGACAAGTCAACAATAGATTAAGTAAACCTAAATATAGAATCAAGCATCCATATTGTTTGAGTCAGCACTAAAAGATAAGAAGATAAAAGAAAGTGAGGAAAGCACCGATGTGCTTGTACATGTAAGTCTCATGAGATGAGGCTCCACAACAGTGTACAAGAGTCTCCGAATATGTCCTAGTCTTTTAACTATGTCTAGCCAACATGGGAACTAGCCTTTGGATTCCACCTAAGAGAGCTAGGTATGTTTATGTCTAACGTTGGGCAGTGACATCACCACTTTTCAGTGTGGGGAAGACAATGGATTTCATGTTTATCTCAAATGATTAATGTTGGTTAATGATCAAAAAATGTTCTTGGTTCAGTTTAGCCGTGAGCCACCCCTTTTCAATGTGGGGTAAACACTTGATAAGGATTCACTTTAGATGGAGAATCACCCCTTTTCGGTGTGGGGAAGACACTAGATTTCATGCTAACTCACATGATCTAGGATTCACTTTGATCGTTGAATCACCTCTTTTCGGTGTGGGAAAGACACTGGATTTCATGTAGCTTCACATGATCTTAATGCTACAAACTTCACTAAGGAAATAAAAAGAAAAAATACATGTAAGTTCAAGGTGAACTAAGAAAGTAAGAGATATGGATGTCAATGTTAATAGGAAGGAAATTTCCACTAAGTAAAGGGTATGGGCCATGATGAATCCTCATTGTTATGAAAATGATCAAGCCAAAAAAGTTAGGCTTATAATGACTTTATATAATTTGAAAAAGATCATAGACAAACAATATTGTCTCATAATGATTTCTTAAATTATGTAAAAAGAGCCTAATAGGCTTAAACAATAAAGATTGGCTTAATAAGATTTCATGTCCAATTTGTAGTTAAATCATTTCCTGAATATCTTGAATTACTTACTTGATTCATTATATGTATAAGACTATAATGAATCATTGCACCTGTAAGTAAAACATAGGGTCAATGAAGATTATTGAACTACATAACAACAATAAGAAAAATACTGGAAAAAAAACTAAGTGTCTAGAATGGATCTCTCGGGTTCGGAACATAGAAATTAAAAATCTTCGCTCGAGTTGTTCTATAATAATGTTTATGATTCTAAGGTCTTGTATTCATATACAAAATGAGTTTTGTGCTTTGAATGAACTAAAATACATCATATTCGTACCACAATTCAAAAATAACGAATTAGGAAAGTCTAGTGATGTCACTTTCAAAAAAAGACATGTTGTTATAGGAAGAGCTTTACTTGATCATGCATAGTCCTTATGTGTATGTGTGCATGCACCCATAATTATTACAAGTGTGTAATAACCCTATACTAATATTATCTTTTTTAGGTGCAGGTTAAATAAAAGGTGAAGACTCTTTGAAGGTCTTTGGATAGTCGTTCTCCAAACTTTGGTATGCCCTCTTGATGATCGAGAATGATACACTTATTTATCTAGCCTATTTCTTTAGATATATCTGGTGTATGTTTTCCCAAACATTTCTTTTCAGATGTTTATTTTGAAGCCTTGTAATAAGGTCGTTTTGGCAAACTATTACATTATATTCATCTTTTGATTTGAATTGATCCTTAGATAATAGATGGTTGTTTTTAATTAGAGTTTAGTGAAATATAAATATTTGTAGAAAATATATGAAGTCCATGTATACATCATTATGTTTTAAAAGTTTTAAATTTTTCCTCAAATTTAACTATATGAATAGGATGAAAGCTCAGAAGAGGCTTGTCTGCGACATCAAGAGGTTAGTGATGCAGGTTGAATTCGGATTCCTGAATCCGGTGTGACAATGCTACATTATGATATCACCCTAGCTAGACTCAAACTCTGAAATGAAATGAGAAAATGAAACACTAGCAGAAAATTCTCCACTATATAAAGCCTACATCTAAGCTACATAATAATGGTAGACATCCTCGAAAGCATGAGGTCCTACAATGTCAGGATATAAGCTCCACATCTGAATAGCTACAACATCGTACCATAATCTCTAACATCCACCTGTGCCTGCATCTAAAAGTAGATCTTGTATAGGATTAGTACTCACTTGTAATAAGTATTGCTTTATGCAAGCACACACCAACGACATGCATGAGTAAGAATATCTCTTTCCTAACATCATGATTTATGGAAGGTCAAGTATGTAGGCTTGCCAAATTTTGATTAGGAAAGTTAGCGGACTTGCAAAATTTTGATTAGGAAAGTCGTGAAATGAGAGTAACATGCAATATCATACATATCATATTGCACATAACACAAATGTCTTACACATAGAACATAACATATTGCATATAACACATAACATCTTATTTCATAGGATTAGTACCGTAAGCCCTAACGTACACATGTGCCTGCATCCAAAAGTAGATATTGTATAGGTTTAGTACACACTTGTAATAAGTATAGGTATATTCAAGCACACACCAAGGACATGAATGAGTAAGAATATCTCTTTCCTATCATCATGATTTATGGAAGGTCAAGTCTGTAGACTTGCCAAATTTGGATTAGGAAAGTTAACAGACTTACCATATTTGGATTAGGAAAGTCATGAAATTAAAGTAACATGCATCATCATACGTATCATAATGCACATAACACCTAATGTCTTACACATAGAACATAACAGATTGCATATAACACATAACATCTTTCCTGTGATTCGTTCATACGCCATGAGACTTTTGAATCATGGACTTGACATCAAGACTTCCCATAAATGAGGGCTCAACATATTAGACCTAAACTAGGTAGTCTTGTTAAGAAAGCACAGAGTCTGCTTCATTCGTTCATACGTACTTCACTTCATACATTTATAAGCTAGTGTAGACACAAGCTATACCAAAGATGTAGTTTAAGCCTTTCATCGGGTTTGCTGTGCAATGATCAAGAATGACCTAGTGTCATTACATAAGTCTAGCTCACCTCTTAATTATCGTATCGTAACATCTCTGTTCTCATTCATTTCATTATGTGCATCATTTGAGGCTGGATTCATTTATTCTTTGGGAACATTAACTTTAACCGACATAGATCATGTGACAATCATGAAATCCTGTGTCTGCTCCACTACAAATATATATGGAATCACCGACCAATGTGACAAAAATATGCTAGCGTATTTAGGGGATTTAACCCTTCTATATCCCATTATTGGCAGTATAGGTTCAAAGAGTAGGAGATATAAGGAGACCCATAACTGGCATACCGGACAATCTCATCTCATGAGATTTATGTGAACCTCCACCCTTATTGAAGGAAGGCATCACTACTCATAGCTAGCCTATCGGTATTCAATATAAAGGTCCATTACATTGGACTCATACATCATGGAAGATGGATACAAGCATGAAGACATCATATCTCATTCGATGATTATTCCTCTCATCATTAGTATTAAGCATGAATTAACTTCAATACTTTCATTAGAGTGTTCATAGAGACTGGACTCTTCATTAACTTTGGACACTCATAAGTGAGTACGTTTTGGTAACATTTACTTAGACGCATTTGAGATTTGTCTCATCTTTTACATTATCCTCTTATGATGTTGTCACCACATTCATTAACTTTTTTACATTTTCTCTTCATAATTACTCACTCCTCATTACGTGAATGTTCATTTCATCATATACCAATGCACATGGCTATTTAGTGTGTTTAACACTCTTACTTAACCCTTGCAGAGTTTTATCATTTCATTGCACATATTTTAGGTTCACTTACTTTTAACGTATGCTAGACTTATGGGTCTATACATATAAGTCATAAGGCTTCATTCATAGTTCGTTTATGTGATTCATAACTTCCTATGATTATGTGGTACGAGACTTATACATCTTGTATGTATGCAAAGATCATGATTTTGATCTATGTGGCCAGCATTACATTGAACATTTATTCACGTATACCTAATGTATCAATATGGATTTTGGGCAATGGAACCCGGTTTCGAATCACTTGGTTAACACATACAATTTTTTTATTCTATTTTGATCCATATGGCTTGGGGACCTGAGATCGAGTCCCAACTCCTTCGTTTCATTTTTCCTTATTTTTATTTTTTTCTTATTCATTTGTCTTTGTACCAAGATGTTGTGGGATCGATCCCCCACACCCTCATTTATTTTATTATATTTTCCCTTGATTCTTCCGAGTTGACCTTGATGGTATGGGATCGAATCCCCACATCCTCACTTTATATTTCTCTTTGATTCGCTTAATGAGCATATAGGTCGTGGGTTCGATTCCCACACGCCTCAACATTTATTTTCTTTTAATTCCTTAAGTCTGACCAAGAGGTTGTTGCTTCGAATCCCACTCCTGTCATTTTTTATTTTCATAGTTTCATTTCTAATCAATGTCACGAATTGAACCCCCTTACAACATTCTTTTAACTTACATTATTCTATCACTTTTAACGAGGTGAGGTCACGGGTTCAATCCTCATTGATCCACCTATTTGATTAACTATTTGAATCATTTTAAACCACTTTAACTTGACCGAAACTCATCAATATGTACTGGAAATTTTGTAGTTTTTCAGCATCTTTTCCATCAACATTAGACGTTAGTTTTTACGGTAATTCATAATTCATTTAGAATGTCTTAGGTGCATTTTCATGGATTCATTTAGCCAAGAGTTTCTCACTCAAACCAGCCACATTACACTTCATGTGAATATCACGATTTACATAAGTTTGTGCACATTAAAATACAACTACAATATATCATGAACATATTCATCACGAAAACACATTACATGCCTAATATCTACCAGCAAACATACCCAACCCACGAATTAATGTGAGCTAGTGACAGGGACATGCAACAGGGAAAGAATCGTAGTTTTCGAATTAGAATTGACTGAATCTAAAGGGTCTCATGGCAAAGGAACCAAGAGTAATAAAACCCATACCTATTATGTATTATAAACCATGACTTGTTTCCCAAAACCATCTCAAAAAATCACGTCCAAATCCCCTCAACTTCAACACAAAATTGACGGAATAATCCTCCCTTTTGCCTAACGCTTTTTATTAGCTTATTTTTCTTATATTTTCGTGTAAGTTCTTCAAGTGTGAAGAACATTAGTAATTTTTCTGCTTTCGTATTTTTTTTTTGGCAGAGAAACTTGAAAAAGAAAAGAGAATGACCGTGTAAGTGAGTTATAGACGTGAGAGAGTGAAACGTGCAAGGTAGTTTAGGCTTAGGTAAGGACTTAGTCAAACTAGGACTCTTTCAACCCTTTGAAAAAATTTGATTTTCCATTTTTCCTAAATCATCTAATAAATATTAATGAATTAAGTTATTTTTTCAATTTAAATGAAAACAATTTGAATCATTGCTTCCACGTAGGTTCGAAATCGGATGGAGCAAGAGTTCACTCAAAGACCAATTTTCGGCCCTCTCTCCCCAAAATGCCCCTTAACTTTATTAATTAAATAATTAATTACAGATTTAAGGTAATTACGATACTACCCTTAGCTTGGAAAAATATCATTTTACCCCCAGACCCTCCAAACACAAGATTTCCCCTTTTTAAATTCGGTAAAGACTCATACGGGTAAATCTTCATATTCGGGAGCCCTACATGGCTGGACCCAACCTTTCCTAGCCCAACTAACTCCCCAAGTTAGTTGTCTTGGCTGTCGCAAGGATTCAGAGGTCAGGTTCTACGCGCATCAATCCGTGTGAACCCGGTCTAATCGTAGGCATTTTAGACACATGAAGCATTACTTAGGATATCCCTTTTTTAGGTTTGTCAAATTATCCCCCCCCCCCCTTAGGAACATTTGTCCACGAATGAAACTACTAACTATATAGAGAAATGCTAGTCAGATCATAACAAAGTTACTATTCAAAATCAAGCAAAAGCAACAAAAAATGGAGAGATAAGGAAACTTAGACTTAAGAGTTTGAAGTCTAACGTCAATGGATGAAAAGATGAGGGTAGCGGGATCTCATATCGGCCTCGTCCTCCCATGAAGCACCCTCAACAAGATGTTTCCTCCACAATACCTTCACTGTGGCAACCTCCTTTTTCCATAGCCGAATGATCTATCTATCTAAAATCTCACCAGGTACTTCCTCATAGGACAAGTCATCCTCGACTCCCAAACCTTAAACATGTAGAATCGAATATGTTTCACCTAGGCACTTCTCTAACATAGAGATATGAAAGACTGGATGCTTAGATGGTAGATCTCCAGGCAAAGCAAATTCATAGGCAACCTCACCCACACACTGTAGGATCTCATGTGGCCTAACATACCTCGGACTCAACTTCCATTTCGTACCAAACCTCATCACCCCCTTCATAGGTGATATCTTCAAATAGACCTGGTCACCTACATCAAACTCTAAGGGTCATTTTCTATTGTCTGCATAAGACTTCTGTCTACTGTAGGCAGTGGCCAACCTGTCCCTAATAACTCTGAACTTTTCTAAGGCCTCATGAATGATCTGTGGACCCAAGATGGATGACTCTCCAACTGGAGACCTACATCTCCTACTTTACAATGGCTCTAATGGTGCCATCCAATCTGGATTGATAGCTGTTATTCTATGAGAAATCTATCAAAGGCAGGTGGTATTCCTAGCTACCCATGAATTGAATCACACACTCCCTCAACGTATCCTCCAAAGACTGAATGGTACTCTCTACCGGCCCATCAGTCTATAATTAAAGGCAGTACTAAGCTTCACATGTGTGCCCTAGCTCTTCTAGAAGGATCTCCAGAAATGTGAAGTGAAGTGAGTTCCTCTATCTTAAATGATAGACAAAGGAATCCCATTCCATCTCAAAATCTCATCAATGTAAAGTCTCGCATAAACCTCGGCTCTATAAGTAGACTCCACAGGGATAAAGTGGGCAGACTTAGTCATCTTGGCCACAATAACACATATGAAATCATGTTGTCTCCTAGTCTTCGAAGACCAACTACGAAGTCCATCTTAATGGCCTCCCATTTCCAAGTCACAACTTCAATAATCTGAGTAAGACCGCAAGGCTTTAGATGTTCTGCCTTAACCTTTTTCAATTAGGACAGTTGGACACATATTCTGCAATGTCCTTCTTTCTGCCATCCCACCAATAGAACTGCTTAAAATTAGGATACATCTTTGTGGAACCTTGATATATGGAATATGAAGAACCATGGGCCTCTGCAATGTTCCTGGTCCCGCAAATCATCCACGTCTGGTACACACAGTCTGTCCTGGTACGTAAGTATGCCATCATCTCCTAAAGAAAAAGACTCATTCATCTTAACCAACACTGAGTCCTTAAGCTCCATCAACACATATTTAATATGCTGACCCTCATTGACTTCAACTAATTAGGATGATGAAGAACTGGGATTAAATGAAACACCCCATTAGTAGAGTCAAACTAAACGCACACCCAGCTTGGACAGCCTACGTATATCTTTCACCAACTCCTTCTTCTCATCCTCAACGTGGGTTGTACTTCCAATGCTAATCCTACTCAAAGCATCAGCTACAACATTAGCCTTACCCAGATGGTAGTGGACATACATGTCATAGTCCTTCAAGAAGCCCAACAACCTTCTCTGACGTAGATTCAACTCCCTCTGTGTGAACACGTACAGGAGACTTTTCTGGTTTGTGAATATATCCACATGAACTTCATACAAGTAGTTCCTCTACAATTTCAGTGCAAACACCACATTCTCCAACTCAAGGTCATGAGTGGGATAATTCTTTTCATGAACCTTGAGTTGTCTGGTACCACACAGTATAAGAACACAACCCAAACAAACCCTATATGCATCACAATACATGGTGTAATTCTCACCACACTTAGGCAAAGTAAGCAGCGGGGATGAAGTGAGTCTGTCTTTGAGATCCTGGAAACTCTTTTCACAAGTCTCTGTCCATTCAAACATGGCATTCTTCTTAGTCAAAGCTGTGAGTGAGGCAGCAATGGAGGGAAAACCCTCCATGAACCTACGATAGTAACCAGCCAATCCTAGAAAGCTTTGAATATCACTGGGAGTAAGAGGTTTTGGCTAGTTATTAACAACCTCAGTCTTCCTAGCGTCTACCTCCACACTTTTTATCGAACACAACAAGACCGAGGAAGGTCAATGATCTAAGCCAGAATTCACACTTGCTTAATTTGGCATACAACTGATACTGTCTAAATACCTGCAAGGTTAGTCTCAATTGTTGTTCATGATCTTCCTTTATATTAGAGTACATGAGAATGTCATCAATGAATACTATGATGAAAGAGTCAATGTATTCATAGAAGACGCTAGACATGAGATCCATAAATGAAGCAGGAGCCTTTGTGAGACCAAATGACAAAACTAGGAACTCATAGTTACCATAATGGGTACAAAAGCCTGTCTTTGGGATATCTCCATCCCTGACCCTGAGATGATGGTACCTTGAATGAAGACCACTCTTTGAGAAGAAACTAGACCCTTCGAGTTGGTCGAACAAGTCATCTATTCTGGGAAATGGATAATTATTTTTGAGAGTTACTTTGTTGAGCTGCAGATATTCGATACACATTCTAAGGGTTCCATATTTCTTTTCCACAAAGAACCAGAGCGCCCCAAGGGGATATGCTCGGCTAAATGAAACCCTTATCAGTGATATCTTTTAACTGTAGCTTCAACTCTGTGAGTTCATCTGGAGCCATTCTTTAAGGAGGAATTGAAATGGTTTAGTATTGGGTTCTAAGTCTATGCACAAGTCAATCTCTCGAGGGGAGGAACTCCAAGCAAATTATTAGGAAATATATCTTGGAACTCATTAACTACATTCACTAAGTCTATTGAAGGAATGTAATGATCTAGATCATTAACACTCACAAGATGACAGAATAACCCCTTGGACATCATTTTATAGGCCTTAATGTTTGAAATCAAGCGATTCTGATGACTCGAGTTGTACCCCTCCCATACGAGTTCTTCTTCATTAGGGAAACAAACTCTCACAACCCTAGTACGACAATCCATACAAGCATACAAACTATGAAGCCAGTCCATGCCAAGAATAACATCAAAATCATGAATTGAAACTCAAAAAACTTTGCACACATAGTCTTACCACATACAACTATTGGGCAATCCTTGTATACGCTATCAGTGCTAACAATTCTCATAAAGGTGTAATAACAACTATAGGATCATGAAGAACTTCAGACGATATCTCAAAAGTGAGACCAAGTAAAGGTGTTACAAAGAAAATTGTAGTCCCTGGATCAATTAAAGCATAAACATAAGTTGAGAATACTTGCAGCATACCTCTGACCACATCATCGGACTTCTCCTGCTCTTCCCTGTCCTTAAGGGCTTAGAACGTGTTCCTCTTAGGAGGCTCGACTGTTGTTGTGTCCTTTGTATTAGGCCTAGGCTGATCATTAGCTCCAGGCGGACATCTTTTCTCTGGGTAGTCCTTAACTATGTGCTCGCTCTTACCGAAACCTAAACAGACATTAGTGCCTTGTCTGCACTCTTCTGTGAGCACACCCACACTTAGTACAACCCATTCTGGGACGCTGCATCTCACCTCCATTGCCCTTCTTGAGCTCGGGTATGCATCCTCTAGGTGTTGTACACCTCTGAAAGTTATAGTTCCATGAACTCTATTGCCCTTTTTTAAATCTGGGCTGCTCACGGACACCAAAGTTGTTACTGTTTCCCCCATTTCTAGTACGTGCCAGATCGTGAGGCTTAGTCCTCCTAGGATCAAATATACCTCTCTTCTTCCGACTGTCCTCTACCTGCTGGACAAGAACGATCAACTTGGAGAGGTCCATGTTATCGTGGAGCATCGTAGATCGAAACTCCTCCTCCAAATCGCTAGTATTTTCTGTGAGGAACCTACTCATCTCATCCCTATTCTTAGATACAAGGGAAGTACAATACCGGGATAATTTAACAAGCTTCAGGGAATACTCCCTTACTGTCATTGAGCCCTGGTTAAGGTTGATAAACTCCTCAACCTTGGCCTCCCTCATCTCCCTGGAATAGAATATCCAAGAAAGCTGTTTGAAACTGCTCCAAGGTGACTGAAATTCTGCACAAAGCTCGGCTATACTACCACATCTTGCACCAAGTCTGTTCAACAACCTTAAGCTGATAGGAAGCCAACTCAGCTTTCTTTGTATCTGTGTCCCCTATGGCAACCAAAATCTTATGTACCTCGTCCACAAACTCCTGGGAATCTTCTGAAGTCTTGGACCATGTGAAAATGGAAGGATTCATCCTCATGAAGTCTCGTATCCTGTTAGCCATGCTATGAATTGACGGGTTTTCTCTCTGAAAAATTTGTCGGTTGACATGGTCAATTATGGCCTGGGCCTTCATAGTTATGGCCTGTGACATTGGGCTAGAGATGCCTGCACCTCCGCATCAGTCAACCCAGCAGGGTTATCCGGCAAAGCCACTCCTTCTGCTGGAGTCTAGGGTAGAACCTAATTGTCCCTAGAAGCTACTCCTCCTCTCCTCTGAGCAATGGTTCTCATAATATTCATTCTATAAAAACAACAAGGATTGATAGTAGAGACGCTCATAACATCAAGAATTCAAACATTTGCAAAAGGCACGATAAGATCAGAAGAAGGGAATTTTCATGCATATCACGTAGTCTTTAATCAAGAAGAGTGGTGCACTTCACTACCATTACTTAGAAATTACTCGATGTGGTTAGTGTGAAGTTATTATCTTCAAAACATAGCCTAATGCTTTGATGCCAACTTTCTCATGATCGGAATTTTGACCCTAGATGAGACCATTGTCGTTGACCTCTCAGAGCATGCAGACAAGCCTACATGCATTATACTTACTTCATCTAGGTTAATTTTAGCAGAAAAATTTGAACTTTTTTTTCATATTTCATGCGAAACTTAAATATACTTAATATAATAGGTGTTTAAAAATAAATGATCTAATATAGAGATAATCAAATGAAAGAAGTAGTTCATAATTGCATTAAACATGTTTTTGCCAAAATGCAACAATACAAATTCTTAAATTAAATTGTAAATGAAACACTAGAGGAACATGATCCACTATCTAAAGCCTACATACAAGCTAGTTAATAATGGTAGACATTTTAAAAAGCATGAGGAACAAACAATTTTAGATGTAAGCTCCATGTCTGGATAGCTGCAACGTCGTACCGTAAGTTCTAACGTCCACATGTGCATGCACCTAAAAGTAGATATTGTATGGTATTAGTACACACTTTTGCTAAGTATGGGTATATGCAATTTCACACCAAGGACATTCATGAGTAAGAATAGCTCTTTCCTTACAACATGATTTATGGAAAGTTAAGTCAGTACACTTGCCAAATTTGAATTAGGAAAGTTATTTGACCAGCCAAATTTTTATTAGGAAAGTTATGCCATGAGAGTAAGATGCATCATCGTACGCATGATATTGCACACAACACATAACGTCTTACACATAGCTCATAATATATTGCATATATAACATAACATCTGTCATTTCATTCGTTCATACGCCACGCGACTTTGGAAGCATGGACTTGACATCAAGACTTCCCAAAAATGATGGCTCAACATATGGGACATCAACTAGGGAACATTCTTTAGCAAACACAGAGTCTGCTTCATTCATTCATACGTACTTCACTTCATATATTCATATGCTAGTGTAGACACAAACTATACCTAAGATGTAGTTTAAGACTTTCATATGGTTCGCTGTGCAAAGATCAAGAATGACCTAGTGTCATAACTTAAGTCTAGATCACTTCTTGATTATCCTATCCTTAGACCTTTGGTATCATTACTTTCATTATGTGCATCATTTGAGAATGTCCTCATTCATTCTTTGGGAACATTAACTTTTACCGACATATATTATATGAGTATCGTGAAATCCAGTGTCTGCCCCACACCGAAAAGAGGTGGAATCAACGGCCAAAGTGACCCAAAATATGCTAGCCTATATAGGGGATTCAACCATGCTAGATCACTATATTGGAAGTATAGGTTCAAAGACTATGAGATATAAGGAGACCAATACCCCGCACGCCGGAAAGACTCATCTTATAAGAGTTACGTGAACCTCCTCCATTTAAGAAGGAAGGCATCAACGCTCATAGCTAGTCTATGGGTGCTCAGTATAAAATTGCATGACATTCAACTCATACATAATGGAAGATGGTTTCTAGCATGAGGACGTAATATCTCATTAGATGATTTCTCATCTCATCATTAGTATTTAGTATGCATTAACTTCAATACTTTCATTAGAGTATTCATAGAGACTGGCTTTTCATTAACTCTACACTCTCATAGGTGAGTACGTTTTGGTAACATTTACCTAGGCTCATTTGAGATTGCTCTCATCTTTTACTTTAAACTCTTATCATGTTGTCACCACATTCATTAACTTTAGGACATTTTCTTATCATAATTACTTACCCCTTATTACGTGAATGTTCAATTCATCATATGCCAATGCACTTGTCCATTTAGTGTGTTTCACACTTAACCCTTCTAGTGTTTCATCATTTCCTTGCATACATCTAGGTTTACTTACTTTTAAATGTATTCTATACTTATGGGTCTGTACATACAAGCCAAGTTTAAGTGATTAAAAACATCCTAGATTATGTGGTACAAGACTTATACATCTTGTATGTATGCAAAGATCGCAATTTAGATCTATGTGGGCAGTATTACATTGACCTTTATTCACGTATGACTTATGTATCAATATAGAGTTTGGGAAAGGTAACCCGGTTTTGAATCCTTTGATTAACACTTAAATTTTTTTATTTATTCTATTTTGATCCATACAGTTTGAGGACCCGAAATCGAGCCCCAACGCCTTCGTTTATTTTTTCCTTATTTTTCTTTCTTTCTTATTGGTTTGTCTTAGGACCGAGAGGTTGTGGGATTGATCCCCCACAACCTCATTTCTTTACTTTTATTTTCCTTGATTTTTCCGAGTTGACCTTGAGAGTATGGGATTGAATCCCCACAACCTCACATTAATTTTCTCTTTAATTCCCTTATTCAGCCTAGAGGTCATGGGTTCGATTCCCACACGCCTCAACCTTTATTTTATTTTAATTCCTTAAGTCTGACCAAGTGGTTGTGAGTTCGATTTCCCACTTCTCTCATTTTTATTTTCATAGTTTCATTTTCTAGACAAGGTCACGGTTTGAATCCCCTTTACCACATTCTTTTAACTTACATTATTCTACGACTTTTAACAAGGTGAGTTCACGTGTTCTATCCTTAGTTATCTCACTTATTTAATTCATTATTCGTAGAATTTTAAACCATTTTAACTTGACCGAAACTCATCAATATGTAGCTGGAAATTTTGTAGTTTTCAGCATCTTTTCCATCAATGTTACATGTTAGTTCTTACTATAATTCATGGTTCATTTAGAACGTCTTAGGTGCATTTTCATGGATTCATTTAGCCAAGAGTTTCTCATTCTAATCAGCCACATTATACTTCATGTGAACATACCGATTTATATAAGTTTGTGCACGTAAAAATAAAACCACAACATATCATTTCTAAATTTCAAACCAAAGGTAATAGTCACGGCTAACTTTGCACACACATACACATATTTTCGGAAAACATAGGTTGTCATTCATACAATTCCAAACACACATTCATGAACATATTCATTACGAAACCACATTACATGACTAATATCGACCAGCAAACATATCCGACATACGAATCATGGGAGCTAGTGACAAGGACATGCAACGTGAAAACAATCCTAGTTTTCGGATTAGAATTGACTTAATCTTAAGTGTCTCTTGGGAAACGGACAAACAGTATGAAAAACCATACATTTTATGGAGATTAAACCTTGACTTTCTGCCCAAAACATTCTCCAAAATCATGTCCAAATCCCCTAAATTTCAACACCAAATCGCCGGAATAATCCTCCCTTTTACCTAACATTAGTCATTGGCTTGTTTTTCTTATATTTTCTTGTAAGTTCTTCAAGTATGAAGAAATTTAGTAATTTTTCTGCTTTAGTATTTTTTCTTGGCAGAGAAACGTAAAAAATAAGAGAGATTGATCGTGAAAGTGAGGTATTGACGTAAGAGAGTGAAACGTGCATGGTAGTTTTGGCTTAAATAAGGGTAAAACTAGGACTCTTTCAAGCCTTCAAAAAATCTGATTTTCCTTTTTATTAAATCGTATAAAAAATATTAATTAATTAAGTTAATTTAAAAATTTATATGAAAACAATTTAAATCATTGCTTCCACCTAGTCTCGAACTCGGGTGGAGCAAGACTTCACTCAAAGACCAATTTTCGGTCGTTTCCCCAAAATACTCCTCCACTTTATTAATTAAATAATTAATTATTATTTTAGGGTAATTACGATACTACCCTTGGCCTATAAAAAGACCGTTTCACCCCTAGACCCTCAAAAATTAAGATTTTCCCTTTTTATGTTCGCTAAGTACTCATCTTAGTAAATCTTTATATTCGGGAGCCCTACATGGCTGGACCCAACCTTTCCTAGATCAAATCACTCCCTAAGTTAGTTGGCTTGGCTTTCGCAAGGGTTCAGAGGTCTGGTTCTACGCGTATGAATCCATGTGAACATGGTCTAATAGTATGCACTCTAGTCACATTAAGCATTACTTAGCATAACCTTTTAAGGGTTGTTATAGTGTTTCTATGCACTCCGAACTAGAGGTGAAAAGCCGGATGAGGATGATAATGATGGTAAGTCCTTTTAGTTCTCTTTAGTGGTATGATTTCCTTATGAGTAGGGGAGTACGGAGAGTAAAGGAGCTTTCAGTGATTCTCTCATCTTCTGTATGCAACTCAAGCTTGAGATTAGAAAGTGATAGAAGTACGTTGCATGTTGCATTGTGTTTAGGGGTCTTGTTGAAATAGAATTTCGTTGATTTCTTGCATTGTGAATTTTATTGATTTATGATTATGTTGTAAGATATGTTTATGTGGTTCTAGATTGCATAGTAGCATGTTTCCATCAAAAATTCTCTAAAAGTTGTATTTTTGTAAAGGTTGCCTAAATCACTGTAATGCCTGCCTACTCACTATAAGAATTTTGGGAAAATGACTAATTTTTTCTTCGGTATAAAATTATGAATGTGGTTAAAAATAATGTCTAATAGCATGATATTGAATATCAAAATTATTTTTTGCTATTTGGAATGAAGGATGTGAGTTTAATGGAATGCTGATTGTTAGAATTTATTCTATTTTCTTGTTGTGTTGTCATCCTTATGATTATATGACATTGAAATACTCTTAGATTTTTGTACTCTATAATGTTTTGTATGTTACTTTCATGATTTGGTAACTGAATATCTATTCTTGGAAATGTTCGGAGAGTGTCACGGTGTCATTTTAGGATGCATGTTTCCAAGTGGGGGAGATTATAACGCCCCTCAAATGCCTTAGGTTAATCTAGAGCCTAACATGGTTCTTATGATTTTCTAAGGTCATAAAATGGTCTATATTGTGGTATTGAGGCAGTATCTAGAGTTTTAGGTGATTTTGAAGTAAAACGTCAAGGGACGACTAAGACGTTCGACGACTAAGTCACCTATGTGCCTCATATGTGGGTATGTGCATATATATATATGTTTATTACTTAATGAGGTCATAATATGACTTAATTTAGTATGCATAGTAAGTGTGTCAAAGTTTCGTGAAGTTTGGAGGTCAAAAGGCCAAGAACGTCCATGACGTTATAAATGTTTTCCTTGAAATGAGCTTGTGTGTCTTGGCATGTTACATGGAGTTTTATGTGTTCGTTTTTGATAAAATTCATGTGATAGGTCCTTAAATCTTATAAAAGAATGTTTGGGTTTGAAACTTCTTGGGAAAACATTCTGAAGGACCATCCAACGGTCCTTGACGAAGAACCCTCTTCATTGAGCCAAGACTACCCAAGATAGCCCAACCTAAGGAGGCAATCGATGCCCAGTGGGTCATTGGAGGCCTTGTAGGTTGGGTTTCGTTGGTAGACACTTAGATGTTGGGAAGGAAAAGACAAAGACCAGCCTCAGTCCGAAACCATGGACAAACAGTACGATGTATTTGTCAAGGTACGGGCCATCGATGGTCTTCCATTTGTCCGGCTGCACTCCTGCGCAGGTTCACTATTAAGTGAAGGGCGAATTGGTAAATTCACCCAATGTCAAAAATAGTGGTTTAAAGGTTCCTTAAGGGTATTTTGTGTAATTTAAACATGTATATAGTTCATTAACACTTAAAAGAATTCATTCTTCAAAATCAAAACCCAAATTCTTTTAAGAATTCTCTAGAACTTCATTGGAGCCAAAACTCAAGGAAGGGGTTGGATTGGGGAATTGAGTAGAGATTATTCATCAAATTGTAGTATTATTTTTATTGAAGTATGGTTTTTTTATCGTTGAAACTCTATTTATCAAGCAGCGTCTTCTAAAGTTTTCAAAGATGAATTGCCAATTTCATGATATATCCATGAATTCTTGCATTAAAGATTTTTAAGAATTGTATATTGATTCATTTGTCATTAATTAGATGATTTTTACTCAATTAAACAATGAACCGATGTAATTGATCAACCCTAGTTTTTTACTAGTTTATGGGTTAAGTTATTTTGATTTAATGCTTATGACTACTAGTGTAGTTTTCTAAGAGCTATTGATTGATTTAATAATTATATCAAATTGATATCTAGGTTTTCTTAAATGGATAAATTTATATTTAAATACCTTGTTTCATTTTGTATCATAGATTTTATATCGAATTAGTTTTAATAGCCATGGGTAAGTGTCTTATCGTATTGAATTGGATGGTTTAATATTGGATTGAATTGTTGAAGATGGAGTGGTGGAAGGATGCCCTAATTACCTTTATTTTATGTTAATTAGACTACAATTATGTTGCTATTGGTATGGATCACTTATGGTGGCGGTGTTATGTGCTTTACTTGCAATTTATGTGGCGTTGTCGATGTTACTTTATGTAATATTATGATCATGGTCTTGTCGTCACTACTTGAATTATTATGATTATTTGTGTAGTTGATTTATGTTAAGTATATGCATATGTATTTACATTTTATGTAATGTTAAAGAATGTGTTTCTTCTATGTATACTAGGAGATCATGTTAGACTATGACTTTGTGTTCATGTGTGTAGTCTTAGAGTTGATGCATGATTATCCCTACTTGACTATATCATTCTATGATAGTTATATTGATGATAATATGGTAATATACAGGATGACATAAGTATGATAAGGGTCATTCCTAAGTGATTAAAAGAATGATATGATATATGTGATAAAGTAAAGAATGTTGTGTCTTGTTTTTGTAGACTTCTGTCCCTTACATTATATGTGTATGAATGATATGTGAATAAGATATGTCTTTACTAGGTAGGCTTAGTACACCCTTGTCATCTATAAATGAATGATATGTGAGATCTTAAATGAGGTTAAGAAGGTCATGTACGTGGAACCTTAAACCTCATAATATGGATATGAATTTTGAAGTCCAAGAGTTATAATGGTATCCATCTAGTAAAGGAATGAAGGTCTTACTATTGATTGGCTGGAAAGACATCATATAATCCTTAGGAAAGTCATAATGAGCTATCTTAGATGTCATTGAAAGGTATCCCTAGTGAACTATATCTGGTAGGGTGAATGTGATTGGGTTATGAAATAGATAAGGAACCTCTTCATGTGATTCATTAGTGTCAATTACTCTATGAGAACAAACGCTAGCACCGAGTTATTATGTTATGGGAAGTAGGTCTACTTGAGACGCAGAATAGAGTGCAATGTATCTCTATTTGAAAATGAGACTAGAGTGCATAAAATCCCATCATATTCCTTAAAAATGTTCCTACATGGGATATGTCCTAGTACTAGCCTTGGCAAGTATAACACCTTCATCGAAGTAGGTTAGAACTCTGCATTCCATGTCTAGCTATCATCTTTTATGTTGGTTATTGCCTATTCTCATCATATTGGATAACTGCTACAATTAGACAAGTTCTATGAGGTTTAGGTGGTTGTATGGGATGCTATCTAGACATTGCACAATAGACTTTGAAGGTGTTACTTAGAGTCCCTAGGTCTTTTCAAATACCATTATTTGAATGTCCTTATGTGATGAACGAGTCTTAAATGAACTAAGGAATGTAATGAATTAAGTGAAAATATCATGTTAAATGAATAAGTACTTATCTATAATAGTTAAGGATTGTCAAGTTAAGGTGTGAAGGGGGAATAGGAATGGTCAATTCGTATCTTACCTAGATAAGTCATAAGAATTACTCTAGTTATGGAAGATAGTTGATAATTTAAACATGATCTAATCCATAGTTAGACATAAGGATTACGTAAGTAATTTTGAAGAGGTTAGTCATTAATGTTATCTTCTTGATTTAATTAAGTATGTCTTTTGATAGGCTTTAAAAAGATAATGTAATATTATCAATGTGTTGATGTATTAAGTGAGAATGATTCTCTCTTAGATAATCAACAGGATATGTTAAGTTTGTGTGTAAGAGATTGTATTGGCGAACGTGTCACAACTCACCCAAGTGAACTTAGAATCACCGTTTGTAGAAGAATCTCATGGTCATTTGTTTGATGTCTTGTAAGTGTGTGATGATCTCTTTATAGGTGGTCTTAAGGATCATTTAGGTGTGCCTAGAGAGGTTGTATGTGTGGTCTCTCTTTCTCTTACTTAAGTGAATCTTAGGATAGTTTTTAGTTAAAGGATTGCATAACTAGAAGGTGTCTAAGGAGAAGTTGAGAACTTCACTCTAACCTTTACTGTAACAGTGAATTGAGTCATTATAAAGTTACATGGTTTAAATATAATGGTCATAAAATTTTATAAATTGATTAATTGATATATTTGATATGCTCAAACTTACTTCTCAAATAAGAAGTAAAGCGGCCGTGTCAAGCAAATAACCCAACTATTGAGGTTGGGATCGTTCCCAAGAGGAAAGTAGTCTAGACTTAACTCAACCTATTACTTTTGTTTAGTCAATTCCTTCCTTGGAAAGTAAAAACCACAAAAGGGGGTTTTCTATTTCTAAATGAATGAAAATAACTACTAAATATAAAGAGAAACTTAACAGCTTCGAATGTTGGATTTTAATCAATTAATCAAAATAACTAGGGTTTACATGTTCCCAACAGGTTCATAACTTGATAATTCTAACTATAACAATTCTTTCCTAGTATCTGGCATCCAAAGTGAGAATTTATGTATTTCTAAATTATTGGTCCGGCATGTAGAAAATCTCACTCCGCATCTTGGTCCGGCTATGTGTGTTGCTATCCTAACCCTTATTTTTACCTCATATTAAGCATCGTATTCGATATTTGACTAAGTTATTACCTCGTACCAATCAATACTTTCCTATTAGATAGTATACACTAAATCTATGTTGATAATTCTTTTCCTATTATCTACCTCCTTGGTCCAGCTAGTAGCATTAAGGCTAGTTCTAACGTTTGACATCCGTTAAAAAGACTTCTAAGCGAAAGAATTATTAATACATGCAAGACACTATTATAGAATTGTTATTTTAGTTAGGTTTTATATCATTATTTGCCTATGGTTACCACAACCCTAGTTATGGAGTTTAGTTACTCATAGTCAAAATCACAATATTCAAATATTAAAAAAAATAATTCATGTTCTTACTTCAATGAGAAAGAGTAAAATCCGAAAGTTTGCTTGATTAATCACCAATAATCAGTTGCAAGAATCTCAAAGTTATCAATAATCTTACAAAAAAAGTCTAATGATAATCCAGAATCTAACAGTAATACACAGAGTCTAATAATGATCCATAGTCTAACTAATAATACCAAGTCTCCCCCAAAAACGAGGTTTTTCGAACTATTTATAGAAAATAAAAACCTAATTAAACAAGGACCCTATTTACTGGAAATCTGACAAAACGCGGTTGGGTCGACGGAACTCGCAACGGATCGTCATGGTCACGGCACACCGTCATGGACTCTGTCGTCCCATACTTGTGCAATTTCTTCTGCTGGTCTCTTTATTACACTCGAGGTTCTTCGTTTCAAAACACTTGAACTCTTGGAATATGGGTACTAGGACTACTTCTCTGAACTTCATGATGAACCTGCAGGACGGACCGTCATGAACTCCTTAGCCCCACACTTGGTCAGACTTCCCCATCTTCCTTCAGCAGCTGCACTACGCTGCCACCTATGGACTGTCACAAGCACGACGGACCGTCATAAGCTCTGTAGGTGGTCTCTTGTGCATTTCTTCGCTCAAAATCTCCGCATTCATCTTTGGACAGATTTACTGCAAAATAAAGAGAAACTTATATAAAAATTAGCACAAAAAGGATTTTGGACACACTAAACATAAGGAAAAAGTATTAATAATACCGTTAAACCATGGTATATAAACACCCTCAACTTAAATTCGTTGTTTGTCGTCAAGCGACGCACTATGACTCACTACAAAATCTTTGCAGAATAGTATCCATGTTTCATTCTTTGCAATCATTTGGCTATCAATCCCGATTAATCTCATCAAATCTATGCATGCTATCACTATTAGGATTGAATTATGTGGGATCATAACATGACACAGACTCACCATGAGCTAACACCTATCCTCTTGAATTTCTCACCGAGGTGCTAACAATTAAGGTATTGCAACTAGTCTCCTCACTTTCAAACAAAATCGTCATTTTTAATACAATGATTTCAGTTTGAGTATAAGGATTACTTTTCAACACTCGCTCTCAGAACAAAGTCACACTCAGTCATACCTATTTCCATAAGCTTGCCCTCATTTTCACTGCCTTAAAGTCGCTATACAACTCTTAGGATCAGGATAGGACTTTCTTAGCTTGTAACATAGGCTCTGGGTCAGGTAGGGTATATTAAGGTATACTTTAGTGACTTTTTGCCCTTCTTGACATATCGGCTAAACCTTCCACTTTGTATTATTTTATCTCGCCCAGTTTCTCATATTCTTTCACCTTGCTATTTTCTCTTCTTTCTTCATTTGTGTAAGTGACTCTCTTCTTTTCTTGCTTGTATTTCTTGTATATTTTTCTTTTTCTTTACCTTTCTTTCAACTAATTCTTGAGTCACTTCACTTTTGTTCTTTCTCTCTCTTCGTTCTTTCAACCCCACTTTCCAGAGCATTACTCATAATAGCCACCCTCAACTCATGGCTTTGCTAGTAGTAAAGGTAGACAATACCCAAAGTTGGGTCAGGGCCATAACGAAGGTAGTTTTCTACATTAGCCACCCTCAACTTATGCTTTTTGCATAAACTGAGGTGCACATGTCCAAGGAGGGACCAGGGCCAACACATTATTCCCACAAAAGATCAGTTGGGGTGAAAAAGAAAGGTCTAATTTAGGCTCAGATCATTTGGATCAAGAAGGATAAATTTCATTTGGTTTTATTTTATTAGACTAAGAATGGGCTATATTGAATAAGGGCCTATGATCCTTTCCTAATTGTTTATTACAGCTTACTTTTAGCAGGACTAACCAGCCAAGTTCTAGCTTAGTACAAATAGTGGACAATTCAAATCTTCCTCACACTCACTTGACATCTCATCACTATACCAGATTATCAGACACCTAGTTCGAATTTTAGACTTAGGGTAATGCAATGGTGTACCTCTATGACATGCTTAGAGCCACACATTTATCAATAACTATGCCTAGTCGTGCATCATTTGCCAATTTATCAGGATATCATTTTAGCCATCATGCTCCTGAATTAAACTATGTACAAAAGATATAGACATGCTGGTTCAAGAGAAAAAGTAATATGTCTCTTGGGGAAAAAGAACAAAGGCAAGAAAACACCAAAAGAGGATAGTGAATTGGGCTACTCAGACTTCACCCTAGCACTCACTTTTCTTTTACCCCACCTCAAACAAAAAGACATGCAATTGTCCCCAATGCATAAAAAAAATTGACATACAAGAGTGGTAGGTGAGGCAAACCTGGGGCGCAAAGCACCGACAATCAGCACGGACCATTGTGATTATGACGGTTCGCCGTCGATGTCCGTCGTGGGACACTAAAAAAATGGAGACCCTTAAGAGAGGGGTCTCTGACCGTCATGATGGTTATGCAGGACAGACCGTCGAGAGTATGACGGTCCGTCGTAGATGTCCGTTGGAGGACACTTAGAAAATGTGAGAGACCCATAGGAATAGGGTCTCTGACAACAATAACGGTTGAGCAGGACGGACCATCGAGAGAACGACGGTCCGTCGCCTGTGTCCGTTGGTGACTGTTGCAGAGTGATTTTCTGCATAATTTCTTGGTGATGTGCCTGCAAATTTAAAACCCATTAGTAGAAAATGCTACCATTACTAGAAAGAATGAAAGGATAAAAAAAACTATAAGTATTGGGTTACCTCCCAACAAGCGCCATATTTAACGTAGCGGCACGACCGAGGAAACTTGATTACTCAGCCTTCATCAAGATGGTATGCCTCTATCATTTCATTCACCGATGCAATATGCTCAAAATAGATTTTATTCGTTCTCTATTCACCTTAAACCGCACTCCCTCCTTGGTTTTTAACTCCACTGCTCCATGAGGGAATACTTGGGTTATGAAGTAGGGGCCAGTCCATTTGGACTTGAGCTTGCCCGGAAGACAAGGCACCCCAGAACTGTCTACAAGCACCAAATCCCCAACCAGAAACTCTTGTTTTGCACTTTTTTCTTCATTCTCTTTCTTCATCTTTTCTTTGTGGGATATG
>CM064963.1:54556597-54638340 GCA_032847665.1 Solanum chilense | reverse complement strand
TTAACTCTTTAATGTGCTCATCACTAGCATCGAACCTCCTCATCATTTTGTGCAACATATCCTCAACACGCGCCATACTATCTCCACTATCCCTAGGAGTAACTTCACGATTTTGAGAAGGGCCATAGGACCCATTCCTATCATTTCTGTTACCGTAGTTACCCCTGCTGAAGTTGTTGTCGCGGTTGTAGTTTCCATCTCGGACATAATGACCCTCACGGTTATAGTTACCATTGTTCCGACCTTGGCACCAATTATCCTAATTTAAGCCTTGGGCGCTCGGTCTGAAACCCCCCGTCTACTCATTTACTGCATAGGAGTACTCCGCATAATAGCATACATCATTTTGTGGCGGTGGTTTCGACAAGTAGTTGACTGCATTTATATTTTCTGCACCCCCAGTGACATGTTTTAGTACCAACCCAAGCTCAGTTCTCATCTGACCCATTTCTTCACGAATCACATCTGTGGCTGGCTTGTGAGTGGAATGCACTGCGTAGGTGTTTCTCGCGGTATCGAACTTCCTAGTATTCCAAGCTTTATTGTTCTGGGAGATTTTCTCTAATTGTTTAGCAATCTCAGCATAAGGACACTCTCCATAAGATCAACATTCTATAGTGTCCAACACCGCTTTATTATTAACATCCTATCCCCGATAGAAGTATTCCTTCAGTGACTCATCATCTATACGGTGATTTGGAACACTTCTCAAGAATGAGGTGAATCTATCCCAAGAACTACTAACTGACTCTCTTTGTAGTGCCACAAAGTTATTCACTCTGTCTTTGTGGTTTAGTTTCTTGGAGACCGGATAGTAGTGTGCTAAGAAAACATCCCTTAGTTGGTTCCAAGTGAAGATTGAGCTGTATGGGAGCTCAGTGAACAATATAGCAACCTCTCCCGTTAGTGATAGAGGAAACACTCTGAGCCGTATTACATGTAAGTCCATGTCAGGCCTCCCTACAAAACTTTTACACACTGCACTTACCTTAGCTATATGGGCATGTGGATCCTCAGAAGGTAGCCATGAAAACAAACCTCTGGCAGTGAGCATTTACATCAGGCTACTAGTTACCACAAAAGTATGACCTGGGGTAGAGGAGGCAAAACAAGTGTCCCATCGGAGTCTGCTATGTTATCATAGCCTCTGAAGTATGCTTGGGGCCGTGGAGCGGGATTTTGTCCCCTCTGTTGGTGTTCACCTAGAGCATCAAGTAATGACTGACCATGAACATCAACCGGAGCTGGGATGTTATGGTTTTGATCATCATCATTGATTCCTAAGTTTCGATCCATATTGCGTAGTGTACGCTGTAATTCGTAATAGTAGGGAAACAAGGGTTCTCTTCCGCTCCATGTATTTGGCATACAAGGAGGATAGTTCTAAAAAAATCAAAAACAATAAAGCAAAGTAAAATCAAGAAAATATCAACAAAACTATAGTAATAAGTTCAAGTAAATCTAAACGCTATATTCCCCGGCAGCGGCACCAAAATTTGATACGCTCAAACTTACTTCTGAAATAAGAAGTAAGCGGTCGTGTCAAGTAGATAACCTAACTAGTGAGGTTGGGATCGTTACCACGAGGAAAATACTCTAGACTTAACTTCAATCTATTATTACTTTTGTTTAGTCAATTACTTCTTTGGAAAGTAAAAACAATAAAGGAGGGGTTTCTATTTATAAATGAATGAAAATAACTACCTAAATTGAAAGAGACACTTAACAGCTTTGAATGTTGGATTTAATCAATTAATCAAAGTAACTAGGGTTTACGTGTTCCCACAGGTTCATAACTTTATAATTCTAACTATAACAATTCTTTCCTAGTATCTTGCATGCAAAATGATAAGTTATGTATTTCTAAATCCTTAGTACGGCATCCATAAAATCTCACTCCACACCTTGGTCCGGCTACGTGTGTTGCTATCCTAACCCTTATCTTTACCTCATATTAAGCATCGTATTTGATATTTGACTAAGTTATTACCTCGTACCAATCAATACTAGCCTATTAGATAGTATACACTAAATCTATGTTGATAATTCTTTTGCTATTATCTACCTCCTTGGTCCGGCAAGTAGCATTAAGGCGAGTTCTAGCGTTGGCCATCCGTTAAAAAGACTTCTAAGCGAAAGAATTATTAATACATGCAAGACACTATTATAGAATTGTTATTTTAGTTATGTTTTATCTCATTATTTGCCTATGGTTCCCACAACCCTAGTTATGGAGTTTAGTTACTCATAGTCATAATCACAATATTCAAATATATTAAATAAGGATTCATGTACCCACTTCAATGAGAAAGAGTAAAATATGAAAGTTTGCTTGATTAAGCACCAATAATCACTTGCAAGAATCTCAAAGTAATCAATAATCTCACAAAAAAGTCTAATGATAACCCAAAATCTAACACTAATACACAGAGTCTAATAATGATCCAGAGTCTAACTAATAATACCGAGTCTCCCCCAAAAACGAGGTTTTTCAAACTATTTATAGAAAATAAAAACCTAATTAAACAAGGACTCTTTTTGCTGGAAATCTGTCCAAACGCGGCTGGGTCGACAGAACTTGCGACGGATCGTCGTGGTCACGACGGACCGTAATGGACTCCGTCGTCCCATACTTATGCAATTTCTTCTGCTGCTCTCTTCATTACCCTCGACGGCAGGTATGACGGACTGTCATTGGCACAACGGTCCGTCGAGGGTATTCGTTTCAAAACACTTGAACTCTTGGAATATGGGTACTGCGACTACTTGTCTAAACTTCATGACGAACCTGCAGGACGGACCGTCATAGACACGACGGACCGTCATGAACTTTGTAGGCCCACACTTGGTAAGACTTCCCCATCTTCCTTCAGCAGCTGCACTAAGCTGCCACCTACGGACCGTCACAAGCACGACGGACCGTCATAAGCTCCGTAGGTGGTCTCTTCTGAATTTCTTCGCTCAAAATCTCCGCATTTATCTTTGGACAGATTTCCTGCATAATAAAGAGAAAGTTATATAAAAATTAGCACAAAATGGCTTTTGGACACACTAAACTTAAGGAAAAAGTATTAATAATACCGTGATACCACGGTATATCAATATTATGTTTTTAAAGGTTCTAAGTGTTGTTCATATGATCATTTTATGATGTTTAAAATGAAAAAGATGCATATTTAAAATCAATGACCGTTTTCATGTTTTTTATGCATTATGCCACACTTAGTTCATGTGGATGTACTAATCTTATGGTTATATCTACCTCTATAGGGGTTTGTAGGTCAGGAGAATTTTGGAAAAAAGAATTGGATCGTAGCATCACTCAAGTAAAGTTGAAGTTTGTCCTCATTTGATTCGAGGTCATATATGTCTTTTATTTCCATTATCGAAGTATTGTAATAGAATAAGTATTTCTATATTTTGATGTATGAGTCGTTTCTCAAATATTAACGTGTCTAAGCTTTAATGAGAGTGAGACTTAATATTTCATATGATTTACGATGAATTATGCTATGAAAGATGTTCTAAGATTTTGTGAAATGTTTTAATTTTGCAATAATTTTCATTATGTGTATGCGATGAACAATTTGAAATGGGCTTGTACAAGACCTCAAAGAGGGCAAGTACACCGGTTTCATTCCGAGAATGCCATATCATCTAGGGTATAGTTACGGGATGTGACAAGCGTGGTATTAGAGCATACATTATGATAGTTGTTTCGGACATCAAAAGACTCATCAAGTCACGTTTAGTAGAGTCTTGACCATCGGTGTGAGTCACGACACATCTATGGGCGAGAGGCTATAAGAAGATAGAAATTCCCTTATTTTATACTCCTTTTTTTTGCCGTAGATTAAAAGTTATGATTACTCTTTTCTTATGGTTTTTTTTCTGTTTCTAGGAAGATGAATACAAATAGGACAACAGATAGGATAGTTGAGGAGAAATATGTGAATGAGGAGATTCCTCCTCATGTTAAGAAAGTTGAGAAAGTTCCTCTAGGTGCTCAAAGTGATCAAGGTGATAAAAACCCTATCGTAGAAGGAGGCAATGATATTCCGGTGTTTCCCCCAGAATTGACTAATAGAGATATTAGAGAGGCTTTTCTTAACTTAGCCCGAGCTGTGACTACTCAAGTGAATTTTAGTATTAATCCTAGAGTAAATGTTGTGTAGAGAACCATGACATATAAATTGAGAGATTTTGTGAGGATGAATCCTCCTATCTTTCTTAGATATATGGTGGGAGAGGATCCCCTACAGTTTCTAGATGGTGTGTACAAGGTGCTTAGTGCTATGGGGGTTTCATCTAGAGAGAAGGTGGAGTTGGATTCGTATCAATTTAAAGATGTTTCTTAAGTGTGGTACACACTATAGAAAGGCAACATGCCGGTTTATCCGGGTTCTATTATATGGGATGAGTTTAAGGAAGCTTTTCTTGGATATTATTTTCCCTGTGAGAGGAGGGAGGTTAAGGTAGAGGAGTTTATCAATCTCAAGCAAGGCAATATGTGTGTTGAGAAATACACTTTGAAGTACTCAATATTTTCCAAATATTCCCCATCACTTGAGTCTAATCTGAGGGATGAGATGAGTAGATTTATGACTGGTGTCGCTGATCTAGTGAGGGAAGAGTGTCGTACGTCCATGCTATATGATGATATTACCCTAACGAGACTCACGCTGTATGCCCAATCTATTGTAGAGTCCAAACATAGGAGGATTACTAGGAACTTTGAAAGAAGTGGTTCAAGTGACCAAGGTCAATCTAGGTTCAAGAAGAGATCTCAAACTCAAGAAGAATGTAGTAATGCTAATGTGAAATTGGAGAAAGAAGGTTGTTCTCAAAATGGAAAACCTATGTGGTTTGAGTTGTGGAAAGAGGCACTATGGGGAATGCCTAAAGGGTACCACGAGTTTCCTTAGTTTTGGGAAAGAAGGAAACGAAGTGAGAGCTTTACCTACCATTGTGGCTAGAGGAAGAGAGGGTAAGAAAGTTTTTCCTAATTTTCCAGAGGAAGATGCTCCAAATAAGAGGCGTTCCTATGCACTTCGAACTGTAGAAGAAAAGACGGATCAGGATGATGATGGTAATTCCTTCTATTTCTCTTTGGTGTTATGAGTTCCTTCTATTAGGGGAATTGAGGTGAGTAAAGGAGTGTTTATTGATTGTCTAATCTTTTCTATTAAACTCAAGCTTGAGAGTATAAAGTCATAGAAGTATGTTTCATGTTGCATTATGTTTAGGGGTCTTGTAGCATATAAATTTAATTGATTCCTTGAAATTTGAATTTTATGAAATGATGATTATGTTGTAAGATGTGTTTATGTGGTTCTACATTGCACGTTTCTATCATGAATTTCCTAAAAGTTGCATTTTTTTAAAAGTCTCCTAAATCACTGTGATGCCTGCCTACTCACCGTTAAAATTTAGAAAAAAATGAGTAATTTATTTTTTCCAAAGATTGTTGTAATTTTGTTAGAATTGATGTATATGAGCGTGAAATTGAATATAAAATTACTAGTTTCCATTTGGAATGAAGGATGTGAGTTATATGGAATGTTGAGTGCTAGAATTTATCCTAGTTTATTGTTGTATTGTGATCCTCTTGCTTATGTGAAATGGATGTTCTCTTAGTTGTTTGTATTTTTATAATGTGTTGTATGGTATGTTCATGAATTTCTAGTTGAATCTCTATTCTTAGAAATGTTCAGAGAGTTGCTAGGTGTCGTTCGAGGACGAATGTTTTATAAGTGGCGGAGATTATAAGACCTATCAAATGACATAGGTGAATCTAAAGACTAATATGGTTTTCATGACGGTATAAGGTCATAAAATGTTCTATAATGTGCTATTAAGGCAGTATCTGGAGTTTTAGGTTGAAACATCAAGGGACGACTAGGAAATTTCGATGACTAAGTCACCTATGTGCCAGTTACGTGGTTATGTGTACATATATATATGTTTCATGATTTTATTAGGTAATTATATGTATTCTAGTAGTATATATAGGTAGTGTGTCAAGTTTCATGAATTTTTGAGGTCAAACATCGAATAACGTCCATGACATTATTAAGGTTAGCGTTGAAATTACCTTGTGTGTTTTGGTATGTTTCATGGAGTTTTACGTGTTTGTTTTGGATAAAAATCATGTGAGAGGTCCTAAAGTCGTATACAAACATTTTTGGGCTTGAATTTTCCTGGAAAAAATCCCCAAGAACCATCCAAAGATCCTTGAGGAAGGATATTTTTCATTGAGCCAAGAGAGCCCTATCTACGAAGATTGACGCCCAGCGACTCAATCGAGGACCTATAGGTGAGGGTTCATTGGTAGAAACTTAGGCGTGTGGAAGGAGAAGACAAAGACAAGCCTCAGTCCCAAACCACGGAGCAACAGGATGGTTTGTTGGTCAAGCAACGGGCCGTCGATGGTCTTCCGTGTGTAAGGCTGCCCTCTTTCGCAGGTTCACTGTTAATTGAAGTGTTATTTGGTAAATTCACCCAATGTCAAAGTAGATGTTTGGAGGATTCTTAAGGGTCTTTTGGGTATTTTAATCATTTTATAGGTCTTTAACACTTAGAAGAATTCATTCTTCAAAATCAAAACTCAAATTCACTTAGAATTTCTCTAGAACTCCATTGGAGCAAAAACTCAAGCAAGATGTTTGGATTAGATAAATGAGTGCAAATTATTAAAAAAGTTTTAGGATTAGATTTATTTAGGTATGGTTTTTTATCGTTGAAACTCTATTCATCAAGGAGTCAAACTTTCAAAGAAGTCTTCAACATTTTTCAAAGATGAATTGTCCAGTTTCATGATCTATCCATGGATTCTTGCATTAAAAGTTTTGAACCATGTTACATTAATTGAATAGTTGTTAATGAAATGATTTTAAATCAATTAACCTATCAATCCATTTAATTGATGAACCTAGTTTTTGACTAATTTATGGTTTAAGTGATTTGGACTTAATGTTTGTGATTTTTAGCGTAGTTTTGTATGGGTTATTTATTGATGTAATAATTGTATTGAATTGATATATCGGTTGTCTTAGATCGATGACTATATATTTAATTGGTCTATTTTAATTTTATATCATAGTTTTTATATTGAAATATTGTGTATGACCATGGGTTAGGGCCTTATGGTGTTGAATTAGATGGTTTAACATTGGATTTAAGTGTTCAATATGTAATGGTGGTACGCTGCCCTAATTTCCTTTATTTTATGTTAATTAGACTTCAATTATGTTGTGATTGGTATGTTCCACTTATGGTGGCTGTGTTATGTGCTTTACTTGCAATTGAAGTGGCCTCCTCGGTATTACTTTCTGTAATATGATGATCACGGCCTTGTCACTTTACTTGCAATTGAAGTGGCCTTGTCGGCGTTACTTTATGTAATATGATTATCAAGGCCTTGTGGTCACTACTTGAATTATTATGATTATTTGTGTAGTTGATATATGTTAAGTATGAGCATATTTATCGACATGTAAAGTAACGTTAAAATATGTGTATCTTCTAAGTATACTAGGAGAGCATGTTAGACTAGGACTAGGTGTTCATGTGTATAGCCTTAGTGTATATGCATAACTACATGACTATATTAATCTATGATGGTTATATTGATGATGACATGGTAATGTATAGGATTACAAATATATGATAAAGGTTATTCCTAAGTGATTAAAAGAATTATATGATATATGTTTTAAAGTAAAGAATGTTTTGTCTTGTTTTGGTAGACTTGTGTCCCTTACTTGATACATGTATGAATCATATGTTAATATGAGATGGCTTTACTAGGTAGGCTTAGTGCATGATTGTAATGTATGAATGAGTGATATGTGAGACCTTAGATGATGTTAAGAAGGTCATGTACGTTGAACCTTAATCCTATTGGTAAGGTTATGAATGTTGTAGTCAAAGAGCCGAAATGGTATCCTTCTAGTAAATAAATAATGGACTTTGGGTTTATTGGCTGGAACGACATCATATCATCCTTAGGAAAGTCATAATGAGCTATATTAGTAGCCATTGAAAGGTAGCCCTAGTGGACCACGTTGGTAGGGTGAACGTAATTGGGTTATGAACTAGAAAAGAAACCTCTTCATGTGATCCTTTAGTGTCAGTTACTCTTTGAGAACGAAGACTAGCACCGAGTGATAATGTAATGGGAAGAAGCTATACTTGTGAAGGAGACTATAGTCTATGTAGATATACATGAGAATGAAACTAGAGTGCATAAAAGCTCGTCATATTCCTTTAAACATGTTCCTACATGGGATGTGTCCTAGTTCTACCCTTGGCATGTACAACACCCTTATCAAAGTAGGTTAGAACTCTGGATATCATGTCTAGCTATCATTGTCTATTTCGGTTATTGCCTATTCTTATGATATGGGATAACTACTAGCATTAGAGAAGTTCTATGAGGTTTAGGTGGTGTGAGACACTATCTAGATATTGTACAATATGCATTGAAGGTGTTAGTTAGAGTCCCTAGGTCTTGTCCACGACCATTATTTTAATGTCGTTATGTGATGAATGAGTCTTAAATGGACTCATTAATATAATAACTTACGTTAACAAAACATGTTAAATTAATAAGTTCTTATCTAGAGTAGTTAAGGAATTTCTAGTTATGGTGGGAAAGGGCAATAGGAATGGTTTATCACACCCGTACATTACACCCTAGACGCGATCGGCGTCGGCGTCCTCTAAGAGGACTGAAATAAGTCTTTTGGCGTTTTCATAACCTGTCATTAATTAAAATTTACGGAAAATTAAAAATTTTATATTCTAATTGAAGTATACTTGGACTTTATACTTATCATTCATAAGTCATACAATATTCTATGAAATTGTCTCACATATATAAAACCATCCAAAAAGTGCAAATTCGGACATATCCAATACATAGTAGTTATTCCATGTAGTTCTTAATTCAAAAAGAATCCAAGGAATATGATGGAAAATAGGATAATCCTAATATTTACTAAAGTCTTCGTAAGCGGGAATATAAATGATAGCATCCCAACATGAGGACCTACAAAGATTTTGATAAAGAGTTCCAAGCTTCTTCAAATTGACCTCCTGAAACTTCAATGGTCGGAACCTACAATTGTAGTAATATAATGTAATGGGTTTAGTACGCCAAAAGTACTAACTATGGGTATATTCACATAACGCTTAAGGACATGCATGAAAAGGGATCATTTATCATATCCTTGGAAATCATGATAAGTCATGTCAACATTTTCTATGCACATACCATTAAGCATAAACAAGTAAAGGATTCCATCAACATAAAGCATGATCATAATTAAATACATATTGACATTGAGTCATGTAAACATTCATGTTCAATAGATTACATATACTTAACATACTAAACACTTACCAATAATCCCATCCCCCAACTATAAGTGCAATTGTCATGTGAAGTGCAAAACACTTACCAATGATCCCATCCCCCACCTACAAGTTTAATGATCATGTGAAGATCCATAACCCCACACAACCAAATAGATAAAATAGGAGAATATAGGTAAAGCTTTGCTTCGTATAACTTCTGAAATTATTCATCATCACTTTATAACAATATAACCCAATAAATATCCATCGTAATGGACAATATCAAATAAGAGTAACATCATGTATCATAAACAGCATACCTTTCATGTTATCATATTACATAAGAACAATCTTCTATGATTTCCTTTAGAGAGAACTTATGCAATGTCTAGTATAGTCCCATACCCCTACCTCAACTAAGTAGACTCCTCAAGTTACCCTAGTCAACGTTCATTTACTTTGCTTTCATTTTACATAGGGGAACATACTCCCTAACCGACATAGACCATGTGAGATAAACATGGAATCCAGTATCATAAAACCCCAAACCGAAATAAGGTGGTCTACCGGAAAAAGTAGAACCAAACATCACATAGATTTCTAAGTGGATCCATTAGCTAGTATCCTATGGTGGCAACAGAGTTCAATAACTAGGAGATGTATTAGATACCCATAGTTCCCATTACATGGCATGATCAATCTCGTGAGAGTCATTGTGAACCAACCTTCCAACTAAGGAAGGGACACCTCTCATATCTAGTTCATTGGTTTTTATCTTAAATCCTATTCTTGAATAACCTTTAAGTTGTCTTTTATCATAGAAATATGATAGTGCATAGGAGATAAACTCCTTGTATAAACATGAGGATGAGATCTTTGAGATTAGATGAGAATTTAATTTTATCATAACCCTTCATAGGTGAGATTAACATAACATAGTCATCTTGTGTAAAGCATACAAGAGAATGTCGTAAGTTGCAGTTTTCGTGTTCTTATCATGATCTCACAAATAACATGTTCATAGCCCAACCTATCCACATAGAAACATCATACATAGTTTCACAACATATAATCATGATTTATATGCTAACATAAACATTGTAGATGAATCACAACTTTAGAAGACTTGCCTCTGGTTTCCAACAACTCTTTAAATCATACACAAGATCAATGCATAGTGTAGGGTAAAGGAAAGAGCAATTTAAATGTTCATTCTAGTCTTACTTCCAATCCCTATGTTTTCTTATTATCAAGAAGTAGAAACAATCATACGAAACCATCATGTAGATAAGAACATGCTTAAGACGAAATTCAAACATAAATAACAACATACTCATCAAATCGTGTGGAATAGACTACCGAAAACATTTACTTTCCATTGAAAATAAAAAAACTAGGGTTAGTAAGAAAATCTGTTGTATATAGTAAAAACTCTAGAACTGATGTTCTTGAAAACCTATATTTGAAAGGACCTCTTGGATAGTGAAAAAACCATACCTTATTGATGAAGAATCTACAAAAATTGGATGAAAAATTTTTAGTCTTCGTCTTCTTCCATAAGCTTTTCTTGTTCTTCAATGGAGTTTTGAAAAGAAGGCGTTCTTGAGAGATGTGAGATAATTTTTGTTTAAATCTGATTTGGGACGTCTAAAAGTGGTATAAAACTGACCTAATATAAATATATAGTCGTCCTTTGAATTACCCTAAATACCATAGACATAAATGGGTCTTTTTAATAAGTTAAATTACCAAAAATACGACTTTAACAATCCAAAGAAGAAGTTGTGGGTCACGGGGCCAAATCATGCCATTTTTATAGAATTTTTAGTTGAGATAAAGAGGTGCATGTAAGCCTCACGTCGCGAGGCTGCCTTTCAAATCTTGAGACGTGGCCAGCTCGAATCGCACACTTCAATTCCCCATCTTGCTCGCTCTGGCTGCTTTGGCAGCATGCCTACCCGTGTTTAGGGTCCTCCACAAGGATCATTCGGGTTTTCCTTGGGGTGTTGTTACAGGACGTTTGGACCCTTTCTACTACATAATACCTTTCCAAGGTCTCATTACATGTTTTGGACTTCATGAGGACAATTCAAAACCTTCACAAAACATAGGGACGTACACTAGTTCGAATTACCTGGTTTCCGGACGTCAAGGTCTTTCTTAGTCGTATTGGCCCCAACCTTTTCCGGATGATTTTATCACATTAATATATGTCTGGAAACATAATTTCAAACATTATTCAATTTATTAAGAACAATTCTAAGTCATGACATTTCCTGAGCATTACATTATCCCCCCCAGGAGCATTCATCCCCGAATGATGCTTTAATCGTTTGGAGTGTAGAAATAGACTTAACATTAGCAGCCCAAAAAATCAACGACATAAAATCATAACAATTCACTGATCATGGGAGTATATTACAACTTCCCACAACACATACCACAACATTACACATAGCATTCAATTCATGATGCACAACATATAAGAGCTCCATATTCATAACACACAATGAGGAATTTCCTTTTCAAACATATCATAAGCTCAAAATGCATCAAAGATTTACCATGCTATCATTCTTCTCAAGGCAACAACAAAAACAGTAAAAAATAAAGAAGAAACATGATAGATATTTCACATAAGTGCAATAATAGAGCATGAAGGTATTTTCTTAGAACTCTAATTGTTACAACTTTCACAAAACATGAACCTACTTAGAAAAACAAGTTACTTTCATGATTATTTATTAATTTCTCTATCATGAGGAATGTCTAACCTTATGGAGTAAAAAGATGAGGGTAGCAGGACATCATATCGGCTTCAGCCTCCCACGTTGCCTCCTCTACAAGATGGTTCCTCCATAGAACTTTTGCAGAGGCAACCTCCTTGTATCTAAACTTCTTGACTTAGCGATCTAGTTTATCAATTGAAACCTCTTCATAGGAGAGGTTCTCATCCACTTGTTAACATTCAATAAGTAGAATAGACACATGAAATACCGGTGGAACCGACTATGGAATGTCTTGAATCTATCTCTTATGATTCGAACCTTCTCTATAGCTTCATGGATAATTTTTGAACAGAGGAGTGAGAACCTACCAACCTCAAACCATCCAACTGTAGATCTACTTGTTCTACCATAAAGATCTTGAAAAAGGTGCCATGGAGATACTCGAATGATAGCTATTGCTGTAAGAGAACTCGATTAAAAGTAAGTGATCATCCCAACTTCCTTTGAAATCAATAATGCAAGCTCTTAACATAAATTCAAATGTATGACTAGTACATTCCTCTTGACCATCCGTCTGATGATGAAATGTGGTGCTAAGTTTCAATTGAGTACCTAAACCCTTTTGAAAAGGCTTTAAAAAAAGCAAGAAGTGAATTGGGCCCCTATATCAGAAACGATGGACAAAGGAATCCCATGAAGACTCACAATATCATTAATGACGATCCTTGCATAATCTTCAGCCGTGTATGTAGACATAACGGGAATAAAATTGAGAGATTTGGTCAACCTATCTACAATAACCCATATTGAATCATTTTTCTTCCAGTTTCGAGGCAACCCAACAAAAAAGTCCATATTGATGGCTTTCCATTTCCACGTAGGAGCATCCATGATTTCGGTTAAACCACCATGTTTGAGATGCTATGCTTTAACTTGTTAGCAGTTTTGACACCAAGCAACAAACTCTTCTATGTCTCTTTTTAAACCATCCCACCAATATATCTCTCTAAGGTCATGATACATTTTTGTGGCACCCGGATGTATAGAATAGACAGAACCAAGAGATTCTTCTAGAACTTGACTTCTCAAATCCTCAACATCGGGTACACATAATCTCCTTTGATGCTTAAGAACACCATCCCCCACTTGGAGAATGAGTCATTGAGCTTAACAAGAACCGATTGCTCGAAATCCATCCATAGTGGATCAAGATGCTGCTTAGATTTCACCTCCACCATTTATGATGAGTCAGAGTAATGATTGACCATGAAAGCACCATTTGGAGAATCTTCTAACCGCACACCTAAACGAGAAAACATATGAAAATCTTTCATAAGTTCTTTATTCTCTTCTTCAACATGAGACATATTACCCATAGTCATACGACTTAAAGCATCCACAACCACATTGCCATTGCCCGGGTGGTAAAAGACACCCATGTCGTAATCCTTCAACAATTCTAACCATCTTCTCTATTGGAGATTAAACTCCTTTTGTGTAAACACACATTGAAGACTTTTATTGTTAGTAAATACATAAACATGCACACCATTTAAGTAGTGTCTCCATATTTTCAAGGTAAAAACTACAGCAACTAACTAAATGTCATGAGTTGGGTAATTCTTCTAATGAACTTTAAGTTTCCTAGAATAATAAGCTATCACCTCACAATACTTCATAATTAAACATCCCAAGCCCTCTCGGGAAGTATCGCAGTACACTACAAACCCCTCATTATCCTCTGATAAGGTCAACACCGAAGAGGCGGTGATCTTATCTTTGAACTCTTGAAAACCTTTCTCACAAGCTTCCGACCATTCAAACTTCACCTTATTTTGGGTAACAATTGTCAACGTAGAAGCAATGGATGACAATCCATCAACAAACCTTCTATAATAGTAGGCTAGACCCAAGAAACTGTTTATGTTTGTGGGAATCAAAGGTCTACACCGATTTAAGACCGCATCTGTCTTCTTTGGATCAACATCTACACCATCACCTGTCATAATATGGAAAATAAAAGCAAGTTACCTTAACAAAAATTCACACTTGCTAAATTTGGCAAAAAGTTGCTGTTCTTTGAGGACATTCATGGCTAATATCAAGTGACTCTCATACTCATCTTCATTCTTGGAGAATATCAAAATATCATCAATAAACATAATCACAGATGAGTCGAGGTAATATTTGAAAACTATATCCATTAGGTCCATAAAAGTCAACAGGGTATTTGTTAACCCAATAGACATCACAAGAAATTCAGACTGACCATATCTACTTCGGAAAGTTGTTTTGGGAACATCTTTACCTCTCATTTTATGTTGGTGATATCCCGACCCTAAGTCAGTCTTGGAAAAATAACTATCCCCTTGGAGTTGATCAAATAGATCATCAATCCTAGGGAGAGAATATTTGTAATTTATGATGACCTTATTGAGTTGGCGATAATCAGTGCACATTCTAAGGGACACATCTGTCCTTCTAACAAACAAGACCAGAGCACCCCATGGAGAAATACTAGGTAGAATGAAACCCTTGTATAGTTGATCTTTGAGATGGAGCTTCAACTCTTTCAATTCAGCCGGAGTCATCCTATATGGAGGAATTGAAATGGGATTCATATCCGGTAAAAAATCAATGCAAAAGTGAATTTCCTCCTGGAAGGTCATAAGGAAGAACATCAGGGAATTCTCTCACTTCAAGGACAGACTCAATAGAAGCAATTTCACATTCTAGGTCCTTAACTCCCACCACATAAAATAGACAAACCTTAGCTATCATTTTACATACCTTCATACAAGAAATGGTTTGACCCCTTGGCATAGAATTTCCCCAATTCCACTAAAATAAGTTCATTAGGGAATTGAAATTTCACTACCCTTGTTCTAAAATCTATGGAAGCAAAACAATCATAAAGCCAATCAATACCCATGATGATATAAAAATCAAACCTGTCCAATTCTTCTATATAAAAAAGATTAACCCTATTGGGAAGCATCACGTGACACTTCCTATAGACTTTTTTGCAACTATAGAGTCACCCATTGAGGTACTAATTGAAAAGGTATCAAGTAAAAAATCGGCAAGTACATCAAACTTTCTTGATACAAATGTGTAAACAAAGAAATGGTGGTACCTGGAATAAGAAATGCATAGACATTAACAGAGAAAACTTGTAGCATACCCATCACAACATCGGGAGAACTTTGTTGTTCACCCCTATCCTTGAGTGAATAGAAACAGTTCCTTTTTGGAGCTTCAGAACTAGGACCACTTGGTTGATCTTGACCATTCCCCTTGCCTTGGCTTATCACATTAAGAAAATCATTCACCATATGTCCACCCTAACAATAACCATAGCAACTGTTAGTCCCAATAAGACATTTACCCGCATATTTCTTACCACACTTACAACAAGTTGGTCTCTCTTTTGGTGGATCAACATTTATCCTGTTTTGAGGTTTAGGATTAGAACCTATATCATTGTGATTCTTAGAGAAATTAGAAGGAACCTGATTTGAGAACCTTTTTTTCAACTTAGGCTTGTCTTGTAAATCAAGCCTATTAATAGAGGAATCACATTCAAAAGAACTTGCTTTCTTATCTTTCCTACCCGTCTTCCTTAGAGTACCATTCCCAAAATTTTTAGCATGAATAATCAACCTAGAAAGATCCATATTTTCATAAAGCATGGTTGAACGACATTGTGCTTCAAGCTCTTCGGACACGCACGTTACAAAACAACTCATTTCATCCCTAACATTAGAATCCAAAGAGGATTAATATTTGGACATCTTATTGAATTTAAAATAAGTATTCCTTTGTAACAAACCTAAAAATGGTTATACTAAATGTTACTTAATGTTTCAAGAATGCCTATGATCAGACCAGGGTTCACAAAGATTGATGCGCGTAGAACCAGACTTTGGAACACTTGCTACATTCCAGCAAAATAAATTGGGGAGTTATTTGAGTTTATAAAAGTTTGTCCTAACCATATAGGGCTCTTGAATATGAACATTTACTTGAAAGAGTCTTTATAGAACTTAAAAAGATGAAATCTTAGGTTTGGAGGGTCTAGGGGTAAATTGATCTTTTTCCAGGCAAGGGGTAATATCATAATTATCCTAAATATATAATTAATTATTTAATTAATAAGGTGGAGGGGCAATTAGGGCAGAGAGATCCAAAATTGAGCTCTTCAAGTGAAGTCTTGCTTCACCCGCTTTCGAACCTTGATGGAAGCAATCAATTAATGTGATTTTTATGTAATCTATTGAAGTAATATAATTAATTAATAATTATTATTCATTATATGATTTAAAAAAATCAGGTTTTTTAATAATTCTGTAAACCTTATTTGACTAAGCCCTAAAGTAGACTCTAAGCCTAATATAACTCCTACTCTCTCATGTGTATCTCTCAACTCTCATGCTCAATCTCTCTTATTGTTCCTTAAGAAATTTCCCTGCCAAAATTAGATACAAAAGCACAAAAATTGACCAAGTTCTTCACACTTGAAGAACTCACACGAAATCATAAGAAAGCAAACGTTAATCGCACGGTAGGCTAAGAGAGGTTGTTATTCTAGTGGAGTTGATATTGATGAGGCTTAGACGTGTTCTTAGTTGATGTTTTTGGGAAGAAAGTCACGAGTTTAACGTCAAAAGGTATGGGTTTTCTTATATTTTGGTCCCTTTCCCAAGAGACTCCTTAAGGTTCATATTATTCATTCGAAAACTAGGATTGTTTCCCCTCTTGCATGCCCCTGTCACTAGCTCTCAATTAATCGTAGGCTGGGTAATATTGCTGGTAGATTTAGGTGTATGTTATGTTTTCGTGATTAATATTATTATGTTTGTGTACTTGAAGTCGTATGAAAGACAACCATGCATTCGAAATTATGTGCAAGTTTGTGTGTGTGTGTGTTCAAGTATGTTAATGTAAATGAGGTTATTGGAATAAGGCTTCAAATTCATAATGATTTGGTTGTAATTTTACTTGCATAAGATTATGTAAATCATGTTTTTCATTAAAATGGAAGTGTGGCTGAATTGAGTATTAATATTTTGGCTAAACGAACCTATGAAAATACACCCCAAAAAGTTCTAAAAGATCTATGAAATTTTCCTAAGATTTCAAGTGAATATGTAGGTGAAAATAAGCCAAAGAAAGGACTAAATTTCCAGCCACCTTATAAGTTTAATTAAGCTAAATAATGATGAATAAAACTGGAAATTTATTTGTATTTAAAGGGATGAGGCCACCAGGATTCGAACCTCTGACCTCACCCGTACACTGCCTTAATCGCAAAAAGGGAAATGGGGTCAAGGGGAATCGATATGAGGTATGCCGGCTGAAAATGTATAGTGCAAAAATTAATTTAAAAAAATGGGAGGCGCGGGAATCGAACTCACGACCTCCAGGCAGCGACAGAATTGAAAGAAAAATAAAAGGAAGGAGATGTGAAGCGTGGGAATCTAACCCATGACCTCAACGCTGTTGGGGCTCGATCCCACAACCTCAGTGCCTACGCATAGCTAAGGCAAATTTTAAATTATAATAAATTAAGGAGGCTCTGGGGTTTCGATCCCACAACCTCCCAATTCCAAGCAAAATAAAAAATAAATAAGGAGAGGTAGTGCGGGTTTGATCCCACAACCTTTTGGTGTAGGTATTTTGGACAACACAATTTTAAATGAAAAAAATAAAGGGGGTTCTAGGGGTACAATCCCACAACCCTACGGCCAAATAAGAGGAGAACCCAAGTAGAAAAATAAAGATATAATGTTGAATTTGGGCTCGATCTAGGGTTCAATTTCATGAAGACTAAAATTAAAGTCAAAGAAAAAGGTAAGTATTGACCAAGGGGTTTGAACTTGGGTTCCCTAGCCCAAATTTCCATGTTGATACATAAGTCATATGTGAATTGAATGTTCAAGAATAACGCCACCTACTTAGATCTAAATTGAGATCTTGACATACATACAAGATGCATAAGTCTTGTACTACAGAATCTAAGGAAAATAGGAATCACTTAAACTAACTATGAATGAAGCCTCATGGCTTGTATTTGTAGACCCATAAATCTAGCATACATTTAAAAATAAGTGAACCTAAGATGTGTGCAATGAAATGATGAAACCCTAAAGGGTTAATGGCCAAGTGCATTGGAATATGATGAAATGAACAGTGAAATGATGAAATAAACAATGAAAATAAAATGAACAATGAAATGATGAAACCCTAGAAGGGTAAGTAAGAGTGTGAAACACACCAAATGGCCAAGTGCATTGGCATATGATAATATAAACATTCATGTAAAAAGGGGAGGGTAATTATGAAGATAAAATGTGGTAATTTTAATGAATGTGGTGACAACATGATATGAGACTAATGTAAAATATGAGAGCAATCTCAAATGAGCCTAAGTAAATGTTACCAAAACGTACTCACCTATGAGAGTCTAAAGTTAATGAAGAGACAAGTCTCTATGAACACTATAATGAATGTATTGAGATTAACACACTTAATACTAATGATGAGATGAGAAATCATCTATTGATCTTTGATGTCCTTATACTAGAAGACAACTTCCATTACGTATGAGTTGAATGTAATTGAACTTTATACTGAGCACCGATAGACTAGCTATGACCGGTGATACCTTCTTTTGGGAAGGGCGGAGGTTCACGTAACTCTCATGAGACGAGACTGTCCAGCATGCTGGGTTTGGTTCTGCTCATAACTCCTAGTTTTTGAACCTATACTGCAAATATAGGGATCTGGCGGGGTTCAATTCTCATGTACGCTAACATGTTTTGGGTCACTTAGGCTTGTGATTTCACCTCTTTTGAGTGTGGGGTTTCATAACACTGGATTTCATGATTCTCAAATGATCTATGTCAGTTAAACATAAAGTTCCCAATGAATGAATGAGGTCAGCTCAATGTTGCACATAATGAAACGAATGATACAAAATGTTTTAGGATAGGATAATCAAGAGGTGATTTTTATTCAAGTAATGACATTTAGATCATTCTTGCTCATTGCACAACGAACCCGATGAAAGTCTTTAACTACATCATAGGTATAGCTAGTGTGTACACTGGCCCATGAATGAAAAAAAATGAAGTACGTATGAATGAACGAAGCAGACTCTGTGTTTTCTAAAGCAGACTCCTTCGTTGAGGTCCCATATGTTGATCACTCATTTTTGGGAAGACTTAATGTCAAGTCCATGATTTCAAGGTCTCATAGCATACGAATGAATGATATGAACAACGTTATGTGATATAGGAATTATGATATGTGCTACGTGTACGATGTTGTGTGCTGTGTGAAAAATGTTAAGTTTGATGATGCATGTTACACTTATGGCATGACTTTCCAAATCAAAATTTTTTAGGTCCATTGACATCCCTAATCAAAATTTGGCAAGTCCACTAACTTGACTTTTCATAAATAATGTTGTTAGGAATGAGCAATTCTTTCTCATGCATGTCCTTGGTATTTACTTGCATATACCCATACTTAGTACAAGTTTGTACTAATTCCATAGAAATATATACTTTTAGGTGCAGGTACAGGTGGATGTTAGATCTTACAGTACGACGTTGTAGCTATCCGGACGTGGGGCTTTCATCCGAACTTGGTAGGACCTTATTCATTCGAGGCTTTCTACTTTTATTATCTAGCTTAGATGTAGGATTTATCTAGTGGAGCATGTTCCACTAGTAATTCTTTCCACTTTTATTTTATAATTTGTATAAGTGTGGTTTTGTCAAAAATACGTCTAATGCATTTATGAATTGTTTCTTTCATTTGACCATCTCAATATTAGATGGCTGATTTGTGAACGCCCATGAAGTTAAGTTTAAAATGTTTAGCAAGAAATAAGAAAACAAAAAGTTTCTAATATTCCGCTAAAATTCCGATGTTGACATCCTTAACACTCGTACCTCATTGACGAAGTTTAATAAACTTATCTACCTTAGCTTCCCTTTGTTCACTTGGAAAGAATCTTTCAAGAAAGGCCCTTTTGAATATCACCCAAGACACGAGGCCACCTCCTCAAGCCCATCCTTCCACTGATTGTATCATGTCTAAGCCACATCCTTGAGTTGATAAGTAGCAAGTTGAGCCTTCTCAGTAGTACTCATCCCTATGGCAAAGAAAATCTTGTAAACCACATAATGGACATCTTGGGGGTCTTCATCAACTTTAGATCAAGAAAACATGGGAGGATTTATCCTCGTAAAATCCTTCAAATAGCTAGCCGTAGTGCTAGCATGGTGGTTCTATCAAGGAACGACCTCACTATTAACTTTTTCCCTAATGATATGAGCTTGTGTGATGATTTCTTGGGACATTTGAAGTAGGGCGACCCTTACCTCACCATACGTTACAGCCGGACGATTCACCGACTTGTTCATGTAGCAAGTTGCATTTGAGGAACATTTTGATTGGCTTAGGGAGTAGGTCCCGCATTCGCAATCTCATCTCCTACTCTCCTCGTGGATGTCCTTCTTGTTTTGATCAACTAAAACTACAAGAAAGGGTTTAGATGCTAAAAGATACATAGTGTCAAAACTCTAAAGGCACGACATACTAGTGTCAAGAAAAGAGAAGTTTCCTAGTCATCACATAGCCTCTCATCCATAATTGTGGCGCGCTTCACAAACATAAAGAAAATACTAAGTTTTTCACTTCCGGAGAGTACACCCCAGATGCGATCGTCGTCGTCGATCGTCGTCGTCCTCTTATAGGGCTCAAACAACCCTCTTTGCGTTTTCCATAACATGTCATGAGTTAAAAATTTTGTAAAATTTAAATACTTTTGCATTCTTATTGAAGTATACTTCTACTTCATAATTATCATTCATAAGTGATACAATATTTAAAGAAAATGTCTCACATATATAAAATCATCTAAAGAGTGCAAATTTGTACTTAAATAATATATAGTAGTTATGCCATATAGGCCTCAATACAAAAGAATCCAAAGAACATGATGGAAAATAAGATATTCCTAATATATAATAAAGTCTTCATAAGCTGGAATATAATGATAGCGTCCCGAACATGAGGACCTACCAATACTTGGACAAAGAGTTCAACACTTCTTCAAATCAACCTCCTTAAACTTCAATGGCCGAAACCTACAATTGTAGTAATATAAAATAATGGGGTTAGTATGCCACATGTACTATGTATGGGTATATTCACATAAAACATAAGAAAATGCATTAAAAGGGATCATTTATCATATCTTTGAAAAATATGCTAAGTCATGTCAATGTCTTCAATGCACATACCATAGAGTATATACAAGTTAAGGATACATTAAGAAAAAGCATGATAATAAAGTAAAAACACATTGACATAGAGTTATGTTAACATTCACATTCAATAGATCACATATAATTAACATAAAAGCACTTAACAATGATCCCATCCCCCACCTACAGGTGCAATGGTTGTGAATCCTCATAACCCCACACAACCAAGTAGATAAGATAGTACAGAACAGGTAAAACTTTTCTTCATATAATTTGTAACATAACTCGTTATAACTTCATATAGCAATACAACCCAATATAATATTAATCATAATTACAAACATCATATAAGAATAAGATCATTTATCTTAGGAACTATTCCTTTCACGATATCATATTACATAATAACAATCTTCTAGGACTTCCTTCCGATTCATTTTTTTTTAAGACACGATACTCAAATCTAGATTCCTCAAATATAGATTCTGGTAATTATGATTCAAGTGAATAAAAATCTCAATATCCGTTCGTTCTTTTTTCTCTGATAGATGGTCAGATGTTTATCTCGGTTCGAATCCTACTGGGAGGTCCACTAGAGTTCAAAAATTGTTGAAGAAACGACAAAATCTTTATTTTTCCCAAAATGTATTTGATTTATTCATTCGCTTTTTATATATGGAGGAACACAACTTATATTTAAAGGACAATCAACAAACAGTTCCTGTACAAACTAAATTTTGTAGCGGAGTACAGACGTTTCCTTCCTCCTCACATGGCTAGAAGTAAATAAACAGCAAATAATTCTAACTCCCACATGATGAAAAACTTGTTCAATGTCTTGGTAGAGTCCCATACCCCCAGCACTACTAAGTAGACTCCAAAAGTCACCCTAGTCAATGTTCATTTACTTGTCTTTAATTTTACATGAGGTAACATACGCCTTAACCAACATATACCATATGGCTACACATTGAATCCGATGTCATAAAAACCCACACCGAAATAAGGTGGTCTACCGGCCAAAGTAGAACCAAACATGACATAGCGTTCTAGGTGGATCAACTAGCTACTATCCTATGGTGGCAAAATAGTTCAAGGACTAGGATACGTATTAGAGATCCATAGTTCCACATTAACTGGCAACCTCAATATCATGAGAGTCATTGTGAACATATTTCCAACTAGGGAAGGGACATCTCTCCTATCTAGTTCATTAGTGCTTAGCTTAAATCCCTTTCTTGAATAACTTTAGAGTTGTCTTTTATCATAAACTTATCATAGGTCGTAGGAGATTAACTTCTTGTATTGACATGACCATGAACTCTTTGTGATTAGGTGAGAATTTTCTTTCGTCATTACCCTTCATATGTAAGATTAATATACATAGTCATCTTGTGTAAAGCATACAAGAGAATATCGTAACTTGCCCTTCTTCTGTTCTTATCATGATCTCACAAATAACATGTTCATAGACCAACATATCTACATAGTAACATCATACATACTTTCACAACATATCATCATCATTAATAGGCTAACATAAACATTGTAGAGTAATCACAACTTTAGAAGACTTACCTCTTGCTTCCAAGAACCTTATTCAAGAACTTTTTTCAACTTACAACATTCGTAATCTATCAAAGCTAAATACTCAATAGCATGACCAAGAACAACTCTTCAAATCATACGGAAGATCAATGCAAAATTTAGGTTAAAGGAAAAAGTGATTTAAGAGTTCATTCTAGTCTTAGTTCCAATCTCTACGTTTTCGTATTATCAAGTAGTAGAAACAATCATACGAAAAAATCATTTAGATAAGAACACGCTTCACACAAAATTCAAGCATAAATAACAACATACTTATAAAATCGTGTGGAATAGACCATAGAGAACACCTACTTTTTCATTGAAAAATCAGATGTCTAGGGTTAGAAATAAAATCTATTTCGTAGAGTAAAAACCCTAGAATTAAAGTTCTTGAAAACATTTCTTTTAAAAGATATCTTGAGGAAAGGAATGTCAAGACTGAAAAACCCATACCATATAGATGTATAATCCATGAAAATTGTATAAAAAATTTATGTCTTCGTGTTCTCCCTTAAGCTTTTCTTGTTCTTCAATGGAGTTTAAAAAAGAGAGCGTTCTTGAGAAAGATGAGAGAATTTTTTTTTAAAATCTGATTTGGGACGTGTAAAAGTGGCCTACAACTGACCTATTACACAAAATAGTTTTCCTATGAATTACCCAAAATACTCTCCACTTAAACGGGTCTTTTATAATAAGTTAAATTACCAAATATACGACTTTAACAATTCTAGGAAGTATATGCGTGTCGCATGGCCAAAGCCGGTGATTTTTATTAAATTTTGAGTTAATGCAAAGAGGTGCATGTCAGCCTCGCATCGAGAAGCTTCCTGTCAAATCTTGAGGCAGAACACCTCGTTTCCAGCTCGCGTCGCACACTTCAATTTTCTATCTTGCTCGCGCACGCTACATTGGAAGCCTGCCTACCTGTGTTGGTGTCCTCCCAAGGACCCTTCGGAGGGTACTTGGGGTGTCGTTACCGGAAGTTTGGACCCTTTGTAGTATATACTACCTATACAAGGTGTATTTACAAGTTTTAGACGTCATTTGACACTTCAAAAGATTCACCGAACATAGGGACGTCAACTAGTACGAATTACCTAGTTTTCGGACGTCAAGGTCTTTCTTAGTAGTTTTGGATCTAACCTATTCCGAATGAGTTTATTAAATTTATATAGGGATGGAACCTTCATTTTAAACATTATTTAATAAATTAAGCTCTAGTCTAAGTCATGTCATTTTCGACGTATTACATTGTAACTTCGTATATTACCTAGATAATATATATGAATGACTCTAGTTAGGGAAGATGGTTGATTATGTAGACATGATCTAAGACGTAGGTAGTCTTATAGATTACTTAGGTAATTATAAAGAGGTATATCATGGATGTTATCTTCTTGATTTACTTAAGAAAGTCTTTTGATAGACTTTGGAAAGAAAATGTCATATTATCTATGTGTTGATGTATTAAGTGAGAATGATTCTATCTTTGGTATTCAATACGATCTCTTCAGTGTGTGTAAGGGATTTTATGGGAGGTATCTTCACAAATCACTCATGTGATACTTGGAATCACCTTTGGTATAAGAATCTCATGTTCATTTGTTTGATTTCTTGTAAGTGTGGGTTGATCTCATTATAGGTGGTCTTAAGGATCATTTAGGTGTGCCTGGAGAGGTTGTATGTTTTCTCTCTCATTGTCTTACTTAAGTGAGTGTTAGGATAACTTTTAGTGAAAGTATTGCATAACTAGAAGGTGCCTAAGTAGAAGTTAAGAACTTCAATGTAACCTTCACTGTAACTGTGAATTGAGTCACTTCAAAATGACATGGTTTCACTATATTGGTCTTTAAAATGTTCTACACTGATTAAGTTATTACTAATGTGTTCCTAAGGCGCTAAATGTTGTTATTATAATCATATTATGATGTTTAAATGAAAAAGATGTATATTTCCAATAAATGTCCGTTTTCATCATTTTTATGTATTATGTCATACTTAGTACATGTGGTTGTACTAATTCCATGCTTTTATCTATCTATATAGATCTTGTTAGGTGAGGAGCATTAGGGAAGAAAGACATGGATCATAGCATCATTCAAGTGAAGTTGAAGTATGTCCTTATTTGACTTGAGGGCATAGATATCTTTTATTTCCTTTATCGAAGTATTGTAATAGACAAAGTATTTCTATAATTCGAAGTATGGTAAGTGTCTCAAATATTCCCGTGTCTATTATTTGATGAGATTGAGACTTAATATTATGTCTAATGAATGATATTATTAAAGATATTCTAATTTTTTGTGAAAACATTTATTTCCGAACTACTTTTATATTTTGTGAAAAGTTTTTAATTACGCACTACCTTTCTTTATCTATATGTGATGAACGATACGCAAAGGTCTTGTACAAGACCTCTGAGAGGTCAAGTACGCCGGTTGCATTCCGAGAATTCCATATCTTCTAGTCTGTGGTTACGGGATGTGACAGTCCTGAACCACCTAAAGCTTACAGAATTACTCCAATACTAGTAGGTATCCCATATGATAAGTATAGGCAATAACCGACATAGACTATGGTAATCTGAAAGGCTTACCTTTTACTTCGATGAAGTGTGTTCTACTTGCCAATGGTAGAACTTGGACATGTCCCATGTACGAACATGGGTTGGGAATATGAAAAGCTTACTATTTACGCTAGCCTCATCCTCTAATGAGAGCTACATTCCTTATCATACTCCTCAGAGCTAGCCTTTGTTCTCATCGAGTAATTATCATTAAATTCTCATATTAAGGGTTTCATATCCTATTCATAACCTAATCACATTTATCTACCAAAGAGGTTCCGTAGGGAGACCTTATAATGGGAAAAAGATAGCTCATAATGACTTTACTAAGGATGATATGATGCCGTTCGCAAACAAAACATAGGTTCATCATTCATAACAATAAGGATACCATTGCGACTTTCAACTTCAATGTTTATGCCCTTACCACTAGGTTCATGTTTTCACATAAATAACCTCCTTAACATCATTCAAGGTATCATATCATTCATACATTAAAGACTAAGAGACTTTATCATCCTAAGTCAATACATGTCATATTCTCATGCTAACATGTATCAAGTAAGGGACACAAGTCAACACAAGTCAACCAAGACAATGTACAACATACTTCTCTTTAGCATATTTTACATGATATTCTAGAAGCACATAGGAATGACCATTATCATCTTGAAGGAATCATATACACTACTATATCATCATCAATATACCCATCATAGACTCATGTAGTTAAGTAGGAACAATAATGCATCATCTCTAAGACTACACAAATAAGCACATAGTAATAGTCTAACATGATCACCTGATATCAATTAGAAGAACACATACTTTCACATAATCAAATGTATGAGAACATTATCATACTTTACATAATCAATTAAATACATTATCATAATACTTCAAGTTGTGCCGACAAGGCTATAATTATAAAAATACATATATTAATGCCAACAAGGCCACATAATTCACACAGAACGACCACCATAAGTGGACCAAACCAATCATAGCATAATAAAATATCTACATTACTTAACATAAAAAGATTTAGGGAAGTTTACCATCAGTCCATTCTCACCACTTTATTCCAAAGTTAAATCATCCAATTCAATAACAATAGTCCCTTACCCATGGCCATGAACATCAATTCAATAAATTATCTATTATATATAATGAATATAGGTTAATTAAATGTATATTTATCAATATAATACAACCTATACATCAATTGAATACAATTCTTACATCATTCAATAGTCCACAGAAAAAAACATTAGAATTCATAAGCAATAAGTCAATATCAAGTAACCTATAAAGTAGTCAAAAACTAGGGTCCATCAATTACATGGTTCCATAGGTTAATTGAGTTAAAATCATCTACTTAAAACAAATTCAATCAATATTCAATGATTTAAAACATTTAATACAAGAAACTATGGATAGATCATAAAATTGGACATGTTCATCTTTGAATAGTTTAGAAAACTCTTTGAATGTTGGGCTCCTTTATGAATAGTGTCTCAAGGATAAAAAACCATACCTCACTGATGATAATCCACAAATATTATGAAGAATCAAAAATCATATCTCCAATCTAAGCCTTTCCTTGAGTTTTGTTTTCAATGGAGTTCTAAAGAATTTCTTAGAGATTTTGAGTTTCGTTTTTGAAGTATAAATTCTCCTAAATTTTAAGGCTTATTAACATTTTTAAAATAACCAAATTACCCCTAAATAACCGCACAAAGTATTATTTGAACATGTGGTGAATTTACCAATTAAACCCTAGAGTTACAGTAAAGTTGCGTAGGAGACAGCCTCAGAGACGATAATCAAATGACAGCACATTTCCCAACCAACGGACCGTATGGTTGGTCCGTGCTGTGGGACTGAAGCTGGTTGTTTGAAGCATGCCTTGCCACTCCTAAGCCTGGACCCACGCCCTCAATTAATGGGGCGTCGACGAGCCTACTGGTCGTGGATTGCCTTAGTCAATTGTGATTATCTATGACAGCCTTTAGCTCAAGGCAAGGTCCTTCTTCAAGGACCCTTGGATGATACTTTGGGATGTTTTCTGGGACGACAAAATTTTCCATGACACACATGGCCGTTTCAAGGCAAACCTTTTGAACGCCATGGACGTTTCACCTCCAAAATTCATGAAACTTGACACACAACATTTAATCACATTAATAATTCATATAAGGACCTCATTAACTAATTAAACAAATATATAGGCACATAAAAAGAGATGATCCACATAGCTAACTTAGTCGTCGAACGTCTTGGTCATCCCTTGACTTTGACTTCCAATTCACCTAAAACTCTAGACACTGCCTCAATACAACATTATAGACCAATTTAGGACCTTATACCCTCCTGAAAAACATGTTAGTCTCTAGCTTCACCTTATTAACTTTTAAGGTATTTAGAGGTGTGTCTTGGCATGTTTAACGTGCTTGTTTTGGTTGAAACTTATGTAGAAGGTCCCTAACATGTTTATGAGTATGTTTAAATTGGAAGTATTTGGGAATGATTTTCCAAGGTCCCCGTAAAATTCCCTCATGGAGGACCCCAAAAGCTTCCTAGACAGTTCATTGGTAGTGTCTCCCAACGCTACAAAACGATGCCCTGTCAGTGCACCTATGCCCCGTTGATGTGGAGGATTCTTTCCAAACATACAATGGTAGATAAAGCACCCAAATTAAAAGACTTAAAACCAAACAACAGTTTCAAGTACAGCCCGTCGATGCGTATACTGGCAGTCGATGGTGGGCGTCGATGCAGCCCGCAATATGCTTCCACGTGCACTATTTCATTAAGCAGTGAATGGGAAATTCAACCCATGTCCTACCTGATCCTAGATGGTTAATTTAGGTATGATAGGGTGTATTAAGTTTGTTATTATTATCAAAAACCCATATCAAATTCATTACTAGAAATTACACTTCCCTCTCCAAAAAAACATCTCTAAGATCTCCATTGGAGATAAAACTCAAGAAAAACATATATACTGGATTCCCATGGATTCTTCACCAATATTTCGTGTTTTACTTTTCTAGGTAAGACAATCCTTCTTCCTTACTCAACTTTCTTATAAGGAGTTCCTTTAAATGTTTTAAGTGAGAATTCATGATCAAACTTTCTATATTTCAATCTGTCCATGGGTTCTTTCTCAAATTGATTTCAAAATATTTCTTATTATGAATTGATTTTTATGTACTGATTTAAAAGTTTATTTCATTCCAATTTAATGATGAACCCATGTTCCTTCCAATTCTAAAATTAGCCTATATTATGGGCATTGTCATCTTGGTTCTAGGTTTATTGAATCATGATTCTAGCATGTTGAATTTCTTATAGCTACTACATATTATGTATATTGATGGTGAATTATGTGAAATTTATCCATAAAAATCAAGTTTTTGAAGATTTGGTGAGGTTGACCTACATTTTCAATATTATGTTGATTGATAATATAATGTATATCATGTGATCTAGATTCTAGGAATGTTGAAGAATAATTTCGTTTTTATTAAGATACTTTTAGCTACTTCCCTATACTTGAATTTTTTATGAAATATGAGGATTTATCAATGGTAATCAAATCTTGGGTGAATTTGTAAAATTACTCTACGTCTCTACTTTACTGCAGAATTGCTAATTGAAGTGGCCTTGTATGGAAATTGTGTGGTATTTTCCACATATGGTAGCGGTGTTTATTTATTGTCAATCCTTATATGTGTTGATTATTTTCACGACCCGAAACTAGCCGCTAGAATTTTGAAGGAACCCTCATTTCGTGGCCGGCGTACTTGACCCTTTGGCGTCTTGTATAAGCCCTTCAACTAGCACTCATTACATAATACATGAAAAATAGTGCGGAATTAATAAATTTGATGAATAATTTAATAAAAAGGAAATCTTTCATAAATACTTAAGAAATATTATTGTCCCAAGCCAAACTTAAGACACGACATATAATATCTTCGCGACACAACCCTTTACATTGAAATCAAATATATAATATGTCTTTTAATTAAACTAAAAAAAGGACTATGCCCTTGAATATATGAGGACATACTTTGCGTTGAGAGAAGCTTTCCCGAGCTCTTCCTTCTAGCCTTCAGACCTTCAAAAGCTTCTAACCTATACTTATACAATATAGAAAATTATAGGGTTAGTACAAAACAATATACTAAGTATGGCATACGCAAAAACATGTATAAAGGGAAATTTTAGTAAAATAGGTTTTCATTCAATTTAAGTAAAACTTCATAAATACAAATGGAAAACATCATACTAACCATCATTTACAACTTACATAAGAATTTTCATAATTTTAAGCCAATAAGAAACATTTCCAGTAAATTTCAAACACCTTACAGTAAACCAACTTGACCTCCATAGTGAACTCCTTAAGTATTTCTAGTAAATACATTTGAACATTAACAATGAATCATTTAAAGAATTCACAATAAATTCAACATGAGCTATTACAATGAACTATCCTACACTATATGAGTGAACTTGCAACGCCAAGTGAAACATAAAGTGACCTCATTTTCCTTAAGAGTTTACCTACCTCGGAATTATCCTAAGACTCACTAAGGTAAGTTATGAAGGGAGTATGCATATGCCTCCTCCAATACACAACAAAGAAACCCTCAAGACTACCCCTTTCGGTTACTCAACTTGGGAGAAACAAGCCCCTCAATCAATGGAAAACATTAAAATACACCCAAAAAACCACCAAAGTCTTCCCTTTTGGAATGCCTACTTAGTGCAATGCGTAGATAGCGTCCCATACCACCACCTACCCTAAGTAGTACATTCATTTAGAAGATTTGGCACCAAGTCTTCACTTTTGGAAAGTCCTACCTAGAGAAATGAGTAGATAGCGTCCCATACCACCACCTAATCGAAGTAGTACGTTCATTTTGAAGACATAGTGCAATCAATTCTTTGTGGGGGATTAGCTTAACATACATAGACCATGAAAGCTAGACATTGAATACCGATATTAACCCCTATCGGATGAGGGTCCTCACTTGCCTAGAGTAAGGTTATGCTGCTAAGCTTTTACATAGCTTTCCCAATAGCTAATCTTATGTGGACACATAGTTAAGGGATAAGGAGATTGCTACTAAGTCACTAATTCTCTACTAACGAGGAGTACACATGTCAAGAGGTACTTTAGAAATAAAACATCTCAACTCATAAAGTGTAATCCGCGTCTCCTTCATATCCTCTCGGTGATAGACATAACTTCCCACGAATTTCACAACATTCAAACCTATAGGTTATGGATAGCTAGTGAACACCACATCTCAACTCACGAAGGGCACTAATTCTCTAATCTATATTGGATAGCTCATTAGGAATAACGGGGTTGCTTTTAGACGCATCATCTCAACTCACAAAGAGTGTCCACCCTAATACTCCCCTTTTCTCAATTTGGCATCATACATTCTTTTAAGTGTGAGTGTGTGTGTGCATGTGAGAACACCTTGTACATAAACATCAATTCATTCTTATTAACTTCTATATATTCATTAGACCTTCATTCATCAATTCACACACCTTACATTCTTAACATAATCAATATGCTTAACTTTGAGATAATACAAGCCAAACATTCTATTCAACTTCACAAAACACAAGAAAAGACTCATCTTCAATATAAATGCATTTCATCTATTATACCTTCACAACCAAATTCACAATACATACTAAATAACATCAAATTCATCAAATAAATACCTCCACCAAGAAGGTGGACCATACCAGTCAAAAGCAATTATAATGAAAACCATACATTGTAAGTAACTTGTAATTTAACTAAACCATAATAACCTACAAGAATGTTATCAAAATTTCATCAAAATACGATTCTTAGGTAAGTAGCTAAATCAACATATTAACACAAGAAAATAAAAGTTCATACCTAAACCAAACATGCTCATATAACCCATTTCCCAAGCTAAAATTTGAAATATGCATAAACATGAGTTAATTAGGTTTTAACATTAAAATCATCAATTAATACAATAATAAACGCATTAAAATCATTAGAACACTTTTACAGGAAGACCCATACTTAAAATCAAAGATAGAAGAATTTTGAGTTTGAAAACCCTTTTGAAAATCTTTTGGGAATGACTCCTTCAATAGAAGGGGGTTCAAGTATGGATACCATAACTAAAATAGAAGTAAACCCACTAATATTGTTGAAGATTCACTTTCAAAGCATCCCTTCTTGCCCATCTTTAGTCTTAGCTTCAATGGTGACTTTGGGAGAATTTTCTTTAGAGATGAAGTTTGAATATTTGAACTGAGGGGTCTTGCCTAGGTCTAGTGTTTAAAACTAATTTAATATAACCTATAAATACTAACATTATCCACCTAGGGTCTTAAAATACTTGGGGTGTATTTGCATAAAATAATCCAAGTTGGCAGTAACTTCAAAGACTTTGAAGGCCCTAACATACGTGACATTCATCAATGAACCGTCTGTGCATCAATAGACCGTCGGTAGGGTCTCATAGTTTCGGACTTAGATCCAAATGGATCCTGGCCACCATGACCTTAAGGTACAATCGACGCCCTAGGTCGACGGACCGTTTATGGACCAATGGATTGTCTTAAGGGTTGTCGATGGCTACTACTTTTTGGCAGTTTTTCCAATGTTTTTGTCCCTTCGTCTAGGGCCAATTGTGGGTCCTATGTGGGTTCGTGACCAAACGTTAAACCCCTAAGATAATTATTCTACGTCTTAAAAACATCCCACCTTAGTTTCAAGGAAAACGAACACGTAAAACTCATCCAAACACATCAAGACACACACGTACATTCGTAATATTTCTAGTATTATTTTCTAGTTTATGATATAGTTTGTATTGCTAATGTTATGAGCATGTGGATGACTATTATAGTTGTGATATATATTCTGCAAATGATTAAGTATAAATGATGGAATTACCCCTACCTATGTACCCCTATATGAATGTGTGATTAGCTAATGTTAGGAGTCTTCGATATAATATTAAGGTATCTTTTCTCCTATTCTAAATTGTGATGTGTGGTCTATGAATGGATGTCAATTGTGATCTTAAGAGGGTTGTTTCCTCAAAATGATGTTGAGAGCCATTATGTGATCATGTAGACCAATGCACACACACTTACACCTTATGCATGGTATGTAATAAAAGGGTATTTTCATATGCACTTCTGTCTACTACTATGCACGTAGAGTATATGTCCAAGGATGACTTGATAGATGTAATAGTAAGAAAAGGGTATGGGACCTTGTCTATGCATTGGACATGTGTGCATTCATAGGATAGTTCCTAGGATGTGATATATGCACATAAATATGAATGCATGAAGACTTTATGAATATGAATGTATGCTTTGATTTCAAGTATATGGTATGATTAAGTATGAATATGCATAATTTATAAATATTTTTATATGAAAGGATTACTGATATATTTACACCTATGCACTTATGCATGAATGAAATGAAGTATGAACATGTGGTTTAAGGGTGTTGAGTAAAAGGTTTGCTCACATATATGTATACAAACACATGAAAACATGACCACTATGATTGTATGATGATCTAGCAAATAGAGGGTCTCTTTAAAGGTGTTCTTAAGGGTATCCTAAACTAGATGGTGCTTCAATATTCTATGTCCATGTAAAAGGTTTTCTCATGTGATTTAGTTTGATAAAATGATACTCTCATCTATGAACTATGAGCTAAGAAGATTGGGAGTCAATCTCCTAAATAATACTTTTATAAAGTAAGGATTAATAAAGGCTTTTCAAATAAAGTGAACTTAGCTTAGCACCGAATGAACTTTTATCAGGGGTGACCATTCCCAATGAGAGAAGGCTTGTTCACCATAGTCCTCACAAGGTGGATGACTACAGTGGCCTATTTAGAATAAACATGGTTTCCATATATGACTCAAAGTTCATTAAACTATGGTTTTCTAATGGTATCTAGAAAGTAATATCAGCTAATATGATAATATGATGTTAATGATCTACTTTTTCGTTAGAGAGCACCTTGCCTTGGTCTAAGATTCTACAACAACAAATTCCATGTGAAAAACACATTGTCGTAGTGTCGGTGAAGTCTATCGTTTCCCTAAAGAAAAATGGACGATGGATGCAAAGTAAAAATCATAATTAAGATAAAATAAAGAAAGTTCCTTAGTGTAGATGAGGGTATGTGACTTTACCTATGTTTTGCACAAGTAGCTCTTAAGGGAGTTCTAGGAAGGTGTTCTAATGTATATGACTAAGTTTATGGTCCTTATGGATTATGTTATAGCGATCTCTATTAGTTCTGATGATATGCATGGTATGAGTCCTAATGAGTCTATATAATGCGGTCTTACACTATATGCATAATGTTTGTCTTGGTGACTATATGATGAAGGTCCTACTTTGTATGCATGTGGTTAAATATAGTATCATAGGTTATGTGTGACGTACAAGTTATGGCTTGTAGTCTCTTTATATGTTTACTTAGTATATGTGAGGTTATGAGACATCACATGCAGATTACACTAGCAGGCTTGGATTGAGGTTATGAGTAAGGTCTTATGATGCTACGATCCGTAAGTACACCGAAGAAGTTAGGGCAACCCTTAGGTTGAAACAAGGCGTGCTCGACTTTTCAAAAGTGTTGAACAATCCACTTAGATATAATTCATTACATAGGACAAGAAATTTAGTGCGAAATTTAAAGTTTTTCACGATAACTAATAATCAGTAAAAATCTTGTATAAATACTAAGGATAGTCTCATTCAAATCTCCCACCTCTCCTCAAATTCTCTTAGTGGTAAGCATAACTCCCCCACACTTAAACATTCATATACCACAGGTTAATGGATAGCTATTTAGTACCAGATCTCAACTAACAAATTGTACTTATCCCTAGAGGTTACTTGTGAATACCACGTCTCAATTCGAGAAGCGAATCAACCTCCAACATATTTTGGAAAGCTCATTATGAATAGTGAGGTTGATACTAAACACTTCATCTCAATTCACAAAGAGTGTTCACTCAAATATTCCCCTTTTCATACTATAGGAATAGTAGGGACGGTCTAGACACTTGATTTCTACTCACGAAGAGTGCCTACCCTATTTAGTAACCATTAACACAAACCCTAATAGTAGTTCACATACTTTACTTACTCATTTACCTTGTTATATTACGCAAAATAGTACAATAAAATACATGAGACCGTGTGAGCTACATGGAATGCGGTGTTCTCCTCCTACACTGAAAAAAAGGGTTAACACATGCTTATTGTGTAACCAATCCTACATAGCTATCTAGGTGGATCTACTAAGCTATAATCCAATGCGGTCACATAGTTAAGGGTCAAGGAAATTGTTACTAGAAACCATGACATACTAACACGGAGGTTTCCATATCATGGTACAACACATATATTAGGAATCAAGACTTACTAAACGTGAGACCTCCATATCATTTACATGCCCTTTATGTTCTAAACATCTATTCCCTTAAGTAGTCATCATGCTCTTCATAAAAAGTCACATTATTCTCTTCTAGACTTCTATGTGCACAATCTATCATAATAGCTTATAGGTATTGATAAGTGAGAACTACCCTTTCACTTTAAGAACTACATACAATGGAGAAAACCTTTCATTCAACACGATAACACAAGCATAAGAACATACTTTCAATCATTTAAATATCATATATTAACATGCTTACCTACTTTATCGATAATTTGATAGTCTAGTCTCAACAATGAAGAATATTGGTCGTCAACATCACAACCAAACATTATACATAGAAGCGTTAAAATCCAAGTAAATCATACTTAATAATCGAATTCAAGAGGAATTAATCATCATACCTTATTAACCTTTTAATTTCCTTCATACTTCAATTACCAAGAATTACATAACCAATGTGTAAACAAGGTAAATTCAAAAATTAACGCATAGCAATTACTATTCTATGCTTTCATATAATCATCATCTTTCACAATTACTATAGAATTACTAGACATAATCAATGTAGGGAAGAACAAGGGTTTAAAGTTGCAATCTTTATTGATTAACAACAATTGACCATTTATACTTAGTTAAATCAATATTAAAGACTAAAACTAATCACAATTGATTATAATATTTTTTAAAAGAGAAAACCATGTATATGTTGAAACCCTAGTTTTCTTGAAGAAGTTGAAAGTCATGTTTAGAATGGCATCTTGGGGAATGGAATTCAATGATTGAAACTAACCATACCTTGGTGATTATGTTCCTACGAACTTGAGATGAAACAATGGTGAATCTTTAATTGGACCCCTGGGTTCTTCAATGGAGGTTGAAGTTTGGGCAAAAGAGAGGCTATAGAGATGTTAGAGAGATGTCAGTTTTGGAATTGTGGGGTGTTGGGTTAGTTTAATAAGGGTAAGGTGTTATATAGTCCCTATAATAACTTAATTAACCAACCCTTAAACCCTATTTAAATTCCTATCTCACTAACTAATTAATTCACTAACTAGAAAACTTAATAGTGAAAGACAGACTCTATAAACGAGATCCCAATAAACGGACCATCGTTCGATCGATGAAAACTGTTGTACATCAACCAAAAAGTTGACGGACCTGATTTTTAGGGCTTGATTAAAATTTTATAAGTCATTACCTACGGATCAATCGACGATCGGTTGATTGGTTTCGTAGGTGCCCACTATTATTTGACAACTTTTGGTCATTTTGGAAGGGTCCTCCTCAAGGACCCTTTGGGTGGTCCTTGGAGAGTTGTACCAGGACGTTTAGGCCCTAAAAGATCTATAAACATGTTTAACACCTTTCTTCAAAATGAATTTTGTCTCTTAAAACCCCATGAAACATGCGAAGACACACTATCCTCTATTTCAATAGTTATCGGACATCATGGACGTTTCTTAACATTTTAACTTTTAAACTTCCTAAATGATTTATATAGACTATTTTAGGTCTTAAATTTTTATAATCTTTTCTCTTCATTTGAGGCTGTAGATTTTTTCTTGAACTTTCGGTGTGTTGCACCAAGTACGACAACTAGCGCACCAAAACATAAGATATATCAAAGGGTTAGTCAATAATAGACATAATTATAAGAGATAAAAGCATAAGAATATCATGAATATCGTATTAACTATAAAGCATCATAAAACATATAAAAGTTCATTTTAACTCATTGTCCTTCTTACGAAAATGAACTACTTCATAAGCCACCTCCAAGTATAATTGTGCAAGGCTAATGTAGCATCAATACTTATACCAAATCTAAGAACATCTCTTTGGTCATTCTTGATTATAATCCACTATCATTATTAATACCTACAATCATCATAGCATATGGGAACTATTCCACTACATAACATGAAACAAACTTGTGCAATGCATGTGAAGCTTCCCATTCTACCTCACACACTAAGTATCTCTTTAAATTACCCTAATACCTTTCATTTTTGTTTAGGAAACAAACCATAGCCACTACCCAAGATAATCATACATCACATAGGGGTCATATCATAGGTGGCTTCAAGTAATACTTGTTCCATGAATGCATAACATCCCATACTACCACCTATACTAAGTACTTGTCTAGACTAACCTGATCAATGCTAACCATGAAAGGAAACACCCATCCTAACCATCATGTAAATGCAAGCTAATCATAGTTGAACCCTAAGCTATCATGAGAAACTAATCTCAAGCTATTTCATCAAATACACCTTAGATGCACATAACGCTAACATTAGGAGAGTATAGGCCTATCCCTTAAGTCTACCATGAAATAGTTTTTGCGCAAACCAAGTAAAACTACCTTGATCAAGCATTCTTGAAACACAAGACCAAGCTGAACATGAGACAACTTAATTCCTCCATCACAAGATACCATGAAGTTTATCATGTCAAGATACAATGAGTAATATAACCCAAGCCTCCATGATATTTAACATATCAAGCTACAATGAGACGTAGCATCTCAAGATATCATACCTTGGTCTTATCTTACCAAGTCAAATATACAATAAAACGCTATTAAATACAACTTCAAGCTATTCTAGTTCATCATGTCATATTTGAGAGAACTTGCTTCTCCTATTTTGTTTCTTTCTTAGTGTAAAGAAAAATATAATCCATATCCCTTATGTTAAATTTAGCCTCAAATCCCTAACAACAATGACATACAAACCCCACAACCGATCATTACCTTTAATTCATCAAAATCCCTTCTCAATTTTATGTTAATTCATTCAGTTTTACAATAAGATGGCAATTATAGTAATAGTTAATCACATAGGGTCAATTCCAACTTGACAAGTCAACATCATCTTTGGTCAATTAAGCCTAGTTCAATTCATATATAGGTCATTTAATCATGATCTAATAGTGTATAACACTTAAGAAGATTAACTTAGAACCTTCATGTAGACTCAAATGTCCTAATATCTCCATGATCGCCTTCTACAAAAATAACCAAAATTCACCATGAAAAATTTAATAAAACATCACATAATCATCATATGAAAATTATTGAACGTTACCCACTAGATTGGTATCAAAACCAATCCTTACCCACAATGCAATCATAACCATTTAAATATTGGGGAATCTATGATTCACAATAGAGGGATAAGTAAGGGATTCCATGAACGGAATAAAGCATGGATGAATAATATTCATGTACATTAGATTATAGACTGCAACACATCTTTATTTCAAGGTGAATAGGTCTTAAGAGCAGCACCCCAATTTCTCTTATTCTTCAATGCAGTACTTGAGAGTGTTTTGGAGGGGGAGAAGTTTTTTAATGTCTTATTAGTGTTTGGGGTTTTGAATAAAGAAAGGGGTTAAGTAATACTTAACAAATTTTTCCAACCGAAACAAAAATTACCGAATAAGTCCTATCATCAATTTGACCCTTTTAGACAAGTCAATCTCAACCTATACTTTATGAACTTTTGTAGGGAAACAAGTCCGCAACGCGGAACTAATCCCACATGATTTTTGAAAATAAATCTGGATACAGTACATTCTGCCTTGAACCCACGGTATGGACCAAAAAAATTTGGTCCTTTATTAACAAAATCCGCGACTCGGACTGGTTCCACCATAAGTGTATTTTTTGGCTACCTTAGGCAGCTTGCTTCCTCAAGGTTGGGTCTTCCTCAAGGACCCTTACGGCGGTCCGTGAGGAGTTTTGCCCGGGCGATTATACCCTAAATCCGTATTTCTAGAAGTTAGGAACCTTCCCTATCCATTTGATCTCCAAACACCACTAAAAGCTTCATGAAACATACTAAGATACTCAAGCACGTCTTAAGACTAAATTTCAAACATCATCGGCCGTTCTTGGACGTTTCACCTCCAAAATCTTAGAAACTCTATATACTGACTCTTTAAACTATACTTTGTCATTCTAAGACATCATAATATCATGATAACAATGATCATTCTGCAATCTGCTATTTGTGTAATAAGAAGGATGGAAAGTCGAGGATGATTAGTTTGATTTTTTTATTACTTTGATCATGAATAAGAGATCACAAGGGAATTTAGAACAAGATAAATGAACACCTTTCAAGACTGAAGGATTCATATCATTTGATGAATGAGGGGAAGATTTGTGAAAATTTTCTTGATGAACAATTAATTTCCTTTAACATTGCTCAAGTGCCTAAGTGTGCAGACATTGTTAATTTTCTTTTCATTGTTTTATATCATCCTTGTGTATCATAACATCAGAACTAGAGGTTAATGTATGACACATGCTTCTATATATGGTATGAACCCTACATATTCAAGAAAGGACCTGATCAAGTGATGACAAGATGTATAGCCGAGAAAGAGGTGACACAAGTGTTAGAGAGTTGTCACTCTTCACCATATGGTGGAAACCACAAAAGAGAACGAACTTCTAATAAGGTATTGGAGTCTTATTTCTTTTTGCCTACTTTATTTAAATGTGTTGCTTTATTTGTGATAAGTAGTTATAATTGACAGAGGATGAGCATTATTTTTAGGTGGAATGAGATACCATTAAGAAATATATTTGTCACAATCGGGGAGCACCCCGTAGACGTAACCTGTGTCGTCATCCTCACAAAGGACTAATACTAGCCTCTTAGAATTCTTCATAACATATCATAGGTTAAAATACGGAACAATTTAAAACTTGTTATATATTGAGGTTTACATACACCAATCATATACTACATATAAAGTTTACTTAGATTCCTCGCATAGAAAACTTGCATAGACTACTAGTTTTTTATACAATATGCATAACATATAAGAATTAAGTCTAATAAATCATCTCACATTATTGCATCTACAATTAAGTGGAACATTCAGGCATAGACCTATACAAATCCATAATTGTCACTTAGGGATTACAACAATATCTTCAACAATTGTATGTAAATGATTTTTTGAGACTATAAAAAAACTACTACTAAGGTGGATCAAAAGGAACCATCTTCGAACTTGGAGGACTCACTAACTACTTGGATAAAGAAGTACAAGTATCCTTGCAAAGTTGCGTAGTAGCTCTTCAATTGCCGGAAGCTACAATATTGGGGTAAATGGAAGAAATATGGGTTACTACTAAACACATGTACTAACTGTTGTTCATATACATAAAATCATCAATGCATGAAAAAAGACAGAATTCACATAAAACCATGATTTCTATTCAATAACTCAACATGCACATTTATGTAACACTATAAGCTAATCAAACATGATATCAACCCAACACATATAAGGAACACAAAATAATACTTGTGCACTGCCAAGAATAGAACCCCATATCCATATCCCAATCTAATCATAAGTGACATTTTACATACATACAACATAAATTCATACTTTACCATAAAATGTTTGATTCATAAGTTCATACAAAACATGACATAATTAACATGTAAGCAACTTAATCATAAACAAATAAGAACAATCCTTAGTATCCCATATGTGCAATGAGTTAAAGAGGGTTAAAACTTTCAACATGCGACCATTCTTACATAACTATCTAGGTGGATCCACTAAGCTATAGTCCTATGTGGTCACATAGTTAAGGGTCAAGAAGATTGCTTATAGAAACCTTGAATTACTACCGTGGAGGTTTCCATCCCATGAGACAACATATATCTTTGGAATTTGGAATTACTAAACGTGAAGAAACCCATATGGAAGGCGTGACTTACTAAACGTGAGACCTCCATCTTATTTACATGCCCTTCCGGTGCTAAGCATTTATTCCCTTTAGTATTCATGATGATATTTATACAAGATCACATTATTCTATTCTAGACCCCTATGTTAATATTTCTCCATAATTTCTCATAGGTATTCATAAGTGAGAACTACCCTTTGAGTTTAGAAAACCACATACAAGCGAGAAAACTTTTCACTCAACACATAATCATAATCATGAGAAGTTCTTTCAATCATACAATAATCATACCTTAGTATACTTAAATACTTCACAGTCAATTCAATAGTCTAGGGTTAAGGATGAGGAATAATTTGCTATCAACATCACAACCACACATTAGATATAGAAGCATTACAATCTAAGTAAATCATGCTTTATAATCGAATTCAAGGATAATAAATTTTCATACCTTATTGCCATTTCATTGCCTTCACACTTCAATGACCAATAACTAAATAACCAATGCATAGAAATTACTATTATACATACTCATATAGTCATCATCTTTCACAATTACTATAGAATTACAACAAATGATGAGTGTAGGGAAGATAAAGGGTTCAAAGGGGCAATCCTGATTGATGAAAAACGATTGAAGATTAAATTTTAGTTAAAAAATTATAAAAGACGATAATTCATCACCGTTGATTAACAATTTCATTTTATAAAAAGAACCCACGTCTAGATTGAAACCTAAGTTTTGCAAAAGTTAAAAATCATCTCTGGAAGGGCCTCTGGGGAAAGAAATCCGAAGAGTGAATGAAACCATACCTCAATGATGATTTTTCCAATAATTTGAGATGAAAATATTGATGAATTCGTCCTTGAATTTGAGTTGTAGTGTTCCTTCAATGGAGGTTTTAGTTTGGGACTCGAATTCCCACGTTCCAGCGTGCATTATGCCAATAGGTCCCACCACCAACTCTAGCTGAGAAGTTGAGAAAGGATAGAGAGATGTTAGAGAGATGTGGGTTGGGAAAATTATGTGGTGATAGGTCATTTTTAATGAGTGTTATGTGTTATATATTCCCTCAACTAGCTTAAGTGACCACCCTTTATACTTTTTTTAATCAACTAACAAACTAAATAATTAATTCATTAACTTAAAATTGGGCAGTAAAAAATAGAACTCCACCTACAAGACAGCCACCTACGGTCTTTAGGTTCTTCGACGGTGTCAATGAGTTCCGAGAGGGGTCTTTTGGAACCTTTTGAACACATGGGTGATGTTGAACAACGGAGTCATCGATAAAGCATTGACCAATCAATGTTTTGGCGATTGGCTCGTCGAGACACACTATTCCAAATTGCATATTTTGATCAAAATCAAGTGTCCACTCAAAGGACCCTTAGGGTGGTCCTTGGGGAGTTGTAACTGAATGTTTTGACCCTAAAAATACTCTAATACATTTTTAACACCTTTTTATAAATTTTCATTAAATTCCTAGTCTTGAAACCCCATGAAACATGCCAAGCCAGACTAGTGTACATTTCTCAATTCACAGACGTCATGGACGTTTCTTGACGTTTAGAATCTAACACTTCCTAAATGTTTCAGGTGTATTATTTTAGTCCTACAAACAGTGTTTTGAGTATTATTTCATGCAAGGACTATCTAGACTATGTCCTAGACTTTCTAATTGTTACATTATCTCCCCCTTAGGAAAATTCATCCCTGAATAACACTAAAAAATTTCTTTTAAGAGGGATAACTCAAGACTAGCAGTCCAACCAACATCATCATAAAAGACATAAAACCATTATGATTCATAGCTCATATGAGTTATTCCCAACTCAAATCAACAAATAACAATGACATTTCACATAGTATCTAAAAACTCAATTTACCATATGTAAGAGCTCAACTTCAGAACATGAAGAACTACTTTCACATTATCAATCATGAACTCAACATAACATCAATAGTCACTTATGCAAAGATTTCTTTCAAGGAACATCAAACATACTCAATTCCATTAAGTTAAAACAGCTAAACACAAAATCACCAAAAAGTTCAAGTTAAAAGAGTTAGCATATTACATGAAAACATATTATAACATAAACTTTTTATCATTAATATGCATATTTTTGCAAAATAATTTAAATTAAGATTTACTCATTATTTACTTATTAATAGGAACAACTAACCTTAGTTGGGAAATAGATGAGGATAACAAGACTTCATGTCGGCCTCGGCCTCCCAAGTTGCAACCTATCTAGGGGGTTTCTCTATAAAAATTTTACAGAGTCTACCTCTTTGTTCCTTCATTTCTTTACTTGGCGATCAAGGATTTCTACCAGGACCTCTTCATAGGAGAGTTTCTCATCCACACCTAACCCTTCAATAGGAAGAATGGATAGGGGATCACCAATACACTTCTTAAGCACTTAGTCATGAAATACAAGGTTAACCGGGGCTAGTTAACTTGGAAACACCAACTCATAATAAACCTTCACGATTCGTTTCACTATTTGATATAGGCCTACATACTAGGGACTAAGCTTCTCATTTTTGCAAAATCGGATCACTTCTTTTACGTGTGAGATCTTAAAGTAGACCTTATAACCTACATCAAATTTAAGATTTCTTAATCTATTGTCGGCATAAGACTTCTTCCGACTATGGTCCATTTTCAAACTATCCCGTATTATCTGAAACTTCTCTTAGGCATCATATAATCTCAGGAGCAATGATTTACAACTCGTCAACCTCAAACTACCCAACAAGCAACCTACATATCCCACCATAAAGATTTTAAAAAGGTGCTCAAGTGATTATTATTATTATAGTAGAACTCAATAAATGATAGGTGATCGTCCCAAATTCCCTTAAAATCGATAACATAAGCTTTTAGCATGTCCTCTAGGGTTTGAATAATATGATTGTAACACCATTAAACCAACTAAGGTAAACTAGAGATTTGTTATTGTTTCTTAAGTAAATCTTGTAAGGAAATTAATATATTAGTTTACTTATACAGTTTGTAATGTTTTGTTAAGTTTGGAGTCCAAATGTCCAAGAATATCCATGATGTTCACAAAGTGTGCCTTAGAGAGTGTTCAAGTGTCTTGATGTGTGTGAGTGAGTTTTACGTTTTCATTTTTCTTGAAATTAATATAGGATCTTCCTAAGACCTAGAAGACTATGTTTAGGGGTTTAATATCTGAGTACGACCCCACCTAGGACCCACTAAGAACCCTAGAGAAGGGCCCAGGAGTTAGGGTCAAAACTGCATGGTAGTGTCCACCAACAGGACCAGTCCACGACCAAGTGCCAATCGACGGCCACTTGACAAATAGATGGCTCATTGACTTGGTCTGTCGATCGTACCTGCAGGTATTTAGGTTTTCAGGGTTGCTGACCTAATAACCGAACCCTCACCAACAGGGCGTCGTTTGACAAGCGCTCTATTCGTTGGGAGTCATAGATGTTGCTTGTGAAAAAGTTGTCATTTTCTGTTTTGGCTTGGGGCTTTTGGTAAATTCACCTCAAATCTTCTATTAACCTAGGGTGATAGTTTTAGGGTATTTTAGGTATATTATAGTATTTCAAACCGTATGACCTGATTTTAGGCCTCATTTCCTGAAACCTTAGAACCCCTCACTCTTAGAAATCTCTCTCAAATTCCATAGAAACTAGAAGTTAAGAAGGATCTAGGACGGTTTTTTGTGGTCGATTTCTTCATTAAATCATTGAGTTTTCTTCTATTTAAGGTATTGTATCCATCCTTGAATTATTATCCATTAGGGGAGTCCCATCTAATGAATTTTCTAAAAGAGTTTTTAACCCTTACTTCTTCTAGCTTTAACTCTAAATATGGGTCTTGCGTGAAATGTTTTAAATGATGTAAAAATGATGTTTCAGAAGTTATTTGGTGATTTGAATGCTAAAACTTCAATGAAAACATGTTTAAGATTTATGTCAAATTTTATCTTAAGGAATGGGTTAAATCAACAGTTAACTATAGTCTTTGAGATTTTGTTTCATTGAGTTGATGCTGTTCTTTAGATACATGTGTAAGGTATGATTTATGATAAATTATTGAGTAAAATTTTATAGTTTATTGGATCTTGGATTAAAGGGTAAGTTTGTTATGTTGCTTAACTCTTATTATGAAATGCTCTTAGTGGTATGGTCCACCATCTTATTGGAGCCATTTACTTGTTATACTTTGTTATGTTTGGTATGTATTTTTAGTATAGATATTAATTCCTAGAATGTGAAATGAAGTGATAATGATGAGGTTTATGTTGATATGCGTTATAGAGCTTGAATTGTATGTTTTTTCCTAGATTATGTGTAAATGAAGTAATTGTATATGCTTAACATGTTTAAGTTTGTAATGTTATGAATGAAGGTCTAACCATGTATAGAAGTTAAATGTTAATGAAACGATGCCTATGTGCAATGTGTGCTCACATGCACACACTCACACTTCAATGAATAAATGAATCTAAGTTAAGTCAAAAAGGGGAGTTTTGGGGTGAATACTCTTCGTGATTTGAGACGAAGTTTTTAGTATCCACCTCACTACATCCTAAGAGACTTCTAAGATATGTCGGAGGATGAATTCCCTTCTTGAGTTGAGATTTGATGTTCACTACTTATACTTAACCTTTAGTATATAATGTTTAGAATCCGTAGGGAGTTATGCCTAGCTCCAAAATGATATGAAGAAGGGGTGGTTACATTTCATGATAAGATATCATATTCCAATGTACTTCTTCATATGAGTACTCCCCATTAGTAGAGAATGAGTTATGTAGTAGCAATCTACTTATATCTTAACTATGAACCCGCATAGGTGTAGCTATTGGGAAAGCCATGTAAAATTTAAGAGAATGACCTTACCCTATGTAAGTGAGGATACCTCATCCAATAGGGGTAAATATCTGGATTTTATGTCTAGATCTCGTGGTCTATGTCGGTTAAGCTAACTCAACAAAAGTAGTGAAAGTGCTATGTCATCTAAAGGAATGTACTACTTAGGGTAGGTAGTGGAATGGGACACTATTTATTCATTGCACTAGGTAGGAATTCCGAAAAAAGAGTCTTAGTGAGCCTAATATGACTTGAATGAAGTAAGTCTCCTAAAGAAACGTATTACTTAGGGTAGGTAGTGGAATGTGATACTATCTAGTAGACGTAAGTCTCCTAAAGAAACGTATTACTTAGGGTAGGTAGTGGAATGTGACGCTATCTAGTAGACCTTCCGAAAGGGGAGTCTTGGTGGTAAGCCTTCTAAAAGTGTGTACTACTTAGGGTTAGTGGTGGTATGGAACGCCATCTACTCATTGCACTAAGTAGGAATTATAAAAGAGTGTACTACTTTGGGTTGTGTTTCTTGAGTGTCCTTCTAATGTCTTGTCATTGAGTAGGGGCTTCTTCTCCCGATGTGAGTAAGCCGAAAAGGGGTAGTCTTGGGGATAACTTTGGTGCGTAATAAATGAGGTATATGTGCACATCCGTCATGTCCTACCTAATTTAGTCTTAGGATAATCTTAGTTAGGGAAACTCCTACCGAAATGAGTTCACTTTCTCTTTGATTTGCCTTGGAAGTTAACTCTTTTGGAATAGGGATTAGTTCACTATAATGTCAAAAATTACTGGACTGTAATTTAAAAATCTTGCTGTAATTATCTTCTTTGTGGTAAAGTTATGGAAATTCATCTCTGAGTGTTTAATGATTCTTATGTTGTTTTACTTAAATATTCATGAATGTTTTACTTAATTTGCAGAAAATGTGTTTTTACCAAAATTTCCATTTTTTCATGTTTTTGCATATGTCATACTTACTACATTATATGCACTAACCCCATACGTTTTTATACTAAAAAAGTATAGGTTGGAGACTTTTGAAGCTTTGAAGGCGAATATTGGGAATCTACTCTCTCAACACAAGGTATGTCCACATATCTGAGGGCATCAGCCTATTCTCTTAGTTTCTCATTTAAAGACTTAATATGTATTTTTCTTTTAATATAAAGGGTCGTGTCCTTAAATTATTCGTGAAATTTTTTAATTCCGCACTACTTTTTATGTCTTATGTAATGAATGATAGTTAAAGGTCTTGTACAAGACTCCAAAGGGTCAAGTACTCCCAGTCATGACCCAATGAACCCAGCTAACTTCTAGGGGGTGCTTGCTGGTCGTGACAATGATCTGCTTGATCATCTGTTTGGGAATGAAATACGGTTCTAAGCTTTACTTGAGTACCCAACCCCTTTCTAAAGGACCTCCAAAAACATGATTGTGAACCTCTATCCAATATAAAGAACGAAGGTAAACCGTGAAACCTCACTATATCTTTGAGGTATAATATAGCATACTTCTCCACTGAAAAAGTGACGTAACAGGGATAAAGAGGGCGGATATTGTCAAACTAACTCACCAATAGACCTCTTGTAGATTATTGTACATATTTGTGTCACAGGATGAATATAATATCGGGAACCATGAGCTTCCTCCAAAATTTTGATTTCTCAAATCATCCACAGTAGGTATACGCAACCTTCCTCGGTATTTAAGTATAACTACCCCCTGTAAGAATGACTCATTAAACTTGCAAAGAGCCTATTATTTTAAATCAATCAGCAAAGGATCAAGGTGTTTCTTAGACGTCACCCAAACCATTAAAGACTATTTGGAGTTATGGTGAACCACAAAACCATCATTTAGGGAATCTTCCAACCTCACACCCAATTGAGGCAACCTTTGAACATATTTTACTAGGTCCTTCGTACCTTCTTCCATATGAGACACACTTCCCATGTTCGTGCGACTTAAAGCATCTGCAAGCACATTGAACTTGCTAGGGTGGTTGAGAAAACTTATGTCGTAATACTTCAAAAAATCCAACTATCATCGTTGTCGGAGATTCAACTCCTTTTGAGTGAACACATATGGGAGAATTTTATGGTCAGTAAATACATATAAATGAACACCATAAAAAAAATAACTCCATATTTTTAAAGCAAAAAACTAAACCCGCTAATTCAAGATCATGTGTTAAGTAGTTCTTGTAATGCACTTAGCATAGGCTACTACCTTCCCTTGTTGCATAAGGACACACCACAAACCCACTTGGGAGGCATCAAAATATGCTAGAAAACCATTGGTACCCTACAATATAGTTAACACCGTAGTGTAGGTAATCAAGTCCTTCAAAATATGGAAGCTTCTTTCTCATGCCTCTGACCACTCAAATTTAATACTCTTTTAGGTTAAGGTACTCAAGGGAGAATAAATCGCCGTAAATCCATCAACAAACCTCCTATAGTACTCGGTCAAACCCAATAATTTTCTAATTTCCGTTGGACTCAAAGTTCTAGGCCAATTCTTAACCACCTCAGTTTTCCTTGGATTGACCTGTATACCTTTACTTGAGATAAAATTACCATGGAACGTAAATGATCTTAACCAAAACTGACATTTGCTATACATGGCAAATACTTCATGGTTCTCAAAGACTTGCAACACTACCCCCAAATGATCTATATGTTGATCTTCACTTTTGGACTACTTAAAAATATCATCAATAAGGACAATAACAAAGGAGTAAAGGTAATGTTGGAACACCATATTTATCAGGTCAGTAAAAGTCGTTGTGTTATTCGTTAGAAAAAAGTACATGACAAGGAAATCATAGTGACAGTACCTAGTTTGGAGAGCCGTTTTAGGTATGTTCTCCCCTATCACATTAAGTTGGTGATAACCCGACCTCAAGTAAATCGTGGAAAAGTAGATTTCCCATTGTAATTGATAAAACAAAGCATCTATTTTCTAGGGAGAGGAAACTTGTACTTTATGGTAACCTTATTTATTTGACGATAGTCTATGCACATCCTAAAGGACCCATCCTTTTTATTTACAAACAACATTGCACAACCCCAAGGAGAAATACTAGGTCATATGTAACCTATGTCAAGTAAATCTTTGTGTTGAAGGCTAAGTTCTTGCAAATCGATCGGATCCATCCTTTAGGTCCGGGGGAACCACTAGAACCTTATTATATTACCTCCTATAGGGACTTGATCACCTTGAAGAACTTGAGGAACTTAATCAACATGAGTAGGAATCTTCTCATTCACATCATTCTCCTCAAACCTCCTAGACGGTATCCTCGCGTATTCATCATCCTAGAAACCCAAGAAAAACAATAAGAAAGGAGTATTCATAAACATTACTCTACGACATGACATAGGAGTAGAAAAGAAGGAGAACTCTATCGTCCTATAGCCTCTCGCCCATAAGTGTATCGCGACTCATAACAATGGTCAAGACTCTACTTGACTTGACTTGATGAGACTTTTTGATTTCTAAGACTACTTTCATAAACTATGATCTGATACAAGGCTTGTCACATCTCGAGACCACACCCTACAAGATATGGCACTCTCGGAGTGCAACATGCATACTTGACCACTTGGTTGTCATGGACAAACCGTTTCGTATCGTTCATGGCATATAAACATATGAAAAGTAGTGCAGAATTAAAACTTTTTATTAACATTCTATAAGTATTTAAAATATCTATCATATAAAACTCATAGGGAAGACTAAGTATCCTTTCATCAAATTTAAGACACAAGAATACTTTGGTGCACGACCCATATAATAGAAATATTGAATTACCATTCTTTATTTATGTAATCCTATACATCACTATAACATCATCAATACAACCATCATAGACTCATATAGTGAAGTAGGAACAATCATGCATCAACTCTAAGACTACACACATGAATAGATAGTCATAGTCTAACATGATCTCCTAGAAAAAATAGAAGGAACACATGCATTCACATCACTTCACATGAATATATATATATGGTCATACATCACATAAATAAACTACAAAAATGATCATAATACTTTAATTAGTGACGACAAGGACATGATGATCATAATACATAAGTAACGCTGACAAGGCCACATCAAGTTCAATCAAAGCAAATAACACCTCCACCATAAGTGGATCATATGAATCACAACATAATTGAAGTTTAATAAATATAAAATAAAAAAATTAGGGAAGCGTTCCGCCAATCCATAGTGTTCACTTCAATCCATGTCTAAATCATCCAATTCAATACCATAAAGCCCTTGTCAATGTCCATGAACATCAATTCAATATAAAAACTATGATACTCAATGAACATATCTTAATTCAATATATATTCATCAATATAAGACAACTTATATCAATTCAATACAATTATTGTGTCATTTAATATCCCATAGAAAACTACACTATAATTCATAAGCATTAATTTCATATCACTTAACCCATAAAGTAGTCAAAAACTAGGGTTCATCAATTTCATGGGAACATATTTTAGGTGAGTTAAAATAATATAATTAAAAACACTTTTTAATCAATATACGATGCTTTAAAACCTTTAATGCAAGAACACATGGATAGATCAAATTGAACAATTCATCTTTAAATACTTTAGAAAACTTCTTCAAAAGGATGGCTACTTGATGAATAGAGTTTCAAGGATAAAAGATCATACCTCACTAAATATAATCCACTAATTTGACAAAGAATCTTCACTCAAGCCTCCAATCAAGACCTTCCTTGAGTTTTCGCTCCAATGGAGTTTTATAGAATTTCTAAGACAATTTTGATTTTGATTTTGAAGTATGCAATCATCTAAGAGTTAAACACATATTGACATGTATAAAATTCACAAAATACCCCTAAGATATAGACCTTTATATTTTTTGGATGTCAGGTGAATTTACAAATTCACTCCTAACTTAACAGTGGCCTACGCAAGAAAATAGTCTTCATAGATGGTTGCCCAGTTACGTGGCGTCAGTGCACCAATGGACCATCCTGTCCTTCGTTTATGGCTTCAGAGACTGGAAAAATGGGATATTATATCCCTAGTCTAAGTATCAAACGACGACCTCAATCGACAGGGCGTAGTCCAGCCAACTTGCCGTCGATTGCCTTAGTCAATTGTCTAGTCTATGACAGCCTTTGCCTCTTTTAAGGGTATTTCCTCAAGGACCCTTGGATGGTCCTTGGGGATGTTTTTCCCTGAAAATTCCAAGACAAATATGTTAATATGCGAGTAAGTGATCTCGCATATGAATTTTATCAACATAAAAAATGTAAAACTCGACGAAATATGCATAGATACACAAGTTAGTGTCAAGGAAAACTTTTCGAATGTCATGAAAGTTTGACCTCCAAACCATACAAAACTTGTTACAATTCTTATAAATACTATAAAAATGATTAAAGTACCTTATAACCTCATGAAAAAAAACATATAAGCATGTAACCATATATGAGGCACATAGGTGACTTAGGCGTCGAACGTCTTGGTCGTCCCTTGACGTTTCACTTCCAATGCACCTTAAACTCTAGAAAACTCCTCAATACACTAATTTACACCACTTTAGGACCTTAAACCATCATGAAAACCATGTTAGGTTCTTAGTTTACCAAAGTCATTTGAGGTGTGTTATATTGACTTCGAGGTCATGGTGTTTGCTTTAAAAATATGGAGGAAATATCTTTATAGGGTTCATGTTCATGTGTATACCGACCATAAGAATCTGCAATATGCGTTTACTAAAAAGAAGTTAAATCTGTGACAAAGAGGATGATTGGAATTGTTTAAGATTACGACATGAGTGTTCTCTACCACCTAAGCAAAGCAAATGTGGTTTCAGATGCACTAATTCATATAACCATGGGTAATATCTCTCATGTTAAATAATACAATAAATTCCTAGTGAATGATGGTAATAGGATGGCTCGTTTGGATGTAAGGTTAGACGATTCTCCAAATGGTGGTTTATGATCCATGATAACTGCTAATTGTTTTTGGTGGTTAAGGTGAAGTAAAAAAAACACATTCATTCATAATTTATGGAGTTTAAGGAATCAGTTCTCTATAAACATAATTAGTTATTCTCCTCAGGAAGGGATGGTGTTTAAAGGTATCCAGAAAGGTTGTGTGTGCCCAATGTTGATGATTTGAGAAACCAGATTCCCGAGGAAGCTCATTGTCCCCGTTATTCTATTAATCTGGGTTCTACTAATATGTATCATTGCCTAAGAGAAATGTTTTAGTGCGAATACTTAAAAAGGGACATAGTGGAATTTGTTGTAAGATGTCCAATTTGCCAACAAGTGAAAGTCGAGCACCAAAAGCTTAGGTGGCTTACTCCAAGAAATAGAAGTTCACTATTGGAAGTGGGAAGACATTAATATTGACTTTGTAGTGTATTTGCCTCGCACAAGAAGGCCAAATAACTCTATATGGGTGGTGGTGGTTAGATTGATAAAATCCTCTTATATTATTTTGGTCAAGCGGAGAGTACTATTCAAAGCCTTGAGGATATTCTTAGAACTTATGTTATCAGCTTCAAGGGAAGATGAGATTAACAGTTTCCTTTAGTTGAGTTCTCTTATAACAATAGTTTCCATTCGACTATGTCCATTTCTCCTTTTAAGGCTTTATATTGTAGGAGGTGTAGATATCTTATTGGGTGGTTTTAAAGTTTGTGATTTTTCACTCATTGTTCATGAATTAATATATGAAACTTAGAAGAATGATCTTTTTAAAAGTGATAGGTTGAAGGTATCCTATAGCCGACAAAAGTCTTACGCCAACAATAGGAGAAGAGAACTTGAAGGTGAAGAAGGTGAAAAAGTGTAGCTAAAAATTTCACCAATGAAAGGGGTGATGAGATTTTTCAAGAATCAAAGTTTAGTCCTGCCAATGTGGGTGCCTATGAAATTTTGTAAAAGGTTGGCAAAGATGCATACGAGTTGAGATTACCTAGTAAACTAGCTTTCGTTCATCCAGATTTCTATGTCTCCATGCTTATGTAGTGTATTGGTGATCCCGAGTCCATTCTTCCTATTGATGGTCTATGTCACGACCCAAAACCGGGGCCGCGACTGGCACCCACATTTACCCTCCTATGTGAGCGAACCAACCCATATAAACCTTAACATTTTAATACAATATCAACAAAAGAAATGCGGAATACTTAACTCATTAATAAAACAATTCAAAACTATTATTAATATCCCCAAAATCTGGAAGTCATCATCACAAGAACATCTATCTCAATTCACTAAACTAGGAATGTCTAAGAACAAAAATAACTAAAAAGCTAGTCCATGCCGGAAGTTCAAGGCATCAAGACTTGAAGAAGAAGACCCAGTCCAAGCTAGAAGCATTAGCTCACCCTGAAGATCCGGTGTGACGAAGACTGGCTTGATTTACTGCTGAGTTGAAGTTGACGGAACGTTTGCTGCATTACACAAATAACAAGAAGGAAACATAAAAGTAGGGGGTCAGTACAACCACAAGTACTGAGTAGATATCATCGGNCCGACACGAGAGGAATAAGTTATGAATCTTGAAAGATGTTAATATGTTAAGTCTATGAATCTGTTAATGAGTATGGTTTTGAGGCATGAGTCCTCCTGGATGAACTTGGTGATATTATTGATGATCGTAGTATTTGTTGTTACTACATGTTGAGTATTATAGTTGATTTGTGAGATTAACTGTTATATACTGTTTTCTATTCTGAGTTGGCCGATGATACCTACTCAGTACGTGTGGTTGTACTGACTCCTACTTGTTTGTTTCTTTCTTGTATTTGTGGAGTGCAGCAACCGTGCCGTCGTCTTCAACTCGACCGCGATTCTAGCCAGTCTTCACTGTACCGGATCTCAGGGTGAGCTATGCTTCTAGCTTGGACTGGATCTTCTTCTTCTCGTCTTGATGCCTTGAAGTTCCGGCATGGACTAGCTTTCATTTGTTTTACTTCTTAGAAATACTCTTAGTTCCGTAATATGATCGTAGAGATTCTTGTGATGATGACTTCCGGATTTTGGGGATATGTATCGTATTTAAGTATTCGTTTTTCGTTATTGAGTTAAGTCTTCCGCGTTGTATTTTATTATTTTGTTTTGGTTTAGATTGGTTGGTTCGCTCACACAGGAGGGTAGTGTGGGTGCCAGTCGCGTCCCGGTTTTGGGTCGTGACAGTAGGATTTCTAGAAACTTTAAGAGGAGTGGGCTAAGATAACAAAACCAACCTATCTTCAAGAATAAGGCTAAAATTCCAGATGAACGTAGGGGTCCTATGGTAAAACTTTAGAAGGCTAGTGGTTCCCAAGGTGGTAAGCCTATTTGTGTTACTTGTGGGAAAAAGCACTTTGGGAAGTGTCTAGTTGGTACCTGAAAGTGCTTTGGTTGTGGTAAGGGTCGACATAAGGTTAGGTATTCTCCTAATGTTGCGTCCACTGTGGGAGAAGCTAAGCAAGATCCTCCTATTGCTCTAGAAGGTGGTGATCCAAAGTGGAATCATTTATATGCACTACAGGCTAGAGGATCAAAGCCGGATGGTGATGATAATGTTAGTGAGTTTCTTTTATTTCTCTCTTTTAATTGATATGAGTTCTTTCTCAGTGGGGGATTAGTGGAATTTTTATTGATTGTCTCTTCTCTTTTATTCAACTCAAGCTTTAGAGTTAGAAAGTCATAGTATTGTGTTGCATTGTGTTTAGGAGTCTTGTTGAAACTAAATTTCTTTGATTCCTTGTATTTTGCATTTTATGGAGCTACAGTTTTGTTTTTAAATATATTTATATGGTTTTATCTATCATATTGTTGTGCTTTCATCATCAATAGCTTTATAGTTGTTGTGCTTTCATCATCAAAAGTTTGGCACAAACCACTCTAAGGTATTAGTAGTTCACTGTAAGGATTTTCGAATTTTTCTTAAATTGTTCTTTTGCTGAAAATTGTTGTAATGCATATAGAATTTATGTATATGAGTAAGATAATATGTAGAGAAGGAGTTCCTCCTATATGAAATGAATAATGTGAATCATATTGCATAAAGAGTCATAGATTTGTTTCTATCTTCTTGTTGTGTTTTGAGTCTCTTAATGTATGAAAATGATGTTTATCCAAAATAGTATATTATGTATGCTGTGGTATTGTTTTATTCTGCTAGTCTTGAGATTCTTATCTCTTGAAAGTGCCTAAAGAGTAGCAAATGTCATTCGAGGACGAATTTTGTCAAAGTGGGGGATATTGTGACACCTTTAAAATGAACTAGGTTAAACTAAAACTTAAAATGTGTTTCATGATGTTTTAATGTCCTAAAATAATTAATAATAGTTTTTAAAGGAAGTATATAATGTATGGTGAAGTTTGGAGATCAAACATCCAAGAACATCCATGACGTTCGAAAGTTTTATGTTGAAACGTGCTTGTGAGTCATAGTGTGTCTTAGAATATTTGTGTTGTTCTGAGTTCAGATTGATGTTAGAGGTTCCTAACATGTATACAAGGGTATTTTATGTTAAAATGCATGGAAAAAAATCCCCGAGGACCAACCAATGGGTTCTTGAGGAGGACCCAAGCCATGGGCTAGCAAGCTGCCCTAGGAAGCCACATTTGTTCATGGATCGAATGGGTCCACGTGGAAGGCTTGGTGTTTCAAAGAGACAAAGGTTTCTCCACATCTCGAAATCAACACGGACTCTACTATCTCGCAATTTATTTTGAAAATATTGCGGGAATAGCTCCGCATTGCGGACCCGTTGATGATTCCGAAAATTTAAGTTAAGTTTGACTTGGTTAAAGGGTATTATATGTTCTAGGATCTTTTGGGTATTCTTGGGGACTAGTTATTTGTTGTTATTGGATCCTTTTAAACACCAATTCACCCTTAAAATCAAAACCCTCAAGTCAAAAATAAAACATCTTCATCTTTTCGCTTCAAAAACCTCCATTGATGAAGCTTTGAAGCTCCATTGAAGAAAAAAAATTCAAGATTTTCTCCATCAACCTTTTGGCCTTTCATCACAATTAAGGGATGGCTTTTAATCCTTTGATTCTCTTCAATTCAAGGAGTCAATTTCAATGATATCAAAAATTATCAAAAAGATGAATTCTCTTATTTTGTTATCTATCCATGGGTTTTTGAATAAAATATTTTTTATCATTTAATTATGATTTAATTGATGCTAATTTTATGATTTTTGATAAAAAAAAAAACAAAATGAATCCATGTAAATCATGATTTTTTTATTTTCACTATATTATGGGTGATTTGATACTGTCTCAATTATATTCTAAGTTCTTATGTAGATTGATTGGGCTATTGAATTACGAAAGAATTATGTTAGAATCATGCGTAGGCTATATTTAATTGATTAATTTGTATTGTATTACTTTGGATTCATTGTATATTGACATTATTGGATTGAATTGGTGATCATGGCTTTGGGTAAGAGCCTTGATGTATTGAGATGATTGATTTTGCTATGGATTGAAGTGGTAAGACTGGATTGGTTGTATGTTGACTTAATTCTCTTTATATTGTAAAGTATTGTGTAGTATAGGTATTACACGATGATGATAATTGGTAATATCCACTTATGGTGGTAGTCTTATGTTCTATACTTGTGAATTATGTGGGCTCATTAATATTATTTTATGCATTATGGTATTATCATGTTTTAAATTAAATATGTGAGTACTGTCAAGGTCTTCATGACTTATGTGTATACGTGAGGTCAATGCATGAGTTCTCCTAGTTGATGATTTGTGTGTCTAGTAGGCTATGGTGGAGTCCTTATGTGAATGAATTGTTGTTTAAGTATGATACTTCTTGATGACTTATATTAGACTTGTAATTGTTTATATTGATTATTCTATATAATTAAGTAGGAAGACTTGAAAATGTATCTAGTTGTTCCTATGTCCTTCTTGAATGATATACAATATATGATAATGTAAAGTGAAGTGTGTCTTGTCTAGGTAGACGTATGTCCCTTGCTTGATACATGAATGAATATGAATCCGTGACTTAGTAGGCTAGAATACCCTTGGTGATGAATGTGTATGTACAAAATGAATATGATCTTGAATATAGCAAAGAATGTCATTTATGTGGAACCTTTTAGAATGAAGGTTATGATATCATTGAAGTCTAAAGCCGTAATGGTATCCTTCTGGTGTGAAAGATGGACATAGGTTTGATTTGATGGAAAAACATGAAATCTTCCTTAGGAAACTTATTGAGATAACCATTGTAAGGAAACCCTAGGGGACCACCTTGGTAAGTCTTAATGTGATTTGGTTGTGAACTAGATGTGGAACCTCTTCATATATTCTTTCATTGAATTACTCTATGAGAAAAAAGGCTAGCACCGAGTGATTATTATTTGGTGAGTAGCTCTAATTCAAGGTGAAGCTAGAGTACAAAGAAACCCTTCATATTCCTTAACCATGTGCCTACATGTGATGTGTCTTAGTTCTACCATTGACAAGTAGAACACCCTCCATCGGAGTAGGTTTATGACTCCGGATTCCATGATTCACTTACATAGTTTATGCTGGTTATTTCCTATTCTTATCTTGTGGAATACATTCTAGTGTCACACAAGTACTATGAATTTTAGATATTGGAATGGGACGCTATATAGACATTGCAAGACTAATCTTTGAAGATATTAGTGTGTGAGGGCCCTAGGTATTCTTGAAACCATTATGTGAATATACTTAAGTGTTGAATGTCTTCTAAATGACTTAACGAATTTGATGACTTAAGTAAGGGTATATTAATAGAAAAGGTATTTATCTAGGGTAGCTTTGAGGATTGTCTAGGTAGGCTTGGAGAGGGTGTATGGGCGTTCATGTCATATTTTACTTAGGTGTGTCTTAGGGTAATTATAGGAAGGGATTTTGCACTACTAGAATCTAGACCCCTGAGGAGACCGGCATCGTTGACCTTTCAGAGGTCGTAGAAAAGCCTATATATGTCATTCTTACTTCATCTAGGTTAATTTTAACGGAAAATTTGAACTTTTTATTTTCTTATTTCATGATAAACATTTTGAAATTAAGATCATAGGGTTCACAAATCAACCATCTAATATAGATATAGTCAAGTGAAAGAAACAATTCATAATTGCATTAAAAGTATTTTTTGCTAAAACGGTTCCAATACAAAGTCTGAAATAAAAGTGGAAATAAAAACTAGTTGAACATGCTCCACTAGCTAAAGCCTACATCTAAGATAGATAGTAACAGTAGACAGCCTAGAAACCATGTGGGCCTACAATGTCCGAATGAAAAATCCACGTCCGGGTAGCTCCAACGTCATACTGTAAGACGTCCACCTGTGCCTGGACCTAAAAATAGATATTTGGACGGAATTTGTACACACTTGTACAAAGTATGGGTATATTCAAGCACTCCCCAAGGACATGCATTTGAAACAATAGCTCTTTACTAACAAAATGATTTATGCAAGGTCAAGTCAGTGAACATGCCAAATTTGGATTATGGAAGTAATGCCATGAGTGTAACATTTATCATCAAATTTATCATTTTGCAAAAATCACATAGCATATTTCACATAACATATCACGTAGTTCATATCTTTCTTTAATATTCAATGAGTCCTTGGAATCATTGACTTGACATTAGGACTTCAAAAAATGAGGGCTCAACATATGTTACCTCAAAAAGGGATCCTCCTTTAGCAAACACAGAGTATGCTTCATTCATTCATACGTACTTCATTTTTCATTCTTTCATATACTAGTGTAATCACCACTCATACCTAGGATATTGTTTAAGACTTTCATCGAGTTTGTTGTGCAGTGACCAAGAATAACCTTGTGACATTATGTAAGTCTAGCTCACCTCTTGATTATCCTATCCTTACATCTTTGGTATCATTCATTTCATTATGTGCATCATTTGAGGCTGGCCTCATTCATTCTTTCGGAACTTTAACTTTAACTGACATAGATCATGTGAGTATCATTAAATCCAGTGTCTACCCTACACCGAAAAAAGGTGGAATCACTTGCCAAAGTGACCCCAAACATGCTAGCGTATATAGGGGATTGAACCCTGCTAGATCCATATATTGGAAGCATAGGCTCAAAGACTATGAGATATAAGGAGACTCACCGCTTATAGCTAGTCTATCGGGTTCTCAGTATAAAATTTCATTTTATTCAACTCATACGTCATAGAAGTTGGCTTTCTGTAAGAGGACATCATAGTTCATTAGGTGATTTATCATCTCATCATTAGTATTAAGTGTGTTAATCTCAATACTTTCATTAAAATGTTCATACAGACTGATCTCTTCATTAAATTTACACTATCATAGGTGAGTACGTTTTTGTAACATTTACTTAGGATCATTTGAGGTTGCTCCAATCTTTTACATTGGCCATATATCACGTTGTAACCACATTCATTAACATTAGTACATTTTATCTTCATAATTACTCACCCCTTTTTACGTGAATGTTCATTTCATCATATGCCAATGCACTTAGCCATTTAGTGTACCTTACACTCACACTTAACCCTTCTAAAGTTTCATCATTTCATTTCATACATCTTAGGTTCACTTATTCTTAATTGTATGCTAGACTTAATGGTCTATTGATACAAGCCACGAGGTTTCAGTCATAGTTCGTTAAGTGACTCATATCTTCCTAAGATTATGTAGTGCAAGACTTATGCATCTTGTGTGTATGCCAAGATCTCGATTTCAATATACGTGGCATTATTCTTGAACATTTAATTCACGTATGATTTATTTTTCAATACGGAATTCGGGTTAGGGACCCAAGTTCGAACCCCTCGGACAATACTTACATTTTTCCTTGACTTTATTTTTAGTTTTACATGACATTGGGACTCTAGATCGAGCCCCAACATCAATATTCTATCTTTATTTTTGTCCTTGGATTCTCCTCTTATTTGATCGAAGGGTTGTGGGATCGAACCGCCACATCCCCTTTTTATTTTTCATTTAAATTTGTATTGTCCAATTCGCCTTGATCAAGAGTTTGTGGGATCGGACCCCCACAACCTCTTTTTATTTTAGTCTTCATTTCTCTGGAATTGGGAGGTTGTGGGTTCGAACCCCCACAACCTCCTTAATTTATTGTTATTTAACATTTTACTTAGTTATGTATAGGAAGTGAGGTTGTGGGATCGATCCCCCACATCATCATTTTATTTTATTATTTAATTCTCCCATTCTCCTTTCCAGCCTTGAGGTCCTGGGTTCGATTCCCATGCCGCACATTTCTTTTCTTTTAACTTCACTTCCCTTCATTCGCTGCCTGGAGGTCGTGGTTTCGATCCCCACGCCTCCCATTTTATTTATTTAAATTGTTACTCTGTCCTTACTCACTTTCACACCCCATTTCGAATCCCCCAACCCCTTTTTCCTTTTCTTTTTTCTTCTACTTGCGAAATTAAGGTATTATACGGGTGAGGTTACAAGTTCGAACCCTGGTGGCCGCACTCCTTGAAAAACAATTAAATTTCAAGATTTCTCTTCTACACTATAGCCTAAGCAAAGCTTGTAGTTGTTACTGGAAAATTAGTCATTTTATTAGCTTATCTTCACCAATATTTCAACTTGAAAACATAAAAAAGTTCATGGATCATTTAACTCTTTTTTGGAGTATATTTCATGCATTCGTTTACACATTCTTAGGTGTAGATTCATTGTTGATTTAGCTTCACTTTCCACTTAAAATCAGTCACATACACCTCATATGAACATTACGAATTAATCATTTTATGTACATATATATCAGCCATCAAACTAAAAACTTTAAGACATCAAAACGTATAGCAACAACAACAAACATTTAGTTATTGCACCACATCATTCTTGATTGACATCATTGAACATGCTTGCTAATTTTGAAACAAAAAATCACAAAGAACATCATGTTTTTCACTTAACAACCAGAAATCATACCAACAACATGATTTCTAACATAATTTAGATTGAAATCGGAAGGAGACTAGGGACATGGAGTTCAACATTCAAGGGGACAGCCCTAGTTTCATACGTTGACCTTTGAATAAAGAAATTCCTCTTGGAGAAAGGATTCTGAGAGATAAAACCCATACCTGTTCTTGGTGTTGTTCAACAATCCAGTTGCTGTCCAGAATCACTCTCTAAATCTCACGCCCAAGCCATGTTTTTAATACAATGTATTTGACGGAAGGACTCCTCGCTTTGCCTAACATTTTTGGTTATGTTTGAATGATCTTTTTAACATAAAAGTTCTGAAAGTGTTAAGAAAGCTTAGTTGCTGATCATTTCTTGTATTTTTCTAGCAAAGTGAACCTGAAAGAGTTGAGAAAACGTGAGAGAGATGAGTGTGAGAGAGAGAGTTAAAAGAGGTGAAGTAGTTTAGACCTAGTCAACTAGGAGACTTAGTCATAAAAACATATTAATTAATAAATAAATAATAACTAATAATAACAATATGATTTTTCCTTTTTAAATCAGCCATTAATTAATAATTTATTAAATTAATTCACAAATTAAAAGATCACATTAAATCATTGCTGCCACCTTGGTTCGAACCCGGGTGGAGCAAGACTTAACTTCAAGAGCTCCATCTCGTCTCTCCTTACCCAATTTGCCCCTCAACCTTATTAAATAAATAATTAATTATATATTTAGGGTAATTGCAATATTACCCTTAGCCTGGAAAAAGACTATTTTACGCCTAGACCCTCCAAACCTAAGATTTCCTCTTTTTATGTCCGGTAAAGACTCTTCCAGTAAATCTTCGTATTCGAGAGCCCTATATGAGTCGACTCAACCTTTTCAATCTCAACTAACTCCCAAAGTTAGTTGGCTTGGCTGTTGTAAGGGTTTTGAGATCTGCTTCTACGTGCATCAATCCGTGTGAACCCTAGTCTAATCATAGACATTCTTGACATATTAAACTGTTCTTATCTTATTCATTTTTAGCTTTTTTAAATTATCCACCCCTTAGGAACATTCATCCCCGAATAACACTACCACTATCTAGAGTAATGTTAGTCAGATAATAACATAATTACTATGCACAACCAAGCAATAGCAACAAAATATGGAGAGGTAAGGAAACTTAGACATAAGAGTAGAAAGTCTAACCTCAAGAGCTGAAAAGATGAGGGTAACGGGATCTCATGTCGGCCTCACACTCCCACACAACATCCTCATCAAGATGATTTCTCCACAATACCTTCACTGTGGCAATTCCCTTGTTCTTTAGCCGCTTGACTTTTCTGTCTAAGATCTCACTAGGTACCTCCTCATAGGATAAGTCTTCATCGACCCCCAAAACATCCAAAAGTAGAATCCATGTTGGATGACGTAGGCACTTCTTTAACAAATACATGAAAGACTAGATTGACAGAAGCTAGCTCTGCAGGCAATGCCAACTAATAGGTTACCTCACCAACACGTTGTAGGATATAGTAAGGCCTAACATACCTCAGACACAACTTCCCCTTCCTACCAAACCTCATCACCCCCTTCATAGGTGATATCTTCAGATAGACCTGGTCACCAGCCTCAAACTCTAAGGGTCATTTTATGTTATCTGCATATGACTTCTGCCAATTGTAAGCACTAGTCAACTTGTCCCTAATCACTCTGACCTTCTCTAAGGCCTCATGAATAATCTCTGGACCCAAAATGGATGACTCTCAAACCTCAAACCACCCAACTGGAGATTTACACCTCTACCATATAGTTCCACAAATGGTACCATCCCAATGCTGAAGTGATAGTTATTATTATACGAGAACTCTATCAAAGGTAAATGGTCATCCTAGCTATCGCTGAAGTTAATCACACACGCTCTCAACATGTCCTCCAATGTTTGATTGGTGCGCTCTGCCTGCCCATCATTCTGAGGGTGAAAGGGAGTACTAAGCTTTACCAGCGTGCCCAAGCTTTTCTAGAAAGATCTCCAGAAATGTGAAGTAAACTGAGCTCCTTTATCTGAAATGATAGACTGAGGAATCTCATGAAATCTCACAATCTCATCTATGTAGAGTCTCTTATAGTCCTCAACTCTATGTGTAGACTTCACAAGGATAAAGTGGGCAGACTTAGTAAATCTGTCCATAATAACCCATATGGAGTCATGATGTCTCCTAGTCCTCGGAATACAAACCACGAAATCCATATTAATGGCCTCCCACTTCCATGTCGGAACCTCAATGCTCTATGTAAGACAGCCAGGCTTAAGATGTTCTTTCTTAACCTGCTGACAATTAGGAAACTTGGCCACATATTCTGCAATGTCCTTCTTCATGCCACCCCACCAATAAATATGATTAAGATCAGGATACATCTTTGTTGAACATGGATGTATGAAGTGTATGGAACCATAGGCCTCTACAACAATCTTGGTCAACAAATCATCCACCTCTGGTACACACATCCTGTCTTGATACCTAAGTATGACCCATCACCTCCCAAAGCGAAAGACTCATTCATCATTATCAACACTGAGTCCTTCAGCTCCATCAACACATGATTCAGTTGTTGACCCTGCTTCACTTCAACTACCAAGTATGATTCAGAACTAGGATGAACTGAAACACCCCTACTAGTAGAGTCAACTAATCACAAACCTAGTCTAGCCCATCTATGTATATCTTTCGCTAACTCCTTGTTTTCATCCTCAATGTGGGTTATACATCACATTCTCATCCTGCTCAAAGTATCGGCTACAATATTAGCCTTACCTCGATGGTAGTGGACATTCATCTCATAATCCTTCAACAGCTCCAACAATATTCCCTGACATAGATTCAAGTCTTTCTGTGTGAACAGGTATTGGAGACTCTTGTGGTCTGTGAACACATCCACATGCACTCCATACAATTAGAGCCTCCAGAGTTTCAGTCCAAACACCACAGCTGCTAACTCAAGGTCATGAGTGGGATAATTCTTCTCATGAACCTTGAGATGTATGGATGCATAGGGTATCACCTTACCACCGTGCATAAGAACACAACCCAAACCAACCCTAGATGTATCACAATAAACAGTGTAATTCTCACCACAGTTAGGAAAAGTAAGCACCGGGGCTTAAGTGAGTGTGTCCTTGATATCCGTGAAACTATTCTCACAAGCCTCCGTTGATTCAAACTTGGCCTTCTTCATAGTCAGAGCTGTCAGTGGGATAGAAATGGAATAAAAGCCCTCTATGAACCTGCGGTAGTAACCAGCCAATCCCAAAAAGCTATGGATATCTATGGGAGTAAGAGTATGTGGCCAGTTCTTAATAGCCTCTTTCTTCTTGGGGTCCACCTCTACACCTTGATCGGACACAACATGACCCAGAAAGGTCACTAATCTAAGGCAAAAGTCACACTTGCTGAATTTGGCATACAATTGATGTTGTCTAAGTACCTACAAGGTTAGTGTCAAATGTTGTTCATGTTGTTCCTTGGTACTAGAGTAGATTAGAATGTCATCGATGAATACTCTAATGAAAGAGTCAAGGTATTTAGGGAAGACCCTGTTCATGAGATCCATAAATGCAGCAGGTGTATTCGTGAGACAAATGACATAACCAAGAACTCATAATGGCCATAACACGTACGGAATGCTATCTTTGGGACATCTCCATCCCTAACCCTAAACTTATGATACCCTGAATGAAGATTAATCTTAGAAAAGAATCTAAACCCTTTGAGTTGATCGAATAAACAATATATTCTTGGAAGTCGATACTTATTTTTTATATTGACTTTGATGAGGTGCCGAAAATCGATACACATTCTAAGGGTTTCATCCTCAATGAAACACTTATCAGTGAGATCTTTTACTTCAACTTCACTCTTTTAGTTTAGTTGGAGCCATTCTGTATGGAGGAACATAAATTGGCTTCGTATAGGGTTCTAAGTCGATACGAAAGTCAATCTCTTGAGAAGGACGGACTCCAGGAAAATCATCAGGAATTACATCTAGGAATTCATTCACAACAGGCACTAAGTCTATGGAAGGAATGTCATGATCTAAATCATTAACACTCACAATATGACATAATAACCCCTTGGAAATCATTTTATTAGCCTTAAGGTTCGAAATCAAGTGATTAGGCTAACTTGAGCGGTACCCCTCCCAGACTAGTTCTTCTTTGTTCACGAAACGAAATGTCACCACTCTACTACGACAATCCAAACAATCATAACAACTGTGAAGCGAGTCCATGCCAAGGATAACATCAAAATCATGCATGGGTAACTCAACCAAGTCTGCACAGATCGTCTTACCTCTTACAACTATTGAGAAATCCTTGTATACTCTATCAGTTTTTACATTTGCTCCTAAAGGTGTACTAACCACTATAGGATCATTCAGAACTTCAAGCAATATTTCAAAAGTGAGAGCAAGCAAAAGAGTTATGAAGGAAAGCGTAGACCCTAGATCAAGTAAAGCATAAATAGATGTTGAGAATACTTGCAACATACCTGTGATCACATTAGTGGACTTCTCTTGCTCCTCCCTGCCCTTTAGGGCATAGAACTTGTTCCTCTTAGGAGGCTCGGCTGCTGCTGCACCTTGTGGATTAGGCCTAGGCTGAGCATTACCTCCACCCTGATCTCTATTCTATGGGCAGTCTCTAACCATATGTCCACTCATACCGCAACCGAAGCAGGCATTAGTGCCCTGTCTGAACTCTACACAATTAGCATGGTCAAACTTAGAACAGTTTTTTTTGGGATGCTGCATCTCACCTCGATTTCCCTTCTTGGGCTCATGTCTGCCTCCTCTAAGTGTTGTACTCCTCTGGTAATTAGAATTGCCAGAACTCTTCTGGCCCTTCTTCAACTTGGATGCTCTCAGACTCTAAAATTGTTTCTATGGCCTCCATGGCTAGGACTTGCTTGATCTTGAGGCTTAGGCCTCCTAGCATCACGAATACCCCTCTTTTTGTGTCTGTCTTATACCTACTTTACATGCACCATCAACTTGGAGAGGTGCATGTTATCATGGAGCATCACATACCGACAATCCTCCTCCAGATCTCCGTTGATTCATATGAAGAACCTGCTCATCTCATCCCTACTGTTAGATACAAGGGATGTAGCATACCTGGATAATTTAACAAACTTCAGTACTCATGTCATCCGTGTTTTTAGATACTAACAAAATAGTATACCTGGATAATTTGACAAACTTCATGGAATACTCCTTGACTGCCATTGATCCCTGTTAAGGTTGATAAACTTCTCAACATTCGCCTCCTTCATCTTCCTGGGAAAGAATCACCCCAGGAAGGAGGTGTTAAATAGCTCCCAAATTAGTGGAACTCCGCTCAAAGCTCGACTATCCTGCCACATCTTGCACAAAGTCTGTGCAATATCTTTGAGCTAATAGCAAGCTAGCTATGCTTTCTTAGTATCGGTGGCCCCCATAGCAACCAAAATACTATAAACCTTATACATAAACTCATGGGGGTCCTCTGAAGTCTTAGACGCTGTGAAAATAGAAGGGTTCATCCTCGTGAAGTCTCACAGCCTGTCATTCATGCTACGCATTGGTGGGTTCTCCGTGTCAACATTTTGTCGGTTGACCTGGGCAGTCATGGTCTGGGCCTGCATAGTTGTGGCATGTGCCATCTTGTCCAGAGATGCCTGCATCTCCACATCAGCAAACACAGTTGGGTTAACCGGCATAGCCACTCCTTCAGCTGCAGCCTGGGGTGGAACCTGTTTGTCCTATTTGATTCTCCTCTTATTTGACCAAAGGGTTGTGGCATCAAACCCCCACAACCCCTTTTTTATTTTTAATTTAAAATTTTTATTGTTCAATTCGCCTATACCAAGAGGTTGTGGGATCGAACCCCCACAACCTCTTTTTATTTTAGTCTTCATTTTGCTGGAATTGGGAGGTTGTGGGTTCGAACCCCCACAGCCTCCTTAATTTATTGTTATTTTACATTTTCCTTAGGTATGCATAGGCAGTGAGGTTGTGGGATCGAGCCCCCACTGCCTCATTTTATTTTATTATTTAATTCTCCCATTCTCCTTTCTAGCCTTGACGTCGTGGGTTCGATTCCCACGCCTCAAATTTTTTTCTTTTAATTTCACTTCCCTTCATTCACTGCCTGGAGGTCATGGGTTTGATCCCCACACCTCACATTTTATTTATTTAAATTATTACTCTTTCCTTACTCACCCCATTCGAATCTGCCCAACCCCTTTTTCCTTTTCCTTTTTTTTCTTCTTCTGAAATTACGGTATTATACAGAAGAGGTCACAGGTTCGAACCCTGGTGGTCTCACCCCTTTAAAAATAATTAAATTTCAAGATTTTCCTTCTTCACTTTATCCTAATCTAAGCTTGTAGTTGTTGCTGGAAAATTAGTCATTTTATTATCTTATCTTCACCATTATTTCCACTAGAAAACGTCAAAAAGTTCATGAATCATTCAATACCTTTTTGGGGTGTATTTCATGCATTCATTTACACATTCTTAGGTGTAGAGTAATTGTTGTTTTAGCTGCAGTTTCCTCTTAAATTTAGTCACATATACCTTATATGAACATAACGAATTACACATTTTATGTACGTTAAGTTCAACCATCAAACTAACAACTTTAAGACATCAAAACGGATACCAACAACAACAAACATTCACATATTGCACCACATCATTCTGGTTGACATCATTGAACATGCTTACTAATTTTTAAACAAAAAATCACAAAGAACATCATATTTCTCACTGAACTACCATCAATCATACCAACAACATGATTTCTAACCTAATTTATATTGAAATTGGAAGTAGACTAGGGACAAGGAGTTCAACATTCAAGGGGACAGAACTAGTTTCATACGTTGACCTTTGTATAAACAAATTCCTATTAGATGAAGGATTCCGAGAGAGAAAACACATATCTGTTCTTGGTGTTGATCAACAGTCCAATTTTTGTCGAGAATCACTCTCTAAAACTCACGCCCAAGCCAATTTGTTAACACAATGTTTTTGACGGAAGGACTCCTCTCTTTGCATAACATCTTTTGTTATGTTTGAATAAGCTTTTTAACGTGAAAGTTCTTCAATTGTCAACAAACCTTAGTTTCTGATCATTTTTGGTATTTTTCTAGGAGAGAGAATGTGAAAGAGTGGAGAAAACGTGAGAGAGATGAGTGTGAGAGAGAGTTAAAAGAGGTGAAGTAGTTTTGACTAAGTCAACTAGGAGACTTAGTCATAAAAACTATTAATAAATAAATAATAAATAATAATAAAAATATGATTTTTCCTTTTTAAATCAGCCATTAATTAATAATTTATTAAATTAATTCACAAATAAAAAAATCACATTAAATCATTGCTCCCACCTAGGTTTGAACCCGGGTGGAGCAAGACATAACTTCAAGAGCTCCATCTCATCTCTCTCTACCCATTTTTCCCCTCCACCTTATTAAATAAATAAATAATTATATATTTAGGGTAATTGTGATATTACCCTTAGCCTGGAAAAATACCATTTTACCCCTAGACCCTCCAAACCTTAGATTTCCTCTTTTTAAGTTCACTAAGGAGTCCTTCGTGTAAATCATCATATTCGAGAGCCCTAAATGGTTGGTCCCAACCTTTTCAAGCTCAACTAACTCCCCAAGTTAGTTGGCTTGACTTTAGTAATTGCTCCGAGCTCTGGTTATACATGCATCAATCCGTGTGAACCCTGGTCTAATCATAGGCATTATAGACACATTGAGCATTTCTTATCTTATTAATTTTTAGGGTTGTTACAAATTTTTATTAATGAAATGGAAAAATCTTACCTTAGGTAGTCTATAGGATCTCTTAAGTGATTATGTAAGGAATTGTATAGGTGGTCGCTTAGAATCACCTTTTGTAGGAGGATCTCATATTCATGTGTATGATGTATTATAAGTGGTTTATCTCTTTAACGGTGGTTTAAGGATTATTAGGTGTGCCTAGAGAGGTTGTATGGGCGGTCTCTCTTTGTTTTACTTAAGTGAGTCTTAGGATAACTTTTACTGAGGGCATTACATGCTAGAAGGTGTCTAAAATGAAGTAAAAAAAACTTTACTGTAACAGTGAAGAAGTTCCATATATAGTGAAGTAGTTCATTGGAAAGTTGTTCCTAAAAATGTCATAAATTGATTAAGTAATTTCTTATGTGTTCCTTAGGTGTTAAATGTTGTTATTCTTATTATATAATGATATTTAAATGAAAAATATGCATATTTAAAATAAATGTCCGTTTTCATGATTTTTATGCATTATGCTATACTCAGTACATGTGGTTGAACAAATTTGATGCTTTTATCTATCTCTAAAGTGATTCATACATGAAGGTTCTTTTGGAGAGATAAGATTTGATTAGAGGATTGTTCAATCAAGTTGAAGTATGTCCTCATTTGACTCGAGGGCGTAGATGTCTTTTATTTCATTGTTGAAGTTTTTAATAGACTTAGAAGTACTATATTTCTATTGTGTATTGGCCTTGTCCCAAAGTATTCTTGTGTCTATGATTTGATAAAATGAGACTTAGTATTTCCTGTGTGTTTTATAGGAAAGAGTTTTTAAAGACTTATAGAATGTTTATGAAATGTTTTAATTTCGCACTACTTTATATGTTTGTATGAGATTAACGATAACAAAGGGTTTGTAAAAGACCTTCGAGAGGTCAAGTACACTGGTTGAATTTCAAGAGTGCCATATACTAGGGTATGGTCTCGAGATGTTACATCGAGGTGCATGAGAAGAATTATCCAACTCATGATCTTGAATTAGCGCCCGTAGTGTTTGCTTTGAAAATATAAAGGCATTACTTGTATGGTGCTAATGTGGATGTGTATACTGACCATAAGAGTCTTCAATATGTGTTTACTCAAAATGATTTGAATCTCCATCAAATAATATGGTTGGAATTGTTGAAAGATTATGAAAAGAGTGTTCTCTACAACCCCGACAAGGAGAATATGGTTGCAGATGCGTTGAGTTATAGTACCATGGGAATTGTGTCTCATGTAGAAGAAGGGAAGAAAGACCTAGTGAAAGATGTTCATGGGTTGGCTAGATTGGGTGTTCTGTAAGAAGATTCCACAAATTGTGGTTTTGTGGGGCAAAAAAACTTTAAGTCATCCTTAGTTGTTCAGGTGGAGTCTAAAAAACATCTTGATCCACTATTAATGGAGTTGAAGAAATCGATACTTAGCAAGACGAATTAGTCATTATACCAAGGGGGGATAGTGTGCTTAGGTACCAAGGTAAATTATGTGTATCGTATGTTGATAAATTTAGGGTAAGGGTGTTAGAAGAAGCTCATGGATTCCGATGTTCCATCCATCCGGTTCCAGTAAAATGTATCGTGATTTTAGAGAAATATATTTGTGAGATGAATTGAAAAGGGACATAGTGGGGTTTGTTTCCTAGTGTCCAAATTGTTGTCAAGTTCAAGCCGAGCATCGAAACACTAGTGGTTTAATCCAAGAAATGGGTGTTGCTAATTGGAAGTGGGAAGAAATTAATATGGACTTTGTTGTTGGTTGCCTCAAATTTTGAGTCAGAATGACTCAATTTGGGATATATGGATAGGCTGACAAAACCCTCTCATTTTATTACGGTTCTGTCTACTTAAAAAGCAGAGGATTATGATAGGATCTACATTTATGAGATTGTGAGTCTTCATGACATTCCTTTATCCATCATATTCGATAGAGGTGCTCAATACATATCTCGTTATTGGAGATCTTTTCAAAGAGGGTTGGGTAAACAAATGAGGCTAAGCACCACCTTTCATCCCCAAACAGATGATTAAGTGATAGTACCATCCAAAATCTATAGGATATGTTACGATCTTGTGTGATAGATTTCAAAGAGAATTGGCACAATCAGTTGCCTTTGATTAAGTTCTCCTATAAGAATAGCTACCATTCTAATATTTCAATGGCTCCATTTCGAAGCACTATATGATAGGAGATGTAGGTCTGCAGTCCGGTTGTTTAAGGTTGGTAAGTCTTCACTCCTTTGTCCCAACCTAATCTATAAATCTTTGGAGAAGGTACGAGTAATAAGGGATAGGTTGAAAACACCCTATCATATTTTTGCAATAGAAGAAATGATCTTGAATTTGAAGTAGGTGATTGGTATATTTGAAGACTTCACCGATGAAAGGGGTGATGAAGTTATTTTGGTTATGGGTTCTATTATGCTACTACTCATTTTGACTTGACTCTTTTTGATGGTGTTGGTCTTCTATTTTACATGTTTTTGTGTTAAGGATTATATGATCATTGTCTTATATGTTTTCGTGCTTGTGCATAAGGCTTTTAAAAGTAACTTGGAATGGTTTTGAACAAATGTCCCTCTAAGCATGTCTTCAAAGACTATATGTGCATATGTTTCCATACTTAGAACAACTAGATGTACTAAACCATTTGTTTCTCTTTTCCCAAATAGTAGGTTTTGGTCGTTGAAGTTATAAGGCCAATTGCAAGACTACATGGATGTTCCCCAAGTGTTTGGGGTATCCTCACCATTCGAGGATGATGCCAATATCTAGCTACTTGATGTTTTTATTGTCTACAGACATTTAGTTCCTCTCTTTTATTTGAAGACTATTATTGTATATGCCTATATGACTATTATTGTATACTCCTATATTTGAATTTTTTTGTAATAAAGTAGAGGTTATGCCCTAATGTAGCACTCCTATTTTGATGGTTTAATGTGACACGATATATAATACTAATTCTAATATATTATGTATATTGTCTAAATGATAAGCCTATGTAAGGTTCCTATGAGAGGAGTCCAAGTAATTGTTACGACCTGAGGGTATACCCCGAAACTTATGGTATCCTGTAATCATCACAAGGCGTCGTCGACTTCTCTGAAGTCTAAGAAAATTCCTTAGACATGATCCAGGCGTACATTGTATTTTTTGGCTCATCCTGTAGCTAAAAAGTTGATATTTTTCCCGGCATTCCAAAGGAATCATTTATGGTGACTACCCAGTGGGTGAGTAAGTTGTTGCAAGGAGGGTATATAGGAATTGTCCCATAATTTTGCCCAATAGAATTACTTATGTTGAACTATTTAAACTTGATATGGTCGATTTTGATCTTATATTGGGTATGGATTTGTTGCATGATTGATTTGCTACTATAGATTGTAGAATAATGGTGGTGTAGTTTAACTTCCCAAATGAACCCGTGTTAGAGTGGAAGAGGGAAATTCTATTCCTAGAGGTCAAATCATTTATTGCTTGACATCTTGCAAAATTATCTCTAAAGGGTGTTTATACCATATGGCAAGAGTTAAACATTTAGAATTAGAGATTCCTTCAATTGAGATGGTCCCCGTAAGTAGGGAATTTACGAATGTCTTTCCAAATTAACTTCCTTGAATCCCTCCCGAATGGGAAGTTAATTTTTATATAGACTTTCTACCAGATACAAATCCCATTTCAATTCGTCCTTATCGGATAGCACCAGCCGAATTGAAAGAGTTGAGGCTCAACTCAAGGATTTATTAGACAAGGGCTTCATACAACATAGTATTTCCCCATTGGGTGCTCCGGTTTTTTTAGTAAATAAGAAAGATGAGTCCCTTAGAATGTGTATCGATTACTGCATCTGAACAAAGTGACCATTAAGAATAAGTATCCTCTCCCTCAGTTTGATGACTTTTTGATCAACTTCAAGGAGAAAGATACATTTTTATGATCGATTTGAAGTTGGGATATCACAAAATTAGGGTGAGAAATTAGGATATTCTCGAAATGGCCTTCAGAACAAGAAATGGTCACTATGAGCTTACAGTGATGCCATTTGGATTGACAAATGCCCTTGCGGAATTTATGGACCTTATGATTAGAGTGTTCATTGACAACATATTGGTATATTCAAAAAGTGAGGGTGAGAATTTGGACCACTCTAGGGTGGTTTTGCAATTCCTTAAGAATATCAACTTTTTGCCAAGTATAGCAAATGTGAGTTTTAATTGAGGTGAATGGCTTTTCTTTGATATATCATCTCTAATGAAGGGGTAGAGGTCGATCTGAGAAAGACTGAAGTAGTCATGATTTGGCCTAGACCTTTGGCTCCAACTGACATTAGGAGATTCTTTGGTCTTGCAAGTTATTATTGACGATTTGCTGATTGGTTTGCATCCATTGCTTCTCCATTAACTATCGTGAACCAAAAGAATGTGAAGTTCAAATGGTCGGAAGCATATGAAATACGCTTCAAATTGTTGAAACATATACTTCCCTACGCCTCGGTGTTGACCTTAAAGGAGGGAACTAAGGGCTTCATAGTATATTATGATGCATCCCGAGTCATTTTGGGGTGTGTTCTTATGCAACATGGGAAATTATATTCTATGCATCTAGGTAACTTAAAACTCATGAGAAGAATTACCTGACTCATGATCTTAATGCATCGGTGGTTTCTTTAGCTTTGAAAATATGGAGGTATTACTTGTATGGGGTTCATGTTGATATGTATACTGACCATAAGAGTCTTCAATATGTTTTTACCCAAAAGGAGTTGAATCTCCGACAATGACGATGATTAGAGTTGCTGAAATATTATGACATGAGTGTGCTCTATCACCCCGATAAATCTAATGTCGTTGAGGACGCACTAAGTCGTATGACTATGGGTACTATGTCTTATGTAGATGAAGACAAGAAATACCTAGTGAAAGGATGTCCATAGGTTGGCTCGTTTGGTTGTTCGATTGAAAGATTCTCTCAATAGTGGTATGGTGGTTCATCACAACTCCGAAACGTCTTTGGTGGTTTAGGTAATGTCTATGCAAAACCTTGATCCATTATGTATGGAGTTGAAGGAATAAGTCCTTAGTAAGCTTAATGAGTCATTCTCCAAAGGGGGGCTGGTGTTTTGAGGTACCAAAGAAGGTCGTAAGTAGTCAACTTGGATGATTTTAGAAATTGGGTTCTAGAGAAAACTTATGGGTCCCATTATTTGATTTATCCAGGTTCTACTAAGGTGTATCGTGACCTTAGAGAAGTGTGTTTGTTGGATGTCTTGAAAAAGGATATAGCGGCATTTTTTCGAAAGTGTCACAAATTGCCAACAAGTGAAAGCCGAGCACTTAAAGTCGGGTGGTTTACTTCTAGAAATCCAAGTTCCAACTTGAAAGTTTGAAGACATTTATATGGACTTTATAGTGGGTTTGCCTCAGACTCATAGTCAAAATGACTCTATATGGGTGGTGGTGGATAGATTCACCAATTCCTCCCATTTTATTCTCGTTAAGTCCAATTACTCAAATAAATATTATGGATAGATATATATAATGTGATTGTGAGAATTAATGGATCCATCATATCAGATAGGGACACACAGTTTACATCTAGGTCTTGGAGATCGTTTCAAAAAGGGTTGGGTACACAAGTGAAGTTAAACACCGTTTTTCATCCCCTAACGGATTGTAAAGAGGAGAATACTATCCAAACTCTTGAGGATACTATTAGAGCTTGTATGATTGACTTCAATGGTAATTGGTATGAAAACTTTCCTTTGCTTGAGTTCTCTTATACCAATAGTTATCATTACCTCATTATCCATGACTCCTTCTAAAGCTTTGTATGGTAGGGGGTGTAGGTCTCCTATAGGATAATTTGAGGATGGCGAATCTTCGGTTCTTGGTCAATAATTGATGTAAAAGTCCTTTGGGAAAGTTCACCTAATAAGAAATTGCTTACAAACAACCTATATTCGGCAAAAGTCTTATGCAGACATTAGGAGAAGAGCGTTAGAATTCAAACAAGGTTATAAGTTGTATTTGAAAATATTACCCATGAAAGGGGTGGTTAGATTTGGAAAGAAAGGGAAGTTGAGTCCTCTTCATGTGGGTCCCTATGAAATTTGGCAAAGGGTTTGCAAGGTTTCATACAAGTTGTGATTACCTAGTGAGCTATCATCCGTTCATGCAATTTTCCATGTATCTATGCTAAAGAAGTGCATTGGTTAACCCTAGTCAATTCTTCTTATTGAAGTTCTTGGAGTGAAAGAGAACCTCTCCAATGATAGGTTCCGGTTCAAATCCTTGATCGTGAAGAGGTTGAGGAACAAGGAAGTGGCCTTCGTAAAGGTGTTATGTGGAATAGCCTAGTTGAGAGAGCAACATGGGACGCCGAGGCCGATATGAAGTCTTGTTATACTCATCTCTATGCTAAATAATCCTATTAATAATTAAAATAATGAGTTATTTTTAATTTCACTTGTTTTGCAATGATATGCATGTTTATGGTAAAAGGTTTATACTAAAATGAACTATAAGGACGATGATATTTTGCTTGAATTGCACTATTTTGTAAATTTTGTATAGTGTTGCTTTCCTGAAGTGATATTGAGCATGTTGTAATGTGTAGAAAGGATCTTGGGCATATTTGACTCTTTAAAGATATGTAGAGCTCATGTTGTTGTTGTGAGAGAGAAATTTCTCATGTTGTGACTTTGAGACTTATGTGTGAAAATTGATGGTTTGAGTCATTTGTATGGATGCTATGATTATGTGTTGAATGGAGTTCTCTAACACTTCTTGAGTTGTAAACCATGTCGATGTTGTATATTGTTTATCGGGCTACAAGTCTTGAGTCGATCGTTTCCCTTTTAAAAGTTTAGTGTCCTTCGGGGATGAATGTTCCAAAGGTGGGGATAATCTTGCATTCCAGAAAGTGAAGATGTAATCTAGAGCCTAACACAAGTGTCTAGGGGTTTAGATATTGTTTTATGACTTATAATAATATTTATAAGTCATCTGAGAAATTTAGATCCAAGAAGTCAAAAACGTCCATGAAATCCGGAAACAAGCTAAATTGAACTAGTTGACGTCGCTATGTTTGGTGAAGGTTTGAGAGGGTCAAATGAAATCTAAAACTTGTAAAAAGACTTTGGATAGGTAAAATGTAGTATAAAGGGTCTAAACTTTAAATAACGACTCCCCAAGGACAACTCGAAGGGTCCTCCAACATTTTTCATCCTGTATGAAATAAAGAATCAAGGCACTTCTGCGCAATGTGCAGCCCACACGAGGTCCACTACCTCATTTCACTTAACAAAAATAAATTTGGGAATTAGCCTCGCGATGCGGAGCCACTTCTCTGATTCGTTAAAATCATTTTTTAAGAATTTTGACTTCACAAAAAGACACATTTTAAAGGAATCATTAGGAGGTTGTTATTGTGGTCTTATAAGGTATATGCTATGAATATGATGACTTTACATGTTGATGATCCTATATGTTGATAGTTTCATATATGAACATGATATTGGTCTATATTGCTAAATGTGAGGATGACTACTATTGATGCTATGTTACACTGAGTTGGACATTGCTTATGATCCTGTGTTTGGTTTACTTGATTGAGTAAGTTTATGGGACTTACTTGGTCATTTCACTTGTAAGATTAATGATGCGCTATAGGTAAGGGTATTGCTTATGTTATGATGTTATGAACTCTTATTCATGTTTTTTTATATTAAGACTTGATGTTTGAGTTGTCTTGATTATGTACTCAATAATGTGGATATACATGTTGATTGACTATACTTGTTAATGTTGGTCTTGCGTTGGACATGGTTTGAACTTATGGATTATGTATGTATTGGCTTATATGAGTTCATGACTGTGCATAATGCTTTTAAAAGAACTTTGGCATGGATTTGAACAAATGTCTTCTTTAGCGTGATTTTACTTGTTGATGTGCATGTACTCATACTAAGTACAAGTGTGTACTAACCCCATCTTTATATTTAATACAAATTTTAGGATTCCGCCGTTGAGCTTAGATGAAGTCCATTGAAAACTACTTGGACATTTACCACGTGTTTCGGTTGGTCGTCACTTTCAGAGGACTATATAATTATCAAGCAGCTAATGTTGCTTTAGTTTTAAGACTTATATGTTCTTTCCTATTCATTGAAGACGTTTGTGGTAACAACCTATGTGTGGCTTATATCATTGACGTATGGGATATACCAAATTTAATGCTACTCATAATAGCACATAAAGTCATTTATCATACTTTGAGGAATATTCAACACATACAATACATTACCTCTCTTTTATCTTAATTCTTTCCTTAAGTAACCCTCAAGTGTACATAGTTCAATGTATCACCTAGAGGTCACGTAACAATAATCCTTCATAGATATACTTTATAAACACAACCACATATATTCACAAGTTTTAGGAACATTATAAACATAAGCTTCACATGATCACCACCATCTATGACAAGCCCTAAGTCACAATAGTACAATGTACAAGTAGTGTCCCATAATACTACTCATACCATGTGTTCCTAAGAAGTCGCCTTAGAGTAGTCATATTAATACCCAAAAATTCATAACTCCTTCATTCATAACTAGACATAAGGCCACATACTTGAAGTATCATAAAAGGACTCTTTCCTTTAAACAACCTTAGTAACTACTCATTTAGTTTATCTCATAGGTAAACCACCCTCATAACCCCTTCACAAGCTTAGTTGTGCAATGTACATATGGATTCCCATACGCCCACATATACTTTGTACACACGTTTAGAAGTCATAAGTGTGATATAAATGCATAGGCAAAATTTATGTCTTGAAGTAACAAAGTCACTTAACGCGCATTCATACAATTTATACATAACTCATTACTTCATAAGAGGCTCCAATCCTATCCTTGGTTGCAGTCATCTAGCGCAATGAATAAGTAGGGTCCATAGTCCTCCGTATATACTAAGTACATTTTTGAAGGAATTAATACTAGAATTCATATTCATATCTTAGTTCACTTCTTGACTTTTGGGAGACATAGTCATAACCGACATAGACCATGTGAGCTACAAGTAATCCGGTGTTCATCTCCGACATAGAAAAGGAAAGGTACTAGTACCCAAGGTAGGATATTCATACAAAATAGTTATTCTACTAGATCTTATAGGCTAAACCCTACGGAGGCACATAGTTATGGAACAATGAGATTGCATCTAGAAACCTTGACTTACTAACGTGGAGGTTTCCATCTCATGAGACAACATGTAGCTTGGGAACCCGGACTTGCTAACGGGAAGGTTCTCTTTGTGGGATGCCGGACTTCCTATAGTGAATATCCCACTCTCATTTGTCATATTCACTCAGTACTGATCTTAAGCTCCCCTTTTAAACATCATTAATCCTTTAGATAACATTAGTTCATAAGGATTAGGCTTTAGAGACTTACTCCCTCATACATGATATAACTCAAAGGTAACTAAGATGAGAATATCCTTTCATTATATAACCCAGATTATTGGAGAATGTCCTTTCACATAATCATATCATATTCATCCAATAGTCTAGTTTAGAGTAAAATTAAGTCATACCTTTCAATAAACTCACTTATTCATAAGATTACCATTATCATACTTCATTCATACATTTTTGTGTGTGTGAGTACATATATGTGAGATCTACTTTCACATAAACACCTTTAGGCACACATGTTCATAACTTCATTCATCATACACTTTACATGCATTGAAATATGTAATGATGTATAGATGAACTATCCTTCCTTTAATCATCATCAATCTAACCGACTCATAGATATGCATGTAGTGTGTATACATTGGTCAAGATGATCACATAATTCCTATCACATATCATTGGAAAATCAATCCTCTAAAGGTCACAACACAAGTACAACACTCTTCATGTTTTGATAAAACACATATAGATTATTAAAGACTATTAAATGCACACAATCACATAACATCATAGGACGCAAGTACATATTCAAGAATAGAATAGAACGTTCAAAGAATACATTGATTACAAACACATATAGGGTTCATATAGGTAAGGATCATGCTACAAGAATATATTTCATCATTAGACATATAGACCACACTTAACCCAAACATGATCATCACACGTATACATTTAACATCATCTCCACACCTAGCTCATGCAACTAGTTTGAGGGTTATTCATATACTTCATGTAACTTCAATTCACTTAGAACATGATATTAGAATCAAGGATAAATTCCTAAACATCCTTAACATGGAAATCATCATATAAATTCATATTTCTTCTAATTCCTTCAAGTCCATGATTATAACACATAAACATGTGCAATTATTTAAACACCGCCACCATAAGTGGGCCATACCAATCAACATAATTCAATATACATTATAATCTAATTAGAGAAAATAGGTCAACTTACCAAATCTCCAAGCTAAAAGTCATATTTAATCATTCCTCCTCAATTCATATTAAATTTATTTAGATAGTAATATCAATAAGCAATTCAATACAATCTAATCACAATTCTATAAACATGAATTCAAGATCACAAGACCAACATTATAGGCCAACTTGAGAAATTAGGAGGATCATGCGTTTATCATAAAATTTAATAGAAATTCAGCATAAAATAAATAGCTAATTCATCATTAGAATTCTTTTGAAATCAAATTGAGAAACAACCCATGGCTTGATTGAAAGATGGGATTTTGACTTAGAATCATGTCTTTAAAATCATTGAAAGAACTCCATAGATGAATTTTTATTTATGGATGAATGAATACCATACCTTTTTTTATGAGAAAGCACACAAAAATCAGAGAAGAAAGCTACTAGAATCCACTTCCACAGCTTGTTCTTGAGCTGGTCTTCAATGGAGGTTTTGGGGGGTTTTGGAGGACAAGAGGGTTTTGGGGATTTTTGATATCGTAACTGGTGTTGAGGTTTTTACATCACAGAGGGGTTAAATATGTCCTAAAAACAGTTTATAACCTACTCTAAAAGTTACCAAAACACCCCTATAGTTATTGAGACTTTTAAACATGTCAAAATTAACTTCAAAACGATGCAACAAAATCTTTGAACTGGTTGCGTGTCGCGGAGGCACCCCAAAATATTGCATCCCATAATTTTTGAGTCATTGATCCTAGTGTAGCTCATGCTACACACATGTAGACCAAGTGCCAGGTGTGCAACATAAAGCAGGCTTTAGCTCTTGGTTATGCCCGCTGCCTTTGGCAACATCCTTGTCCAACGTTTGGGTCCTCCTCAAGGACCCTTACGGTGGTCCTCGCGGAGTCGTACCCATATTTTGTGACCCTTTACATGTATATTAATACACTAGTGTAACTTCTACTATTTTTAGACACCGAAAAACACATAAAACAAGGCAAACCTTCAAGAACACAGTAGAACGTCTAAAAACTAACTTTTAAACGTCTTGAACATTCTTGGATGTTTCACCTCCAAACCTCTTAAAATTAATTATACAATCTGTAAAACATAGTATTTGCATTTCATTATACTTTTTAGGCACATGTGAGGATGTAGCTACCTTAGTTCATTTTGAGGGTGTAACAATACTCCCCCACATTGAAGACTTTCGTCCTTGAATGACTTTTGAATTTTTTGAACACTGTTAAGGACTCATTGACTTTCATAGAAGCTCACAACACATCAATATGTTATCCCATAATAATCAATGCACAAAACTTACAAGGAATACAAACTTCATACTATAATGCATTCAAACTAATAAACATAATTAAACAAGGACTACTTCTGTAATCCTTTCCATGCTTACATACTTCTTTGTATTCACTGCCATTTGGAGGAACTACCTTCTCCAACATGAGGCAAATTCACTATTTCATCACAAGGTTTAACATATTATGGATTTCAATTGCACATTTAGGCATAATCCACACTTCAACTCCTGAGAAATTTGAACAATTCATTTAGTAGCATAAAAATAATGAATAATGTACAATAACTATCATCTTGTAGTGCAGACATAATATCATCAAGGTCATATATGACATTACCATGCTTAGATATGTTCAAGGAGAACTACCTTCTCCTAGTCACAACATATACACATGAGAAGCAAAATTTACAGCTTTCTTTTTTTAGCAGATCACTAGCATTCATAAGCATGCATCATTTAGCAAAGTTTATACATGTTATAGGTACACTAAAATAAATAGGCTAGTCCACCCATCACTCTCAAGAGTGATCCTACAGCAACACTCCCCAAATCTCAAAAGTCACACAATGGAGACTAAATTTCTCATTGTGGGAAAAAACACCACACATTATAAGTGACATCAAGAATGCTCATTAAGCTATGTCATGCAATCAAATTTCACATTCATCATATAAGGACACACAAAAACATGAACAACATAAAAATTTATCAAAAAAAATTCTTTTTCATGCAATAATGACCTTTTATAACAAGCATAACATAATATCATTTAAGACATGCATAGCATGTGGAGAACATGCAACTTATTCTTTTATGCAAGATTATTATTATAAACATGCTAATTAGGAACTCTTTGATTTCAAGCTTGAGTAAGAATAGAAGGAAAAGGTAGGGATATCTACAACCTTACTACTCAACTCATCCTCCCCCACTTATGATAAACCCATTTAAGAGCAACTCATCCCAACTTTTACGGGAATTTTAGCTTACCAACCTTCTAAACTAAGCACACTATCCTCTCTGGGGATCTAACCTTATGAACACCCTTCTTACAATCAGTTCAAAGAAATTTTCAACCTAGAGAAGCTCAAGGGAACTCAACATAGGGACATCAAGGGGACATAAAATCTTACCATTTATGCACATTATCCCCCACTTGGGGTAAGCCTGTCACGACCCAAAACCGGGACGCGACTGGCACCCACACTACCCTCCTGTGTGAGCGAACCAACCAATCTAAACCAAAACAAAATAATAAAATACAACGCGGAAGACTTAACTCAAAATACAACGCGGAAGACTTAACTCAATACGAAAAACAATACAATAATTATCCCCCAAAATCCGGAAGTCATCATCACAAGAACATCTAAAGTCAATTTACAAAACTAAGAGTATTCTAAGAAACTAAACAAATGAAAGCTAGTCCATGCCGGAACTTCAAGGCATCAAGACGAGAAGAAGAAGATCCAGTCCAAGCTAGAAGCATAGCTCACCCTGAGATCCGGTGCAGTGAAGACTGGCTAGAATCGCTGTCGAGTTGAAGACGACGGAACGGTTGCTGCACTCCACAA